>JBBMEG010000021.1:7543730-7565166 GCA_037832605.1 Cyclanthera cordifolia
AGAGAGAGAGAGAGAGAGAGAGAGAGAGAGAGAGAGAGAGAGAGAGAGAGAGAGAGAGAGAGAGAGAGAGAGAGTTAACAATACTCAAAGTTTTAGAAGTTAATCTCTTTTGCAATTTATATATTGACCATATACAAACTCAAGTCAATGAATTTATGAGCCAAACATTCTTCAAGGAACAAAAATAAGACTTAAAAACAAATCATGAAGACCAAAATTTAAAGAATAATAAATATTATTTAATAATTTTTTTAATTACACTAATCATCTTTTAATCATAAATCTAATACTATGCCAGTTGGGTTTTTTTTTTCTTTTTCTTTTCTTAATTTTTGCACTCTATAATGAAAATTTGGTAAAAAAAATAAATCCACTAAATTGTTTTCATAAATGTATCTCGGCTTTGTTTTCATTATGACTCTGTCAATAACAATATCACATATAGAATAACTCGTCAAATTTAAATGAACCTAATACATCATTAATTTAAATATTATTTAAATTTGAGTTTCTTAATTTTCAAATATTATATATATATATAAAAATTGCCATCAAAATTTTCTTAATGATTTTAGTACAATTAAAATGTATCTCTTTGTTCAATTAAAATATAGTGGATGAAAGATAAACGATAATGTAAAAGAATATAATTCATCCATTTTTTTTTAGTGTTTGATGCAATTTTCTTATAATATAATCTAGAATTTATCGAAATTGTTGGTAGCACAGTGGTTTAATTGATGTGAATTAATTCAGTTCAACTTCAGCGTCACGGGTTGGCAATAGTGTCATCTATGTGGGGCTTGTAGTCCACCTCCTCTAATTTGTACTAAATTTTTTTTTTAATTTAAAAAAAAAAATCCCTACCAGCATAGAAGGGAAGAAGACATGTTGATTACAGCACACTCCCATGTGAGGCCTCCTCTCATTATGCAAACAATCTTATCCATTTTAATATATATTTTTTCCCTACACCATATGGTGTTGACAGCTTTATTTTCTTCATTCATACACTCAAAATATTTAATTTTCTTTTCAATAATTAAGGGTGTGCAAACATATTTTTTACCTCAACAATATTCTGATTAAATTTTGAATGAAAAATAGTTATAACTTTATTAATACTCTTAAATCTTTCAAAAAAAGAAAGGGGAAAAAAGAATAATAGACTTTTAATTGAGTGAAACCGATAAATTTCATTTTTCAACTTCAAAATAATAGAATTCAATCAACTTAAAATATTTTATATTTTTTTGTAAATGACTTTTTTTTTTAATTTTTATAATTAAAATACGAATGCAATTTTTTTTTTCTCTACCTCTAGATACAAAATCTTACAAATAAAAATTAATGCAATTTTACATAAAAATACGGCGTGCGACAAAATAAAAATGAAAAATAACATTTTGTTTTTGTTTTTGTTTTTGTATTTGTTAATGATAACGTGAGATAATTACGATTTCAATTAGAATGAATGGCTGGTGAGGAAAAAAGCTGTAAGCTTGTAAGAGAGAATGCTATGGATATGAATTTAAAGTTGGAGGAACTTATTTTAGTCAAATTATTGCTTGCTATTAAACTTGAAGAATATAAGCCAATAATTAACTATCTTGTCTAATAATTAAACAATTAAGAAGTGTTAAATTCATTCACCATGATTATTTAAAGAGAAATTATTTTCTTACGATTGTCATTAATATTAAAATTTTATACCATAACACATCAAAATGTTATAAAATCAGATTTATGTACGGGTACTAAACCCAACTCACAAATATTTAAAAAAAAAAACATAATAATAATAATAAACAAATAACGTATTTCAAAAAAAATAATAATAATAAACAAATAAGTATTTGCCAACAACTATTGAACACCTGTCAGACACTTGCCAACACAAATAGATGCGTCAAATACTAATCTGCTAAAACACACACATACAAGGTTATTGCATCAAAATTTCTCTTTTATATAAATATTTTATTTTGAATATTTTAATAAATGTGTTGTATTACCATATATATATATATATGCCTCCTATCAATGAACTGCCATGCCGTAGTGGTGCTCAAAGCGTAGGAGCAAAAGGAAAAATTAAAAGTCGACAAAATCATATCGAACCTAACCTATTTAATGAATCGATTCTTCGGTTTCGTTGTTTAAAAAATCAAATGATCGGTTTCAATTCTTGATGGAGAAACTAACAAAAAACTTAATATATATACACATACATATATATATATATATATTGATATTTAGATTTGATGAAAAAACAAATTTAAATGTGAAGTCTCATATCCGAGATGATAGGGCATCATTGTGCCATCAAAATACACTGTGATTCATAGTCAGTAATAGCGATCTCAAGAAACCCTATACACCGCGACAGAAGTAAACACATTGATGTTTGATTTCATTACATCAGAGATGCAATTGAACAGTGTTTTAAAAGTCCAAGGCGCAATGACCCTCTGGGAGCTGAGGCGCAAGGCACACTCCTTAAGGCGCACTATATAAAAAGACATAAATATATATAAGAATTTATGCACAATCAAAACACTTTTCATGATATATAAACACGCATAAGTGATTTAAGACACTTTGATACTTTAAGAAATTTATCTCGCGCTACGAATGACCTAGTACGGGGATCTCGCTGCTATAGGGAGCCGAAACAATAAAAAAATAAGGAAAATATATAAAAAATACTAAAGCCCCCAAGGCGCGCGCTTTTTGGCGCCTCAGGGCTTCAAGCCAGACGCCAAAAGGCGCGCACCTTATTTCGCGCTGCGCCTATCCAAGGCGAGGCGCAACACATGCGTCTTGTGCCTTGCGCCTAGGCGCACCCAGGTGCGCCTTTCAAAACACTGCAATTGAAAACGGCACCATCGAGCTACATAAGATCGGAACAGAACACAATGTTGCAAACACACTAATGAAAGCCATGGGAACGGAGAGATTCCTATATCTGTGCAATATGCTCAAGTTTAAAGAAGGCCGAGCAGAATGAAGTCTCAAAATACTGCTCATGCGTATACAGATTAAGGGAGGATTTGTTGAATAGTTTAATCCTAATCACATTAGCCGTCAAAGTCAACTTGACCAATCAACGCCAGCTAATCACGAACTAATTGGTTACAGCAGTTATAGCCTCCTATGCAGCTTCAGAAACGTTCTATCAATCACCGTAATAAAACGTGTATATAAAAGGAAGTTTTTTTCAAACACAAAATACATAAAGTATTCACTCAATACTAGTTTTGAAATTGATATGTGGATCGTTATACTCATTCTCTATAGATTGGTTGTACCTAGCTTCTGCATTACCTCGCTCATCTACACATTCGAGGTTTCATTAAAAAAATCGAAAATAATGATTCAGTAGTTAATTTGACACAAAACCAACAAAAGTCGAACTAAAAGCAACTCTATCAAAGAGTAACCAAAATGCATGTATTGCAATTCTTCTACATGATAATATTGCAAAATACAATAATTGTACTTAAAAAATTCTCTCTTTTTTTTGGTCCGTGTGTATGTTCGAGTCAACTGATACACGGCTAACCTCCAACGTTAATTTATAAATAGATGATAATTTCTTAATTTCTCAAATGGTCTATCAAGATGATTTCATCATTTAACTATACTAAAAGAAACTCTAAAATCTCTGCAACAATAAAGAAAATACCTAAGCTAAGGAAAAATACAAACATCTCAATCAAAGAAATATAAACAGCACAACTCCTCTTCAAGTATTATAAAGCCCATTAAAGCACCTCCCATGATCTATCAAAATATTACTCTTTGATAACAGTGAATATACACACATATATATATACACCTATATTTATATATGAACTGACCTTTGATGAAGCATAAAGATATGCAACCAGATGTCCAAGCTTTAAGATAACCTGATCAATTTAAAGGCTTGTTTGCCATTACTATCAACTCTGTAAGAGAACAGAGGCACAAAGTCTCCAATTTACAATGAAATGAAACATTCTGTTCGGGATCAAGACTAACCAATACACCGTCTCTGAAAATAAAGTTCGGGTCGAGCCCGATTAGAGAATAAGGATAGGGATTTACTCTTTCACTCAAAGTTTCGTTCTCAAGATGACAAATACATTCCTCTGGCATGAAAACCTTATGTTTTGAACTTTTGCAATGGCAAGTACTCGAGGCCGAGGATTTGAACCTGTCATTTTCTGCCATTTGTCTATCATTAAATATACGACTGTTGTTTCCATCGATAAATGTTCGTTTTACTGTGGCAAGAAGGTTGACTGAAAGTGCCACAACAACATCATGAACGTTGTCAGCTGTCCAATTATTCCGATTCGATCCAAATTCATTGAGAAGGACATGTTTAGTTGCACCATAGAGGATGCTCAAACAACCGGCACAGCACCGAATAGAACATACTAGAGAAGAGTTAGTAGAGAGGTTGTTTCTGTTCGGTGACAAGCGAACGTTCCCTTCACAGTTTGTGTCAGGCTTACTATCATCATATTTGCAAAAATTTTCCGAGGAACACCCATTGCTAACACTGCAGGGATTTGTGCAACTAAAGATTTCATCAGCACACAACTCACTTGAATTTTGATGACGATGTTCCAAATTGACAAGTGATTCTGTTCCCAAATGAAAAGGTGTTTCAACAGATGTGCAGTTTCTACCGTTATCCAAGTCGCCTGGTTCAAGTACTGCTGTTTCATTATGCTTTGATGGAATATTTACAGCTACCTGGTCATTGGCAGCTGCCGCGGCATTGTGATGAGACTCGTTAGAGACTGTATTACTGACGTCGAAATTGCCCTCTCCGTGCCCTCCTGATACGAATGTTGTATCCATGGAATGGGAATGATTCAAATCTCCATGTCTCAAGGAATCAATACGTACAACTTCCTCATCAACAGGTTCCTGACAATTGACTTCTGGAATTTCATGTGTAGCAGAGCCTTTGTTGGATTTAATAGGTTCGTTTTTCTCATACTGAATCTCATTACCACCTGAAGTGTGATTCCTTGATGTTTCGAATTTCTGAGAGTCCTGCTCCAAGCTGAAGCAATAATTTTTCATTCGGTAAGTGAGAAGATTGAAAATGAAATAAAAATTACAATGTTTAATCATAGCAACATTACCTGTTCAGTGTGAAGGCCCAGTTATTGACTACATCTTCCAAATATGCAACTTGAGATAGAAGGCGAAAATATTGATATCGGTCTTTCCCAGCATTAATTTTGGCATTAATCTGTTCAACTAGGAGGTTAAGAACCAATCGCACATCAAAAGATACTTTCCACAATGATGTGTATGCACCTCTGATTGCTGATAAAGCCACTGCAATCAAGCCTCTTACCATGCCTGAAATTTCTTTAGATTTAACATTACTCAAATTGCTTGATGCTACCTTCTCCAACGAGCTCATCGGGCGAATAATACAAGAGTTGAACGGCCATCCCTTCCAGGGACCACTAACATCTGCAGAGGGGCCTTCTTTCAACTTTGATGTCACCCAACAAAGCTCAGCAAAATGGGGGTATCGAAGAATTTGATAGCCAAAAGTAGATATTGCTGAAACCAAGTTTGATTTTACTCTCATTGTTCTACTGGCCGGTAGTGGTGCAATTCTAACAGAAGATACATCAGGGGACTTCTGTTCTCCAGTGTGCTTGCTGGCAGAAGATACATCAGGTGACTTCTTTTCTCCAGTGTGCTTTCTGGCAGTTTCCTGATCTATTAGCTGATCTGCTGCGTTACTCTCACCTTGGATAACAGACTTTCGGTACTCGGTGCAAGCAGATGTTTTGGCGTGAGACTTTTGGTGAATCAAATGAACCAGCAGTTTCACGATGTCCCTTGATAATTCTGCAGCAGACTGATTGACCACCATGTCATGGTCAAAAATTCCATCAATCTGCACCGAGAACCTAGGTACAGAATGCTCTGAAGTAGTTGGCCGACAAATTGATAAATCGTTCCTGAAGAACTGCCGTATCTCTTGAGGAAGTGCCAAAAATGGAACTTCTGATGTGGCCTTTCCATAATTAAAAGCATCAACGTCAATAGAAAGTATAACTAAATAATTAGATACAAACTATCAGAGAATATATATTTCAACTGCATGATTAATAGAATGCACCATTTTGGAACCTTGAAGACCGATCCATTTTGTAAATTTCCATACATCAATCAAGTTTTCTGTTTAAAAGAAAATTAATAGAATGTACCAAACGAACACAATGTGATCAATTAACCATTTCATAATTTGACCATTCTTACAAGAAATTAATTGCGACATATGCTCTAATGGTTACTTTTTATTTATTTCATGCCCTACTCAGATGCAAGTTCAACATATCAGATACTAGGGATCAATTAAGTTTACACAACCACTTATTGGGTCATATACGGGATTGCTCTAATATAAATCAGTCACTGCATCTTGATAAACTCATTCGACAAGCAGTTACATCCAAAAAATACTTCTCCAATCATCAAATCCCATGTTCTCAGCAGCAAGTCAGCAACTCAGTCTTCATAAGTGACAAAATTACATCATAGAAGTTGAAACAAACTAAACTGAGTTATTTAAAATTGAGCTTTTATAATCGATCTTTAAACAACCTTATCAAAGCGAGCTATTACTAAACTATGATTTCCTTTTTGAACTTAATAAGCAAGAGAGTGTCGGCTATTAATGAAAATCTTTCTTATACCAAAAAAAAGAGAGTTTTTCGGAAAACTTACGTGCACTTTGACTATTCTTGCAAAACAAATCAACAGAACCTCAAGAAAATCGATGAAAAATTAATTAAGCAATCAATTTTCAATTTTTCAACTTAACGAGGGAACAAAATGGACCAAAAAGTAATTTACAATGTTATCTATTGAGAAAGGTGCATTGACTAGCTGGGAAGTTAGTTTTATGCAAACTCTAGCTTGGGCTTTGGATTGACTTCCAATCATCTCTTCACATTTTTCCTTTTGAAAAAAATCATATTTTCCCACTTTAGCTTTTGCCTTATTAATCACATGCTAACGATTGGTGCATTAAAAATTACAGTGGTAAGTGGCCCAGGAACATGGAAGGAGGGTAGGTAACCTCAATTAAGAAACCATAAAGAAAGAAAATGTCCATACCAAAATCATCAAGGGTGTAGATAGAGATTCAACTTGCTCAACAAATGAGTTCCAAGCGTGTGAAACGCTATATATAACATCTTGAAGTCCAGTCCTCTCTGTTGAATTGGTTTGGTCTGAATAACAATGGCTTTCCCTTCCACCAAGGTGACTGTCTTTGACAATAATCCCATCCTTGGGGTACTGATCTTCATCCAGATCGAAATCACATTCCTCAGATGTTTGATTTTGCATTTGGATAGCCCACAAATCAATTCTTGGCATGTACACAAGACACGATCCGATGCTAGAGCAACTCACTGCAGCAGAAATAATTTAAAATAACCGTAGTCAACCATATAATTCACACGTTAACCAAATACAATAAAGCACAACTTTTGATGCATCTAAGTTAGAAAACACTCAAACAGAAACATCAATATCATGACAGGTAAATCTAACAGAAATGTAGGATGAACGTCAGACGGTGCAATGCAACCTCTTCCAATTACATTCTGTCCAAACTTCTAGTCCTATTTTCCTTTAGGGACAGAAAACTAGCACCATCGAGGATTTTTTACAATAAAACATACATATAATATGTATTATTAGAATTTTCAGAATTTCATGTAACTTGAGACCAAAATAACAATAGACTGTTGGTTCTATTAATCCTCCAAATCAATATTATACTGCAGTCTTGCAAAGAATATTACAAATGAGTACATAAGGCATGAACTTCACAATTTCAAAGTCTGTACATTAGCAATTAGTAAGACATCATACGACAAAGATTAAACATGGAGAACTTACACAATATCTGTGATATGCCTTGCACCAAATCACCATGACATTCTTGTGAAATTGTAGCTATATCAATCTTTCGAATTTCAACATGCTGAATATAACAGTGAAGAAGACAAGAAGCAAGATGCCTCGGTCCAGTTCTTGGATTCCCAGCAATCAAAATACGAAAGCCGGACTTATTTCCCAAGGTGAATGATGTGTGTGCGACCATGGTAGAGGGAGGGCCACCAAAATGATCTAAGGAACATTCAAACTTAGAACTTCCATTATCTGAATTTTTGTTGAGAACACCAGAACAACTAAAAGCAGAATCCTCAAGTAACACTCCAGAACCCTGCAGCTTTATCTCTATCTCATTTGCAATATCAGCATCCTGAACAAACTCACGAACATGGGACCACCAGCAACTAGTGATAATTTTCCTTCCATCCAAAGCAGCAATGATCACACTTTTAATTAAAGTTGCAGCTTTGAGTAGATTAGCCGGCAAGCTGATGCGTTCATCGAGATAGAGGGAAACAAGTAAAGTTGACAGCGGTTGAAGCAGACAAGGAATGAGATGGGAAGGAAGAGGAGAGGATGCCACATCATTAGCAGCCATTCCTGCTTCTCTACGTGAGCATGGAGGTGGAGAATAAAGTAGAGCTTCTAACCAATCTCGCTCCTCCACTAAAATGGAAGGAAGAAGAGGACGGTTATCTCTCGAAGCTTGTTCTGCAGAAGTTGATAGAACTTCTTTAAGAGGAAAGCTTCTTTTCAAAGCACTCATGGCTGCTTGGGTACAAAGGGCCTGAAGATCAGCACCAGCAAAGCCTACAGTTCTCCTAGCAATCCACTGGAGTAATGGTCCATCGACTGGCTTTGGCCATTTTTGAGTATGAAGGGAGAGAATAGCAGCCCTATCCTCAACCGATGGCAAAGGGAAATAAATCTCCCGGTCAAATCTCCCAGGCCTCCTTAAAGCTGGATCAACTGCATCAGGCCGATTTGTTGCACCAATAACTACAACAGAACCCCGAGATTTTAGACCATCTAATAAAGCAAGTAATGTAGACACAACTGAATTATGGGTTTGATCTTGCTGTCTTGTCCGACAAGGTGCCAACCCATCTATCTCATCAAAAAATATAATGGAAGGTTGACATTTCTCTGCAACTTGAAATAGAAGTCTCAGCTGACGTTCTGCATCACCAACATATTTCCCCAAGCAATCGGCTCCTTTACGGGCAAAATATGCAATTCGTTTATCACCACGAGCACAAGAACCTATAAGTGCTCGCACAACATGTGTTTTACCAGTTCCAGGGTATCCATGTAAGAGAACGCCCCTAGGAGGTGTAATTCCAAAGCGATCGAAAAGCTCAGGATACAAAAGCGGTAAGAATACTACTTCTTTCATACATTGGATGACACTTTGAAGCCCAGCAACAGATTCCCAACCATGAAATAAGTTCTCTCCTGAGTTTGAGCCGCCAATGTATACAGGTGCAATTCTAACCAAATCTCGTTGAAGTCTCTTACTCTCTCTTTTCAAAAACTCTTCATCCTCCCCACAGTTCTCCAGCCACTTTTCTTCAGCCTCAATATCCCTTCGCCAAGCATCATTTGATTGCTTCTTTGTTTCCAATTTCATTTTCTTGGCCTTTAACCTCTTTATCCGAGCTAAATATTGATTACCATGAGGTAGAAAGATGTGGCGATGATCTGTGCAAGCGATGAGAAATTTACGGTGATCGAATATGCAACCATTAGCACGTGCACAAGGCTGCAAAATACCAGAAGCAAGAAAAATGGATTAAAGAATTGTACGTCCAGTGAATATAAGAGGGCTAAGCCAGAAAATAACTAGGTTTAAATTTTATTAGCATGACGGTAACAAACCAAGTGGTAAGTTTTTGGGCATCGATCAACACGACATCCGATGGTTGCGCCAGGTCTCCCACAGCGAGTGCACTTTAATGCTCTTCCCCTGCAAAGAGCAGCCCTTACATTTTTCAAGCATCCCAATCCAGCAAAATAAACCTACAATTATATATGGCTCATATTAAAGTTCATGTCCAAAAAAAAAACCAAAAAATAATCATAAAGGTCATAGGCCTCCAGAACAAAAGGCAACTAACAAAGCAAAGAAAACTTTAAAAAAAATACAAAATAAAAAATAAAAAATCAACTAGGTTTTATCGGTAATGTCAACAAAAAAACTTAGCAATCTAAGACATGTTGAAAACAAAGAAGCACAATTGCTTCAATTTGGATAGCATGCTTGTGTTTGACATGTACCCGGCACATGTTGGACACTCCAAACTTGTTGGCACAATAGACGTTAGACACTATTGTACTTGTACAAAGTTAATATAAGTCTAGGACTTACTAGTCACGTATCAAACAGTTATGAATAATAAACAGATATAAGAAGTAATAAAGGAGGAAAATAAAAAATTTGAGAGTGAAATATACTAAACTCATATTTTTAAGCATACAAAACCATTAGCTAATTGACTTTGAATTTTCTTCATAAAATTTTATATTTTAAAAAATGTAATAATATCATACAAGTGCTTGTCCGTCGGCATCTTAGCTTTTATAAAGAAATGACAAGCCAGTGTTTATATTATCTTGTTTGTATTCATGATTCTTAGGGTAAAAATCAAGCTCGTTTTGAACCATTATTTTACTTAGCCGTGTGAACCAAGAGGAAAAATTAGATTGAACTGTGATCCTTAATGCTGTCTGCTTATCACATAGCAAGTGTAGTGTTGGAATAAGATGTGCAAAGGTGGAAAACTTTCCTTTACCATCTTGACAGTGCAGAGGAACTCATGCATCTCAGAAGCAGTAAGTTCAACAATACAGTGAAACAAAATAAAATAAGTAGTGGCAGGCGAATGTTGGTAGATCAAGCTAAAGATCAGAAAGTTTAACAATACAGTGAAACAAATTCAAATGAGTAGTTAATAGAGATATTTACAGTTAAAGCTATTACTTATAATCCAGAAACTTTCTAAATGATTTAGTAACAAAATCAGTCAGTTCCCTATCAAAAAAAGAAATCATAACATCCATGAAATCACTCAGTCCAGTAAAACTTAGTGGTTCTAGGTTAGAAGGCACACCTCCGGGCTCCATACTGCACAGTGTTGATGAACCCATATTCCAGCAATGCCATATCGATCATTAATAGGACCTAAGAGGCGTCCAAGCCATCCAGGTTCATCGCCAAAACCATCCCACTTGTCATAATTTGGTTCCTCTGAAGCAGAAGAGCCACTACAAGCTTCATTTTCACTCTCGCCTGAATCCTGAACTAACTTCTTAGGAGGTTTGCCATCAATTCCTCCCCCACACAATCCACATCTTCTGCCCTCTTTAATGCGAGCCTTGCCGGATATACCTTTGTAATTGTCTGTAAACTTCTTTAAATTTAAATCACCACCATGTTGCATAGACTTTTCAGCAAACTTGCCCAAATCAAAAACTTTTCCATTGCAACCCCTTCCACCTACATCTTCATTTGTTGAAACTCCAGCAGCTTCTTCATCAGGAATTTCATTTACACCTTCATTTAGACACGTTAATTCCTCTCCCTGTATCTCACTATTGTCTGCATTCTCCACCACATTGGCTGGTTCTTCGTTATGATCACCGCTGCAAGCCTCATCTACGTGCAAACAACTTGAAGTTTCTTTCTCCAATTTTTCAACCTGAGGTAACGCATCGTCCACTGGTTTCACATTTTCCTCATCCATTTCATCTTCCAAAAGCAAAATGCCCTCACTTACATTCTTTACAGTCATGAATTCCTTGCCCTCAACCACCTCCTCTTCTTCTTCATCTTCTTCTTTTTCTACTTCTCCTTCTTCTTCCTCCACCTTCTCATTTTCATTATTAAGCGCTAACATGTCTTCCCTGTCATACTGAGGAGACTTCGCCTCCTTTTCCATTTCAATTGGATCATCCGTCACTCTAAACCTCCTCCTTGATCTGTTAGATCTTCCAACAGTGGATTCCCCACCTTCCATATTTCCTTTTTCCTCATCCAAATCTATCCTTATTGCACTGTTCTGTACTTTTATATCATTAATTTGATCGAAAAGTTTTCTTTTCCTGCTTGCACGAGCACCTTTGTCCACTCTAATCCCCAAATTTATGTCCCTTGATCTTAACCTTGATCTCCAATTGCCCAGCGCCTCATCGTCATCGCTCAACTGAGTCAGACCATTGGCACTCTCTTCAACACCCAAAGTTCCATTACCGTGAATCTTCTGCTGCTTCTTCCTTGGTGTAGGGGATGCATCAAGCAAGATAGGGGCCCGACGGACGCGGCTGCTCCGTCGAAGCCCAAGGTCAGCCTCCACAGTTCCCAACCCACTACCATTCGCATTGGCGTCACCATGGTGTCGACTATACTCTTTGTCGCATATGGCATCAAGCCTCTTGTGCTTCTTCTTAAGCCTAGACCCAGACCGATTGCCCCTCTGCTTCAATGACGATGAAACAGATCCCGAGGACATCGCATGACAAAAATCACAAATAAAACTGATAACACTATCGTCGCCCTACGTTTATAATCTACCAACCGCACAGAAACTTGTTATTCGGTCAAAGAGAAACTCGAAGAATCCTCTACTTCATCCAATTACACAGTCCAACCAACCAAATATCGCGCATTCAAACATTGGCACAAAGCAGGAGAGGAAGAAACTCACCAATTGATGGCCGCCGATACGATCTATCTGAAACCAATACCATGGAGAAGCGGACTCGAAAGAGGAGAAGAAAGCAAACCCTAGAAATCAGTTAGAGAGCTTTCCAACAGCTTTTCTAGATTCTGTCCAGAGTCGCCATTAAAATTGAAGGTCGAGCTTTAACATCTGTATTCATAGTTCTGAGATGAATTTCTTGTTTTCCCTCTCTGAGAGAAAACTTCAAATGTGAAATTTCTCGTATACACAAAGGCTAGGGCGTGAGCTAATTGGGAACGAACTCCTCACTGGTTATTTTCGGCATATTTCTTCACGCGGTATTTATAGCGCGTGTACCTAATTACGTTAAATTAACGTTTTGATTTTTTAATATAAATTGGGAGAGAAAAACTTTGTGCAAGGTGGAGACGACTAAAATCAAATAAATTGAGAGTCAAATATCGATTTTCATAATTGAACACGTGAGGTTGGTGTCAACTGGATTTAACAATAAAATCATTATGTCACCAATCATTTTGATTGTATAAAGAGATTCAACAATTCGAATCATTGATCTTGTTTATGTTAATACATCACTCAAATCAGTTAAACTATGATCGTTTTAGATTTTGATTTATATGTTTTAAGCTTTGTTCTATTTTAAGCGTACAATTTCACTTTTTAAATTTAAGTACACGAAGTTTAATTTTAATTCATGCACTTCTACGATGATAATTTCAGTTTTTAAATTTTTTTAGTTTGTTTTATTTTAATCCTAGATTTAAAAAATTATAATTATTATAACTTTTAATATTTATTGAAATGGTTGGACAATATTAGTACTTTAAAGTGTAAATATAAATTTTATATATATATATATATATATATATAAATAAGAATATAATTCTAAAAATTACAGAGAAATATGACATTTTTTAACAAAAAAATTAACGAAAAAATTCTTATAAGGACCAAATTTAATTTACTTCGAAAATTATGGATTAAATATACAAATTTTAAAGTTTAAGACCAAGGTGAGACAAAAATTTAAGTGAAAAAATGGAATAAATTTAAAAATTCAAATAATAAAATTAAAATTCTAAAAAGTTTATGAATTACAATACAACAATACTCAAAATCTATATACCAAAAATGATCCTCAATAAACAATATTTGTAATTTTGTATATATTTAATTTTTATTGGTCATATATTCATTTAAATTTGTTTTATAAAGTTTTTTTTTTTTTTTTTTTTGAATACAATGTATTAGTAAATGTTAATTTCATTATTTACCAACCTTTTCTAAACTCGTGCATTTTTGTAAAATAAATATAAATGCATGCTATATATGAATTCAAGATATAGTTTCCTTTATTATACCTTATCTTTATTTTAGCTTTTTAACTTAATTTGTATTATAAAACTTGAAGTTCATTCATTTATTTTGATTTATCATTTTTATTAATTTTTTTAGCTATTAGCAAATTTATTTATTTATTTCATTAATTTGATAATTAAAATATACTAAATTTCGAATTAGATATAGATAATACATGACATAAAATAATTTTCAAATATAATATTTATGAATATTATATTAAATGGGTAAATTATAATTTTAGTCCATATGGTTTCGTGAAAGTTAGAGTTTAGTTCTTGTAGTTTGAAAATATAAATTTTAGTCCATATTGTTTGGAGAAATATAGAATGTTTTTTTCATATGGTTTGAATAAATATAATTTAGTCACTATGGTTTGTTAAAACCTAAAAAATAATCCATATTATTTGTAAATCATAGGTGAATTATGTTTTTTTTAATTGATTATTTATCTCACACTCTCATCATTAAACACAAAAATAACTAATTTCTACGTATTTTATTCACTGACAATTACGAACGACGTACTATTTTTTAGATTTTATCAAAATCTTTGGACTAAATTCTAATTTTTCAAATCATAGGGACTAATTTGTAGATTTTTCCAAACCATAGGAACTCTATATTTTGAAACCATGTGAACTAAATTCTAGCCTTCATCTAAGCATGGAGACTAAATTTATAATTTCTTTAGTTCCTATAGTTTGAAAATCAAAACTTTAGTCCCTATGATTTGGAGAAATATATAATTTAGTCCCTATGTTTGAAGAAATAGAATTTAGTTCTTTATGGTTTGATAAAACTTAACAAATAGTTCATGTTATTCATAAATCATAGACGAATTAAGTACGTAAATTTGATGTATGAATTATGTATTTTTTGTCCAACTAATTGCTTATCTCACACTCTCATCATTAAACAAAAAAATAATTAACTTCTACGTGTTTTATCATCAACAATTACGAAACGACCGACTATTTATTATATTTTATCAAAATTATTTAGGGACTAAATTATAATTTTTCAAACCATAGGGACTAAATAGTAGATTTTTTTCAAATCATATGGACTAAATGATAGCTTTTATCAAACCATAGAGACTAAATTATATTTGTTAACCTACAAAATTGAAACTTATTTTAACCGACAAAACTATAAATAATTACAAATATAACCACCTACAGAAAGATTAGGAAATGTGTATTGATATTGCTAGTAATTTAAGTAGGATTTTTGTTAGTTTGGTGTCAAATTGACAACCAATCAAATATCTTCTTCAATTTTTAACAATCAAATCCAAATTGATATTTAATAAATGACAAAATCAATTTTTAAGTTTTTTATCTGGTTCAATTCAATTTTCCATTTTGTTTTCAATTCAGAAGTTGATCTATTTTTCAATTTTATTTTATCTTATTTTTTATTTGTATTTATATCACTTTAATTTAATAACAAAAAAACAATCATCTCCATGAAATAACAGTGTTAACAATGTTTTTGCTTAATATTTCGCATCTAAATTTGTTATTCAATCAATTTCTTTTTTTTTGTATCTATACGTTCGATTTGGTTCAGATTTATGTCGATTCTTCCATTGAGAATCGAAACCTAAACAAGACATTTCGATATTATAAAATATTAAAACGAATTATTCAATGTCGTTCTAAAAAATTGAACAGAACAATTATATCAATTTGCTTCGGTTCAATTTTGTCAATTTTTTGTTTTTCCTTTACCCATAAAATGATCTTAGTGAATAGTGTCATATACTTTAGTATAATACTGATATTAATTAATAATTTAAAACTATTAAAACAAATTAATGACAATTATGGATTGATGCAAATACTTTCGAATTTACTTACATTTATAATTATTTTGTAAAAAGAGTATCTATTAAGACACTAATTTAACATCCTCTCATATACTCAAATACATGGTTTCTTAGTATGTGAATTTATTATTTATTTATTGAACTTAATATTTTAGTTAGGTAATCATATTTAATGTCAGTTGAGCTTTAACTACAATTAGCTTAATTTTTAATATTTTTAAATTTAAATTTTTATTTTATTTGTTAATTCAATAATAAGACATATATTGAATACATTTTTAATTCAGCTTACCTATTATTGACATAATTAATTTTGTTAATTGCTAAATAAAAGGTTTGATCGAGTGGCAATAAGGGGAGGGAAAGAAAACATGGTTGAATGGTAGAACATATATTTTCTTTTTGGAATATTCCACGTGATTAAAACTATGAGACGTGACCGTCATTAAAAAAAAAAAAAAAAAAAACATGGGATGTGAAAACCACGCCCCAAAGCTGCGAGTGGGAAAAATAATACTACGAAATTTGAGGGGAGGGGTTTACCGCCAAATATGTCTATTTTTTATTTTATTTATATTTGTTTCATTTCGGTGAGAATTTACTTGTGCGCCTATTTTTTTGTTCCATAATATGTTTGTTTCCAATTAAATTGATATTATTATTATTTTGAGTTAACCTAGATTGCATGAGATTGAACTATCATTTTCTTTTTGGGTAGGAGTTTGGGAGCGACAACAAATTCTCTACAGATGATACTACAAAAATTCGAACAACTGATCGAATAGATGCTATTGTATCAATAGTACATCTGAGCTATGTGTCACAGTCTCACTTCAGAGGTTGTGGAATGACGACTGGGCGACACCTTCTTTTACCCGATGACCAAGTCAGCCGAACTAAAACGCAAAACAGGTGGCACGACAGGTGCGACCTCTATCACGAGTTCGTGAAAATGTTTTCGAAAATGAGAGAAGGAAGGTTTGAAAATATGTTTTGTCTTTAAAATCAAGAAGGTCATACCCCTCTATTCATTTTGACACATAATTGATGTGACATTATTACATATGAAAATTAATGACGAATAATCAACACTTATAATAGAATGAAAAAAACTATCGTAACATACATTAATGACAAAATAATATAATTAAAAATGTGATGAAACGGGTTAAAGAGCATGCAACTATGTACAACACGCACTTAACAAACATGACGTCCACACTATGCTCGCTTTGGCTTGAACTCATGAATTTTAGTTGTTAGGTACCGTACCGTCTCAAATTAGACAAAACAATATTATTTAGTTTTGTTGATTTATTTTCAACCTAAAAAAAAATCATGAATTGAGCTTAAACGTAATAACATAAATTATTGATAGTAAAAGTTAGCTCCTAGTTGGAAACGGTTTGGTTTTTCGTTTTTAATTTTTAAAATTTGAATTTAAATTTACCAAATTCTTTACGTAAAGTTTCATCATTTCTTAAGTTTGTAAGTGAATTCTAACCAATTTTTATAAACTAAAACAATTATTTTGAATCTATTTCTTTAACGGTTAAATTTTGATTTTGTTTTAAATAGGGAATAATCTGCTCCATAATTATATAATTTTTCTAATCAACACATACGATTTTTATTTATGTTGAGTCAAAAATTTGACTGACCAAAGAATAACCTGAGTCAAGACATTCTATTCAGATGTTAAATCGTAACTAAATATTAATCATCCAACAAATTCCAACTTATAAATTAGATTAAATTTAATTATATTAAACGCGGTGCATATGAATCAAAGTAACTTTAAATTTAAATATATTAAAAAAAAAAAAAAGAAAAAAGAAATACTACACTTTTAGAGTTAACATGATCACCATATCAAACACTTACATTAACATCTCCATAACTACATTTTGAAAAGAAAAGAATCAAAATAGATTTATTAATGTACAATGATCTCTCTTCCAAACAAAATGCATTAATTCATAATAATCTTTAAGAAATTAATATTAATTAGTAATCAAACGATATGGGATTTTCATTTTGACAAAATAAAACCCTAAAAAGGAATCAAGTCAGTGAACCAGCAAATGATATCAATGGGAAGCTTCACAAGGCTGAGTGCCAAATTTGAGAGTACTGCAAAACATATACAGCAAGGGCAAAGGCAGCTCAAAATAGACCTACCCAATCATCAAAATCAATCACTAACATTAATTAATCAATTACACTTTCAATTTATTTATTCAAAAAAAAATAATAATAATAAACCCCATTATGTTGGCAATTAGAAAAAAAAAAACTAAAAAATGAAGATTTTAGAAATATGTGATTCAAATCTCTACCATGAACACGATCTCGTGGATATTCCACGAGATCCTGATCTTGTGGACATTCATCTCAATACTAATTAATTAAAGTAGTCTACATTATCTTAAAAATGTTAAGAGGATTCTCCATTTTGTTAATGTGGGATATTAATGAGATACTGTTAATAAAATAAAACCTTTATGGGTGTTTGTTTGTAAAATTGTGGGTTGTTTATTTTGAGTGTTTAGAAATGAGGAGTTATTTTGAGTGATTATAAAGAAAAAATTGTAATAATAGCTCGTTTGTATAAAACTTTTAAAGAGTGATTATAAAAGCTCGTTTATAAAATTTCTATAAACACCCAAAACAAACATCCCTTAAAATCAAATTAAACCCAAATTGAAAACACATGTGACCAAAAAAAAAAACTAAATTCTAATTGGAATCGAAACAGAATCAAAAGCAAAGCGAACATATAGTTTTGTCCTTTATCTGACATCAGTTAGAACTAAATTATTGAAAAATCGAGGATAGTAATTCAATTTTCGGTTTGACACAAAACCAAAATCAACAAGCGAATGGAAATTTTGTATTTCAACAAGGAAAAAACATTGATCCATGCATGCATTTAGAGAGAAATTAAAGTTTCTTGATGAACAAAAAATGGTTATTATTTATTTAAAATGAAAAAGGGGAATATTAAGAGAAAAAGAAACTGACCAGAAGATCCAAAGAATAGCACCAATGAAGGAGAGAACCAAGGAAATAAGGGCAAAAGGAAGGCCTAACAAAAAACCTAATGGCCTGCAACGACATCCCATACTTTTTCACACAAAATTATTTTCACTTTCACTTCATCGTTTATAATTTCCATTAATTTCAATTTTCTTTTTCTTTTTCTTTTCCTCTCTCAAATTTACTTTTTTTTTTTTTTTTTTTTTTTAATCGTATGTAAAGCCGAGTCATTTTAGAGAGA
The DNA here is from genome assembly GCA_037832605.1 of Cyclanthera cordifolia. Taxonomy (NCBI): domain Eukaryota; kingdom Viridiplantae; phylum Streptophyta; class Magnoliopsida; order Cucurbitales; family Cucurbitaceae; genus Cyclanthera; species Cyclanthera cordifolia. The sequence continues at coordinate 7,562,842 of JBBMEG010000021.1, forward strand.
GGGATCCAAGAAAATAGAAACTTTGTTATAATTTAACCACACGTTTTCTTTTCTATCACACGTTTATCCCCTTTGTTTTTGGGTCATTTTGAAAAGAAACAACAAATGTACGGCCGAGATTTTTTGTCTCGTATCGTGTCCTTTTAATTAGGGGTTCTTTAGGGTTGATGCCGACAAAGTTGTCTCATGTCGATTAGATAAAGGAAAGATTTTATGGATATATAAGTTATGACAATGATCTTCGTCTGTTATCCGACCATTTTGGTGAAACAAAAAACAAAGACGTGCCATGCTCTATCAAACTTTATTTACATGCCATTCCGAGTAGATATTTCGTGTAGGGTAATTAATTTAATTATCAAGAAATTCAACTTTTAAGTGATGACAAAAAAAATAAAATTATGATGTCTTATGCCTAAGTAGACAGTATCCTATTAATGAAATCGGGTAGAGTTAATATTCTTATCAAGAAATTCAACTAATTACCCCGTAAGGAAAAGAAAGAAAAACAAGAAAGAGTTTTAAAAGGCTTTCATGTCTAATAGATGTCCTAAAATAAAACTTCCATCGAATAGAAGCAAATGAAAGACTTTTAAATTAAACTAATCTCGAAATCCAAGCATATCCTTTAAGGTATTTTTGTCATTTCATATATGTTTGTTTTGTTAAAAATTTAAGAACATCTCAAAAAGAAAGTTTCTATATTTATTATTGGCTATTACTCGTGTGGACCATACCTATTTAATTGATTTTATATTTATTAAAAATAATAAACAAACATTTTGGGGAAATTGAATAGCCACCAATATTACTCTATTAAAATTTATGAAAACATAAATTGTTATTATTAGTTTTCGGGGAAATCATAAATTGTTAACTACTATGATTTTGGCTTGTGTTTATGAATGAATTTATGATCAGACATAATGATAAATGCAATTTAGTGTAGCTCAATTAATTTCTTTTTTTTTTTAATACTCAATTTTATATTGTTAAATTATTAAGTTAAATGATGACGCTAAGGGGTTTTGATGATACGGTTGAGGATTAGTTATTATATATTATTGGTTATTACAAGCGTGAATTATAATAGATGATATTTGAAGTGCAGATTATTATAATAATGGAGGAAGCTTTGACCTCATCACGAGCGCTAGCCAACAAAGAAGTACTTGAACATTCATGAACAATCTAACTCAAGTCTCTAGTGCCACTCATCCCACGAACCATCCATATTCAGCTTCTAGAGACCATAAAAGTTGGCCTCCAACTCGCACCACTCTCCTCCAAAACTAGAATTAAAAGCATCATCACTTGCCCCTAAACACAGACATAGAATGATAAAAATGAATTGCATCAGGAATTGCTTAGGAAATTCAATTTTGGCGTCTTAAGCTTGTTATGCAATCGAAAGTTGTGAATATTCCATAATTGTTAAAAATCGTTAAGAGCTTTAATTAATTTCAGAAATATTTATGTCATGCCAAAAACTTTTTTCATAATCTGTGAACTGAAAAAAGAGACAAAGTCAGATAAGTAAAGAAAAATAGAGAGTCAAGTCTTTACTCCAACTTACATGCATCCTTAATAATATTCATATTAGTTTCTTTGGCCTTGCCGCACACATAAGACATAATCAATTAATATCCACCTCTTTACTTTGAATGATAATTTTCAAAGGTATCAAATTGTTTTCAAAATGTTTCTAGCCCCAACCTTAATTACATTCATGCAAATTTAGGGCTTCATGAGAGTGTGTTGTCACCAATCACCACTTCGGTTTATCCATCAATTTGAGGGCAACATGTCGTAGAAAATTAACCAAAGCATGGTTACTCAAAATTTTCACAAGACTTAATTCCAACAAAGAATTAAAAATATAACATCTTTATCTCTCAAAAATGTTTTAGAAATCACATGTGTAATGTTAACCACTTTCCTAAATAAAATATTTAGCTAGCTATGTTAATAGAATCTTTTATTTTGTTACAATGAAATCTGCCATCTTACTTAACCTATCAACAACTGTTATATATCACGATGCATATCTTCGAGACATTAGTAATCCTAGAACAAAACTCATGCTAATGTCAACCCAAGGTTTGTTAAAAACATATCGAAATGTGTATAAAAATTATGTGGACGTATATTAAATTACATTATTCACACTCGCATTCAGATATTTATATCACGATGCATATCTTCGAGACATTAGTAATCCTAGAACAAAACTCATGCTAATGTCAATCCAAGGTTTGTTAAAAACATATCGAAATGTGTATAAAAATTATGTGGACGTATATTAAATTACATTATTCACACTCG
>JBBMEG010000021.1:7567787-7581353 GCA_037832605.1 Cyclanthera cordifolia
GTGTGCCCTAAATTTACTTTTTTGCAGGCCCTTTCGTCCTCAGCTAAATAAATCTTTACTGTGGATATCCGTTGACCGTTTTTCGGCATCAACAATGTAGATTTTGTTGTTCACTCCCAATTTGTACTAAAAAAAAAGCAACACATGCTGGATTGGTTGAAGTCTTTTTTATTCAATTGATAATAATATTAATATTTGAAAACTTTTATTTGTAAATTATTTTTAAATCTACAAAAAATAATTTATATCTACTTATATTTAAATATCTGTATTTCTTACTTTTGTAGTAAATACATTTATATTTTATTTTAAGTTAATATATTTAAAATTTTAAATCTTTACCATAAATATCTTTTTAAAAATTATGTATTGTTTGTTTTTAAAATTTTCAATATATATTCACATATTAATTTTATTTTTAATATTGGTTACATTTTAGTCCTAGGTAAAATTTGTTCACTAAAATATATATTTGACTTTATTTTAATATTTGACTTCCACAATATTTTCGAATTAATATTACTGACTTGATTTTAGTCAACATCATTTCGAAGATTTAGTGAGAGATATCATATCAAATTTTTAATCTCATTTTACCTTATTTTTCTTATTAGATCAAATACTTATTCTATATTTTTTTAAGTACCATGTTAGACCATTTTAATTTTTTCTTTAATTTATGTAGTTAAAAAGTAAGTAATATATATATAACTTAGTTTTTACTATAAAAAAATAAATTAAAAAAAGAAACAAGAGACAACAAATGATTATCAAACAAGTTTTGATATTGTGTTTCTTATATTTGTAAAAAACAAGAAATAGTAATATTTATCAAACACATTCTTTGTCGGATCCAAGGAAATGAGGGACAACAATAGAAAGCGACGCTTGTAAAAAATGAAACTTGAATCTTGGTTACTAAACCTTAAAAAGAGAAAGTCGTAGCTGTAAATTGATCTACAAATTCAAGCCATACATCTTAGAGATTGACAAACCTTGATTTAAAACTTGCTTAGTAAGGTGTTTGCATCAGTAGTGAAGCACGCCAATTTATTAAAATTGTCCCTTCCTTAACTATGTTTATAAACCTCAAATTGGAGCAGATGGATGTTACAACGACATTAATATATGCAACGCCTAATCGAAAATGGAACAAGTGTTTTGATAATCTTATTTTCTTAAATGGATTCATCCGAAACAAATTCGATAATTCTATGTACAGAAAGAACATTGAGCAAGGACATTTCATACTACTCTTACTGCATGTAGACAACATCTTGATGCGCTCAAATAATCGACGTGAGATTGATTGCGCTAAGCAACAACTCACGGTTGTTTTCAAAATGAATGATATGAGAAAGGCAAAAAGTATTGATAGGGATGAACTTAGATCGAAATAGAGAATCAGATCGTGTGTGACAATTTAAAAGGTTGTTGAAAGATTTCTTATGGAAAGGCAACGAGGATTGTCAAAGCTCAAATAGCACAACACTTCTAATTAAGTACACACCAATCCTCATTGAACTTTGAAGAAACTAATGAAATGAAGGGCATCTCTTATGCGAATTTGGTAGGCAAGTTGAAGCATGCAACGGTATCTTGCATAATAGAAATTGAATATGCTATGAATATTTTGAATCACTTCATGGCCAATCCTGGAGTAACACACTAGGATGCTTGCAAATAGATACTGAGGTATATAAGATACACAACATCAAAAAGCATGTTGTACTCGAAATGAGAGAATGATGATCTTAAAGTAGTACGCTATGTTGCCTCTTATATTGCACCTGATATTGATAAGAGGACTTCGCTAACTAAATATGTGTTTTATTTATACGAAAAATGTCATTTTCTAGAGATTGACACTACTTAGTGTATGTAGCGACTCTTTGAACCACTGAAGCATAATATATTGCTCTTAAAAGCTCGGAAGGAAGTAGTAACTAAAGGGCCTTATATTTGAGATGATTGGACAAGCTTGTTTGATCGAGATATACTGTGATAGTCAAAGTGCGATAGCATTTTTGAAGAATCTAATACATCACGAAAGAACAAAACATATTGATGTGAGTAATCATTATATTTGTGATGCTATAAAAGATAGTACAATCACTCTTCTCAAAATCGAAACTGAACAAAATCCAGCTGGTATTTTAATGAAGGCACTTGGGAATGATGGATTTCTATACTTACGAGAGCCTATGAAATTGGACATTGGATGATGACAGGAAGTGGTCATCATTGTGCTCTGTTTTCTCAATTGAAAATTGGAAGAACATGTTGATTTCAATAGGAGAATTGTTATAATCCTATTGGTAGAATTGTGAACTTTACTCTTACATATTATTGGGTATTAATGTACTCTATTGATGCCGAAAAATGGTTAATTGGGATCAACGATACAATTTATTTACTGAGGATGAATTTACCTACAAAAAAGACAAAATTAGGCACACGGGTGTGGTGTGAGCCCAGGGCCTCCGATGCCTAAGTCTGTAAACGGATTAGGAGAGTGTTTAGAAAGAGCTTGAGAGCTTAGGATTAGCTTACAGCTTAATTTGACTCAATTTGGCCTTCGAAGAAATGTGAATCATTTTGACTTTTATAGCAGCTAGTAGCGTAACCGCTGCAGCTTATTAATGACGACTTAATGGTCAGGAGTTTGTAATGGCTGCCATTTAAGTCGGGCATTAACACCAGCGTAACCCTTGACTGTTACACTCGAGAGGTGTAACTGTCTTATCTCGGGAATTACTCGGACTTGGCCAATCTTTGCATGTCCTCACCTCCATAACCGACCCATGAAGGGTGTGTGCCTTCTCGGTGTAACTTTAGGACGTTACCCCTTAGGAGTGCAACGATCTAGGATGTTACTTGGACTCGGTCAGCTCTTAGAGGAGCCATAACCTCCACATCTTTCCCTCATTTGGGGGGTGTTTGCCTTTGAGCATCCCCTGTCCAGTCCTGAGGGGCCTGATTCCCAAGGCTGACTCTCCTGAGGGTGGTCATACTTCTCGGCGGGACTCCCCGTCGTTATTGGAGGTATATAGTCGTCACTTGGACTCGACCGCCTCTTAGGGGAGCTTAGACCTCCACGACTTTCCCCCCTTAGGGGATGTTCGCCTTCGAACGTCCTCTTAGGGATTGGCTTTGGACTCGGCCATTAAAGACCTCTATGGCTTTCCCCCCCTAAAGGGGGGGGGGGGTTAGCTTCAGTGTAATTCCTGGCTGTTATTGGGAATCCAGTTGTCACTCGGACTAGATCGACTCTTAGGGGAGCCTTGACCTCCACGACTTTCCTTTCTTAAGGGAGTGTTTGCCTTCAATCGTCCCCTCAGGGATCGGCTTTGGACCCAGTCACTAATAACCTTCATGGCTTGCCCCCCTAAAGGGAGTGTTCTCCCTCGATGTAACTCATGTCCGTTATCAGCAAATCCAATTGTCACTTGGACTCGGGCGGCTCTTAGAGGAGCCCTGACCTCCATGGATTTCCTCATTTGTGGGTATTCGCCTTCTCGGTGTAACTCTAAGACATTACCTCTTAGGTGTACAACAACCTAAGATGTTACTTGTACTCGATCCGCTCTTAGGGGAGCCCTTTCCTCCACGGCTTTCTCCTCTTTGAGGGATGTTTGCCTCGACCGTTCACTTAGGTATCAGATTTTGACATGGTTCGGTCCTGAGGGGCTTGATTCCCACGACTTACCCCCTAGGAGTGGTCTGACTTCTCGGCGTGACTCCCAACCATTATCGACGATATATGCCCGGTCGTCACTTTATACTGGCCCGGCCCCGGGGGGTCGTGAGTTCGACCTCGAGCTCGATCGTGTGTTCGGCCTTGAGCTCGGCCTCTAGCTCGGCCTAGAGCTTGGGCTCGAGTTCGCCCTTGAGCACGACTTTGAGCTTGGTCTTAAGCCTGGTCTTGATCTTGTTGGTCTATAAGAGAGGTTAGACTTCTTTGGTAGCCCTTCGAGAGAGCCTATGCGTTGTCCGAATATCACATGGATAATTTCACCCACAACATACTCTACTCTATGATATAATTGAGTATTAATGCTTGGTTTGTTAAGCATTTACCGAGCAATATTTTAATAGTCGTTCTTGATATGTTATTTAGATTTCACATTATTAATTATTATTTCACAAACCTTTCCATCTTGAGAAATTCCAATTTATAGTTCCTTAACTAATCAAAGCTCACTAAACATCTCAACCAAGAGATTAATTAAGTACAATTACCACTATGTTCTTTTAACATCCCATCAACCAAGAGACTAATTAAGTACAACTACCGCGATGTATTTTTGACAAAAGAATAGTGTTAGAATATATATGATATAGTAACCAATAGGTTACTATTTGAAATCACCATTTATGGCTTGTTTGGTGGAGGGATTGAGGTTAAGTTAGTCGGTGTTGAGTTAAGCTGGGTGTTAAGTTAATCTGAGGGATTAAGTTAATCTGTGTTTGGTGCAGAGATTAAGTTAAGTTGGATTAAGTTAAGCTGAATGTTGTTTGTGCAGGGATTAAGTTAAGTTGAGTGTTAAGTTAAACTGTGTTTGATGCAGAGATTAAGTTAAGCTGAATTTTCCATTTATAATTTTAAATTCATGTTTATTAAAAAAAATTTACTATGCAAATTATAAATGTAAAATAATGTTTATATTATGAACGCTCATATTCTAATTGAAATTTCATAATAATAAGATAATGCTTATATGACATTAACTTCAAAATATTAGAGGAATACACCAACTTGACATAAGAAATCCAATGTTATGAGAAAAAAAAAAGTTCAGATAAAACATAAGTAAAATAGTCATAGAAAGGAAAATCATATTATGTTCATAAAAAGACAACAGTTGAGTGAAAATGTGGTCATTCTCTAAGTATTGTCCGGCGTCATAAAAAGGAAGATGAGATTGGGATCAACAATCCTTGTTCAACAAGTAGTCGCAATAGTCTCGCTGATCCTTTAGAGGTACTGAAAGAAAAGCGACAGCTTGATCGAAGTCTTTCAAAAGGACATTCATGAGGACAATCCTTTCAAAAGTCGTTAATGATGGGCTTATTCAGGAAGAATGGCTGCTACTTTCTCCCCCTTGGCTTCATTTGCCTTATCTATCGTCTATGGTCATTCATCAATCTTCCGTATCTCTGTGTGTTGCATATCCAACCCTACTCACATAATATCAAGTAGCTCCTGATTTTGTGACACCTTTTTTTTCTCTCCCCAACAGAAAAGGTCGACCCCTACCTAGTCCACTTGTGGGAGTGTTCGATTCTTCCTCCTGAACTATAGGAGGCTGAGGCCTATAATACCCTTGAAAACACCCCATTTTCTTCTTGGATGTTCCAATCCTCGTCTGTGATATCTTTAGCTGAGAAATATATCCACTTGACCAATCCTTCCCGAATACGTAAGCGAGGGATACATAAACCAATGGAACAATGAATATCCAATAAAACAATAAATAACTAATGTATTCAAGTATGTGTAAGATAGAAATATGAACAACATAAGTTGAACATGAGTTATACACACAAAATAAACATGGTAAATCATATATAAAATTGTAGCCAATATGGAAAGTAGAAGACAACATAAACATGGATCATATATGAACTAAATAAAATAAACATGGTTAAGATCAAGGAAGAGGGATACATAAACCAATGGAACAATGAATATCCCATGAATCATATCATGGATTCAATTCTAGGCAAGACAGGAATATGAAGAAAATAAGTTGTACAAGAGTTATACACATAAAACAAAGATGATGAATTAGAGAAGAACTTACATTCGTTAAAAATAGGTTGAGTGTATATAATTATGCAGACTCAAGATGAAATATAAAGAAAAATGGGCAAGTGTTTGGTGAATACAATTTAATAATCCATTACAGTCAATTAAATAAAACAAAGATTCGTATCCATGGATTTCAAGTACATGCATATAGTTGTTTGAAATGTAATGGCAGAGAATGATTGATAAATAGTAAATGTAAATAGTTGTAGTGAAGATGGAGGTCATAAATTCGGGCAGTTTCAACATAGCAACACACGTGGTACAATTCAAGTGAAGTACAAGATAAATAGGGAAGAGTAAAAATTATCTACTACAAGATAGAGGTCATAAATTCGGGTAGTTGGAATATAACAATGAATATTAATGAGATATGTACATTATCAACAAAACGAATGCTAATACAGATCCCAATGAAAAATATTTGAAAAGAGGAGAAAAGAAATTTAACTACACTTATATTCAACACAACACAAAAAATATGATATTATTTGATAAATTTAGATCGTATCCCAGTCAATCAAAGGGAAAAACTCATAAGCAGATCTATTACTTTTACATAAGAAGGATGGATACAAATGAAACAAAATTTTCAATCTCATATAAGCAAAACAGAAGAAACATTGATTTTAAAATCAGGAACGACCATCATAGGCCGGGGAGGGTTAGAAATACTTACCTTGCATTGATCTTACTCCCAATCAAGTCGAATCTACCGAACTCTCGCCAAGAAGTGTAAGACTCGGTCGATTTCTCAACATGCAATCTGAAAATTGGCTTCAACATTCTACATGGAAGTACCAACATAGTCTTCACATCGGCAAGATTAGTGATTTCGACGGCTAGAAGTTCAGATCTAGCATGAAGAATAAAAAATGAGTCATTGTTAGGGCATAGATCGAACATTAATGGATTGAATTAAGAGAAGAAAAGTAAAAGACGATGAGGGTTTCGAAGATCTCGGAACGAATAAATTGAAGAACGAAATAGGGAACCAGAGAGATGGAAAGATCGAAGAGATCAAAGAAATCGACCGAGAATCGAAATGAAAATCCTCATCGTTCAAGAGAGAGATTAGAAAGAAATCGAACCAAAGAGATCGAAGAAATCGACCGATAATCGAAATGAAAACCCTCATCGTCCGAAAGAGAGATGAGAAAGAAATCGAACCAAAGAGATCGAAGAAATCAACCGAGAATCGAAACGAAAACCAGAGAGACAGAGAGAGATCACAAAGAAATCGAATGAAAGAGATCAAAAAAATCGACCGCCATTCAAAATAGAAACGAGAGCGACTGAGAGAGAGGGGAGGAAGAAATCGAACGAAAAGAGTTGCGAATGATGAGGGAGGCATAACGCGAATTTGAACAGTGTTTCACTATTCATATCCGTGTTATGTTTAATGCTAATCCGGATTTCAGTTACTCCTTCACCAAACAAGGATTAAGGGGTATTAACTTAATCCGGATTAAGTTAATACTCCTGCCAAACACGCCCTTAAGAGCTTGATTGACGTTTTCATTTCTCATTTCTCGTTTCATGTTTTTTAGTTTTTGAAAACAAACTCGTTAATAATCATTCTTGTTTCTAAAATGTATAGAAATATTTATGAAAATTAGCTAAAAAAAAAGAAAAAGAAAAAGAAAACTGCACAGAGTTGTTTGGTTTCTATTTTTATTAAAATGTTTTAGAAGATAAACAGTTACACTGTTTCAGTTGTAACGTTTGACAAGTTTGGCACATTGATAGGTTGAAACTTTGAACGTTTGGCATCCACTCTATGTTTTATTCTTGATTGAACTTTTCTTTTTCCAATTTTATTTAAAAAAAAACATCAAAATTTCAATTTAAAACAAACTATCTATATTTCAATTTCTTTTAATTTCGTTTATATATAAATCATTTATTATATTAATTTATCTATATATATTAACTATTATACTTATATATTAATTTAAAAACTCGAGATGTTTGGATTGAGATTTTAAAAGTATTTATAATGAAGATTTATTTTGAGTATTTAGAAGTAATGATCGCAGTTAAAAACTGACGTAGTTTTTAAGAGTATTTAAAATTAGTATTTAAAATGAGAATTTATTTTGAGTATTTAAAAGTAATGATTAATAATGACTGTAGTCAAAAAGGTTGTTTGGAGGTAGTTTTTAAGAGTATTTAGAATTAGTACGTAGAATAATTTTTTTTAAGTATTTAAAAGTAATGATTGCAGTTAAAAGCTTGTTTGGATGTAGTTTTTAAGAATATTTAAAATTTGTATTTATAATGAGAATTTATTTTAAGTATATAAAAATAATGACTGCAATAAAAAACTCGTGTGGATGTAATTTTTATAGGAGTATTTGATAAATACTAATTTGAAATTCTAGTTGAAAATATCGTACCAAACATCTCTTAAATTATACAGTATTTATGTTTCTATATTATTAATTTCAATTGTACTAATTTTATATGGATAAGCTAATTGAATTACTATAAAAAAAATATTATTTATAATTTTGTATATATTAACTGTTTTTATAATTTCTTATTTTAATTTATTTATTTTTATCTATGGTTTGATTTTGCAAATTTGTAAACTTGGAATCCATGAAAGTATTGTCATTGTAAAAAATTGTCCACTCAAATTATTTTTTATTTTAATATTTTATAATCATAACATTTTGACGTCACAAATTTGTTTAAGTGCTATATACTATATAGATGACACCATTTCACGTTAAATGTCATTTTCTTTTCTTATACAAAATGTATATATAGTGAAAGATGTTAAGAAATTAAAAAGTATTTATAAAAAAGTAAAAAACAAGAAACAATAAATGGTTATCACATTTTAAGAAAAAAAAAAAAACAAGAAACACAAACATTTTTCACACACATTTTTGTTTCTTATTTTGAAAAAAATTAAAAATAAAAGAAACAAGAGAGGTTAATTAAAAATAAAAAATCAATAACTAAGCTCTATGAGGCTGTTTGTTTCGTATGGTAACGAAACTTTTGAAAATGAATTTCATTGAACGTGATTATTATTATTTTTTTTATTTTTATTTTTTTTTTGAAAAAGACTACTTCATTAAACCTCAAGCCAAGAGATAGAAAGCTCCAACAAAACTAAAACAAGCACCTCCGGGGGTACTTCTTCCCGTCAGAGTTGTTAAATACAAAAGTATTCAACAAACAGAGCAAAATAGGCCTAGATGTCGACCGCGACTTAGCCAACAAATTAGCGACTTGGTTGCAACCTCGCTTACAAAAAAAGAAACGAAATCCCTTGAAACAGAGGAATAATTATTACTCTAATTTCTTTTTCGTATCAGCCCCAGACAATTTCTTATTTCTAATTATTTAAAATTATTTAAAATAAAGAAATATTCATCTAAACACCTACTAAATGTCTTAAAAAAAAAAAAAAAAAAAAAAAACTCTTTTTAATGTTCTTGTGCCTTCTTTCAAAATCAACCTTTCCATATTCTTCACAGCTTTGATCATTTTCAATTTTTTTAACGGTTAATTTTGCAAGAAACTCCAACCCTTTCGATTTTACTTCAAAGGAATCAAACCAAATTCCCAAAACCCCATTCGTTAAGAAAAGTTTCACACAGCTTCATACTTCAAACCAAAGTTATCCTTTCATTTTTCCCCCAACTCAATTTCTCCATCATCATTTTCGTTTCTTCTTCTTATCTCTCTCTAATTCAAGAGAGATAAAGCGATTTCTGTTTCTCTTTTGGATTTAGTCGAGATTCGATCCTTATTGGTTTGAAAATCCTTGGACTCTTGTGTTTGTCCATGCCCCATTCTCTACTATTTTAAATAGAGAAATTGAGATACCCTTTGGAGCCGTGTCTATAAGGGCAAACGGCGGCGAGATCTCAATACCCATTTCGTTTTTTCCACTAATTTTTCTGTTGGGACTTTTATCGAACAGATGGTGGGCATTTTTTCAAGGTTTTCCTCTGCCAGAACAGGGCATAGACGAGCTCAAAGTGCACTGGTTAGTTGTTTCTTCTCTTTAATTTGGATATCGAGATTCATTTTTTTTGCTTCAGATATCTTGATTTTGTGTTTTGCTATGAATCGGTCGCTTTCTTGGGGGGCTTTTAAGGTTTTGAAGTTATGGGGTTTGTTGATTGATTGTTCGTTTTGTTTCTGAAGAATCTGAACTTGTTTTGTTCTATTTATGTGCTGTTTCTTGTGTAAACGTTGAAAGTATTTTCCATTTCTTGGATTTTCATGGCTACTACTTTGGTTGGGTTTTAATGAATTGGAATCTTACTTGCCTTGTTGCGGTAGGGAATATGATTCTGTTGTACCATTCTTTTTAGGTTTCTTTTACTTTGGTCGTATGAAACTCGAATCTAGTTCTGATTTTGGTCTCTTTTAAAAAAAATAAATATATATTATTAGTTGTGGACTTTGTTGATTCCATAGTATAATGGAATAGTTGAGCTTTTATGCTTTTCCATGGTTATTTCTGAGATCTTATCATATTTTGCTCTTTTACTTGTCCTGTTTTACTTTGGAACTTTGATGGAGGTTAGGAAATTACCATTTGGGCCATTGTTTTCCTTTACTTCTGTGGATTTTTAACTTGTTGAACATTTAGTTGGATATTTTGGGTAGTTTTGATGTAAAAGTGAATTTGTTTTGGTGCAGGATGGAAGAGGACTGCCTCCAAACCCGGAGAGTACTGGTGTTAGTGCTACTTTTGCTGCTGCTACTCATGGAATTGAAGTAGCTGTGGAGTTCAAGCCTGTTGAACACCCGATCGAGCCTCTCGACAACGACAGGCCAATTCAGTGCCCATTGCCCGAACCGTCTATTCTGAATGTAAGCTGCATACTTGATCTTCTTTTTCAATTTTGTTCAGTTTAATGCCTATCTGATAAATTATATCTAGTTGCCTTATTGCATATTCTGATGTATACATGTTCATAAATATTTGATATGTTCATAAGTATTTTGGGAAGTCTGTTCATGATTTTAAAGATGTTATTCTATAACTGCACAAAAGATCAATATGATTAGCATCTTCAAGTAAAGATTTTCCTACAGATGAAAGATCAAACTTAATGAATGACAAGTTCCACCTGAAGTAACATATCTTCCTGGATACGGAAGATCAAACTTAACCCTAAACAATTGTTGAACACCCCCCAATATATGTATGTGTATATGTATGTATATGTAAAAGATGATTATAGTTGACAAGATCTCGAGTTATGCTGAATACTCAATCATGTTGGAATGCTAGATTTTGATTTAGGCATCGACAAACTTCGATTTTAGATGAGGTTTGAAAGCCATGAAGCTGATTTTGATTGAACTAGCTGTTAGAGAATTATGATGTTGTTTTGTTGTCTTCCTTATTGAGTCACCAAACTCGCCAATATAGGCTTATGATATATTTTGAAATCTGATTATGAAATCTTCAACCACTAGGATGGAAGAATATGGAAGGAGCGTGTATCGAGTATACGAAAAATGCCAGATTTGCCTGTTATGAAAGAAGCTGAATTCGGTGAGACAAGACCACGGGCAACACGAACAATCTTACCATCTATCAGTGCTCCCGAGCATAACATCCTAAACCTACTCGAGGAATCCGGGATATATCACACCTAATTACTTCTCACCTGGAATTTAGAGTTCTCTACACAGTATTTTTACAGTTTGTAATCACCCATCCCCCTAAATTCTTACCTTTATTGTTTTTTCTTGTACAATTTCATGTCACAGGTTCAGTATTTACATAATATATCAAAAGTTCAGCCTTTCAAATCTTCAACTCCCTGTTATCTCTATCTGTTTTGCTATTCAGGTACTATTTTTTCGCCGACGTCCCGTAATCGGAGGAAGAATGCTCGAGCTTTCGAGAGTCAAGATTATTGGTTTGACATATAATGATTAATGTTAGGTAAGTACAACACTGCCAGCACATGCTACTCTAAAGTCCTGATAGAATTAAGTTGCAAATGATGAATGCAAACATAGTTAAAAGGATTTCCAATGTTAAGCATGAAATGACCTTTACAGCCATTTTTGTCTGTCTTAAACATAGATCAACATTGCATTTGGTAATAATGTCTTTTCTCTATTAGTAAATAGAGACACATGGTTAGCATTTTATTCTCTACTTATTGAGTTTTTCCATTCGTTTTATATTACTTAATTATAGTAAAAAAAGAAAAAGAAAAAGACAAGAAAAGGAAGTGAAGTACCAATACTGTCCTCTTTTAGTGTTTTGATTTCTTTCTTCTAAATTTGGTTCTTTTGGTTAAGGATTCCCGGTTGGATTGAGATCTTTTATCATTTATAAAGTAAGTATTTTATTTCTTTTATTATCATTCCTTTTGATATATGTATATGTATGTGTGTATGTGTATATATATATATATATATATATATATATATGTATATATATATATGTACACACATACATACGCATGTTTATACAAAATGGTTGGAGAAACTTAGAATTGAATATCAACGATTGATAAAAAAATCTCAAAGTAATGATTATTCTTGATTATGCACCTTTTTAATTGGAGTTTTGCTTTTTTATACCTGAGATGACCTACCCTTAAGTTGTGGCACATGATAAACCAGAATGGAGACATGATTAGAGGATGTTTACAAATTAATGTTACAAGTTGATCTTAAATGTGAGATCTCAATAAGAGCATACCCTTGAAGTCTAGACACTCCACTATGCTCGTAGACTATTGGAATTAAGTAGGTGACAGTTAATTGTTCGTATTAAAACAAAGTCTTTTATATTTTTATTATTAGTGGGAGTTAAGTAGTTAAATAAAAATTAATATTTTCAATTCTTTTTTATCAAATCAATTATTGTACAAACAAAATGTAAAATGTCATCTAGTTTATGTATGATTACGTGATTGAAGCATGCTTAATTCAATAAGATTATTTGTTTTTTTTTTCAGTGAAGACTAGAACCACAAATTGAGTCGATGTTAATGCATCTCTATACAAGCTAATCTATGCTCGTTTTGACTTAAAAATTATTTGTTAGAGTTTATCTAACCATATCGACTAACAATTATCTGCAGAGATACAATTTTTAACTCAACTTAAACTCTTATTTTATTATTATTATTAGAGGCTTTTGTTCTTGTTTAAAAAAAACACACATTTACTAAAATCAGTATTAGTAATGCTGTCTAAAGTTACACTTTCGATCCACTAACTATCCGTACTTAAACTCCAATCCAATAGACTCTTTTTTTTTTTAATTAGATTTTTTTCTTTTTCTAGAGGGATTCTTATTCTATTAATTTATATTGCATATACAAAACTCAATATAATAATCCTTAAAACGGATCTAATTGTGAGTTCCTAACATTTTAGGGATTCATTTGTATTTAATAGCCTGATCTAAAACAAATTTAAAGTCAAAGAGAGCATAGATTAGTTAGCACTGATGATGCATTAGCATTCATTAGAACAATGATTCGAGTTTTTTTGTAGTACCTTCTATGTAAGGTTTGTTGTCATTCTCTCTGCTTTTACTAAAAGAAAAAAAATAATAATTAAAGATATTAAAATATTTTATCAATTGTACGAGCTAGGGAAATTTTTTAATAAGAAAAAGTCTTTCCTTGAGGAAAAAAAAAGGTAAAGATAACGTACGCAATATTTAATCAAATTGACCAAGTTGGCTCAAAATACCGAGGTCAAATAATAATTAATTCAGGCCACTAATTAAATTCATAATA
>JBBMEG010000021.1:7614429-7625033 GCA_037832605.1 Cyclanthera cordifolia
AAGTTGTGAGTCTAATTTGCATATTTTGAAAGATTGCAAGCATGCTAGAAGGATTTGGAAGGAGATCTTTCCTTGGTCTGGGGATTTCAAGTATTATTTCAAGAAGGTGGAAAAGGGGATTGAGTTTTGGGAAAAGCTGTGTCTGAGAATTGATGGCAAAGACAAATTCAAAGCTATGATTGTAATCTGGAGTCTTTGGAAGTATAGAAATGATATTATCAACAACAATGGGCCGATGGGGGTGTATAAACTCCAGGTTGGTGTTGAAAAAATGATTAACACCCATTATGTTTATGTTTCGGTTTCAGGTGTGCCAGATGCTCTCAAAAAAGTCGTGGATTCAAAAGAGAAGTGGAAAGCTCCCCTCAAGGCTGCTGGAAACTCAATGCTGATGCTTCTGTCTGTCCAACATCGGGAGATAGAAGGATTGGCTGGATTGTGCGGGACTACAGGGGTGCTCCGGTTTTAGCCGGGTCCAATGCTGGGTTCAGGAACTGTTCGGTAAAGGTGCTCGAGGGAGTCGCGATCAAAGAGGGCTTGAAAAATTTGTTGTCTTCTCGCTCTTGGATACCTCCTCTTCTAGTGGAATCTGATGCTTTGGGAGTGGTTCGGGTGCTGAAGGGAGAAGCGTTGGATCTTACTGAGATTAACAATATTGCTAGTGATGTTAATTATCTTTCCTCGTTGCTTAGGGATGTATTTTTCTTCCACTGCAATAGATCTTGTAATAGGGTGGCTGATTTGATTGCCAAAAACCCTCTTGGTTCTCCTGTTGTGTGGGACCTTTCTCCCTACTTTATGGAGGATAGGACATTTTTTTGGATGGGGGTTCTCCCCCCCTTGGTGGCCTCCGGTGTGGAGGAAGATTGTACTCATGGTTTTTTTAGTTGATTAATATAAGTTCTGTTTCAAAAAAAAAAAAATATATGTGAATCCTTGCCAAATCCTATAAACAAAAACAATTATTTGGAAGTTACTTTTTTTAACTTTCAAATTTTGATTTGGTTTTTTAAAAACACAAGATGGAGATATCAAAGTGATGAAAGCAGTTGTAAGCTTAAATTTCAAAAACCAAAAACCAAATATTTATTAAACAGGGTCTTAGTCTTTGTTTTTCGTTTTTCATTTGGAAATAATCTAAGTTTGTATTTACTCAAAGTCTCTACATTTTCATCTTCTCTTAACCAAGTATGTGAATTCTAACAAAATTTCATAAACCAAATCACAAGTATTTGAAAGCCGTTAATTTTAGCTTTCAAATTTCGCTTTGGTTTTTAAAAACACAAATAAGACGTAGATTTTAAAATAATGAAAACTATTTGTTGGAATAGTATCGTAGACTTAAATTTCAAAACAAAAAACAAAAAACTAAAAAGTTATCAAACCATATCTATATTATTTTTATTTTCAAAATATGTCTTGGTTTTTAAAAATATATGTAAAAGTAGATTACAAAACAAAACAAAGAAATCGATGAGGAAGTAGTATTTACTGGCTTAAGTTCTAAAAACCAAACAGTTGTCTGACAGGCCCATAGCTACTCAGTTCTCTTCTTCAAAGAAAGAAAATATAGGAGCTCAATGCAACTAGTTTTGGTTTCAATTGAATTGGAAAGCTCACCTTTAGTCTCCCTTTCCCACTAACAGAAACAATATCACCAGTCTTTAATATGGTTCCATTTTTTGCAATTGTCGTCCAATTGACACGAACATCACCGCTACTGCTCATATAACAATTTAAATCATAAAAGAAATAAGAGATAAGAAAAACAATATATTAGAAACTGTGGGCATCCATCTCAAAACCAATTGGCTAAGAGAGGAGTAGTTCATCTTATCCTATATATATATGTTGAAGAATCCTCATCTTTCCAATGTGGGACAAATGGTCACAAGCAGTATTTTAAAAGGCGCAAGGTGCACAAAGGCACAAAGGCTCTCGGGAGCCTGTGGCGCAAGGCGCAAAAAAGGCGCGGACTTTATTTTTTGAGGCGCACCATATATATATATACACACACATATATGTGTGTACACATATATGTGTACACATGTATATATATATATATGTATACATAGATATAGATATATATACATATATATTTACCACAAAACATTTATATTGACCTCGAAATTCTGGGAGTCAAGAACCTTGAGCTCTAATACCATATTAGAAAGTGTGGGCATCCATCTCAAAACCAATTGGCTATTATTGGAGTAGGCCTCCTTATTTTATAAATGTGTTAAAAATCCTCACCTTTCCGATGTGGGAGAATTGTCGCAAGATGAGTATCTTCAACACAATAGAATTTAACATCAATATGCAAGCTAAAGCGTGTGTCATTCTATGGGGATTTTGGAGAAGAGAAACAATAGAATGTTAAGAGTAGTGGAAAGATCGTGTGTCGATATTTGGAGCCTCATAAAATTCTATATTATGATATGAACCGGAATCTTAATTGACAAACCAGATCGAACACATGATAACCCAAGTTGTTTGAGGTACTTGGACCCTCCCTAATCTTGAGAACTCTCAAGCCCAATTCTTGATACAATTAATTTGATATTCTTTCCTAATTATGACCCTCCTACTAATAACCCAAATCCCTTAAGTAACTTTCTAACCAATTGCCTATAAGTCCCTTTATTATTCTTTAACACCCAAGGTCCCAAACCTATCAATACCGGCTCCTTTAAAGCACCTTGTCCTCAAGGTGGGTATACAAAAATTGAAACAAACAGTTATAAAGTTAAAGAAAAATAAAATTTCAGCATTGTGCTCAAGAATTAGTCGGCCGCCGCCACCCGTCGCAGTTTCAAATCAAATTTCTCGAACCAACTCTTGGCCGATGCTTTGGGTTTTTCTTCTTCGAATGATCGATCCATCTTCTTTTTGTAATATTTGTTTCCATCAAAAAATATTTTTGTTGCCCACCACGCGGATTCTTTTTTGGATCCATCACATTCGCCCGAACCAAGAATGGACAACGTCTTGACTTCTTCTTTAGCCGAGCCACGGGATTTTGACTCTTTTCCATCTTTCGCTTTTGTCTTCTCTTCTCCATATCACTCCTCTCCTGGTGATTTTTCTTCGATTTAGGACGAAATCTCCATTGTGGCCGCTTCTCGATTTCAAGATTTGAAGTTGCTTCGCCTATCTTGATTTCTTTCTTCTTCAATTTTGCTACTCGCTTTTCTTGTTTTTGTATCTCCCACAATCTTTTGATCTCTATTGTTTCTTTTTCTTTCTTGCTACTCTCTTCTTGATTCTTTTTCTTTCTTGCTACTCTCTTCTTGATTGCAACTTGTCGTGCATTCCCTCCTCTCTTGAAAAATTTTCTTTAACTGCGTAATTGGATGTCGACTCTTCCCTTTCTTCATCTTCTTGTGTTTTCTTTTCATCAATCCATTCTTTTCCCGTTGATTTTGATCGTTTCTTGATCGCAATCGACGTTGCCAAAACTTTGTAACGTGTTTTTTTGTTGCAAGAATTTGATCTCGTATCTTCCTTCTTTCCCTTTTCTTCTTACGAGCCTCTTTCATTTCTCTTTAGTATTTCTCCACTAGCATTTCTCTCCTTCGTCTCCATGCTAATCTTGCGTTCTCCTCGGCCAATCTTGCTCTCTCTTCCCGCTCCCTTGCATCCTCGCATTCTTGCAAACTTCTCATCTATCGCCACGAATCTTGCCTTTAAGCGCTCTGCAAACTCTATCCAAACTTGGTCCACGTTAAGAGTCTCCACGAATTGTGGCTCTGATACCAATTGATATGAACTGGAATCTTAATTGACAAACCAGATCGAACATATGATAACCCAAGTCGTTCTAGGTACTTGGACCCTACCAAATTTTGAGAACTCTCAAGCCCAATTCTTGATACAATTCATTTGATAGTTGCCTTTCCTAATTATGACCCTCCTATTTATAACCCAAATCTCCTAACTAACTTTCTCACCAATTGCCTATAAGTCTCTTTATTATTCTTTAATACCCAAGGTCCCAATTCTATCATATTACTCGGCTTTCATGTTAGCTTCTTCTTTTGGATTTTCTTTCTTTTCTCCCGAAAGTTTGGGTTATCATAAAAAAAAACAAACAGACAAAAGTAGAGAAAAGGCATAGCAACACCCAGTTCCCCAAAAACTTTGAAGAAGTTGTCTCATCATTCATTAGCATATGGCATAATTTAACTACCTACAAGTACTTCAAAATGACACCTAAACTTCGGATTAATTTGAAATTGCCTACGAGGATTAGTTCACGCATCTTTTTGTCTCTTTTTCAATGTATGATCATCAACACGCCCCTTCAAAATGGTACCTTTTCGGTTCATCGTGCTTGGACCGGCTCAATTTTTTCACCAAGTAACTATTTGAGTTTCACCAATTTTTATCAAAGGATCCCCTCACTCAATTGAATCACAAAGAATATACTTGTTGTATTAATTAAGGGAGAGTAGTACATTATATAGCCCATATTATGACCAACTAACTAACTAACCCCAAGTGTAACTTCCCAACTAACAAGGGGATCCTATCAATTACCTGGCCCCCAAAAATGCACCTTGTCCTCAAGGTGTTTACAATTTTTATCCAACAAAAATCAGTTTGTCTAAACAAACAATATGAAGTGTAAACAATTCCTCCACCCAGCTTTTTTTTTTTCTGTAAGCCCGAAACATCTATCGTCCAGCAAGGTTCGAGTCGGTTTGGGTCAATTTAGGGCTGGTTGAATTGAATTTAGGGCAGAATCGGGTCAGATTGGGTCACTTTTTGGGCAGAATTGGATCGGGTAGAATGTCCAATTTCGGGTCGCATTTGGTCTCTTTTGGGCAGAAACGGGTCGAATCTGGTTGATTTGGGTCAGGTTTGGGCGTGCAGATGCGAGCCGAATCCAAGTTTACGGGCCGGGATTGGGTCAAATGGGTGGAATCAGTTCGGACTGGGTTTGGGTCAGGCCGGGTTTCAAATTCTAGTCGGATTCGGGTCGCATTTTTCTGACAGATCAGATCGAGCAGTTCGAGTTAGATGGTTTGGGTCAGATTTAGATGGTTAGGGTCTGATTTAGGCGGTTCGGATTCTTGCGATTTCAAAGGTTGAATCTTGCGCTTTCTTCGTGTTCTCCACCGGGTGGTTTTGCGATTTTTAGGGCAGATTCTAAATTGGAAAAACCTTAGTCGATTGATAACTTCGTCGCCCGAATAGATTGATCGCATTCTTTCAATCTTCGTCGCTTGAATCGATCGACAACTTCGACTTGCCGTGAACGTCCGTAATCTCCCAAGAACTTGATTTTCTTTGAATGTCAGGTTCGAATTTTCTTCTTCCTTACTTTTTGTCTTTCTTTGACTTCCTTTGTTGGTTTCTTGTTGAATCTTGCTTTTGAAAAAACATTTGTGCTTTTGCCTTTGCTTTTCCGAAAATCCTTTGACGCCAAGGCTACAAGAACTCGATCTCGTAACTTCTTCCTCTTCCTTTTTCTGTTTCGAGCCTCTCTTTTTTTTGCTATGTATTCAGTCCACTCTCTTCTTAATTCTTTCAAATTCTTTACGATTTCATCCACCAATCTTTGTAATTCGCTTTTACCTTGTGCATTTGATTTTCAAGATTTCGTTCTGAACTTCCATGTCGATAATCACCACGGATAGTTGCTCTGATACCAATTGATAAAGCCTAATCTTTATCAAATGGTCACCTGACTCAATTGAGTCACAAAAAATATACTTGTTGTATTAATTAAGGGAGAGTAGTACATTATATAGCTCATATTAGGACCAACTAACTAATTAACCCCGAGTGTAACTTCCCAACTAACAAGAGGATCCTATCAGAGAGTGAGACCACTAATTGATCATGTATTTTTTACAAGGGGCAAAATAGACAATTGTGAGGGTTTCAAGAGGTTAGTGGTGGTGGAGTTGGTTATTCTAGTTTGAGGAGAGGGAGTTAGTGAATATAAATAAATGAGTAGAGGGAAGGAGAATTATCCGTGCTTTTGGATCTAGGTTGTGAAGCAAGGAGAGAAGATGTCTGTGAATGACCTGTTTAAGGGTATTTTGGATAGTGGTAAGTGCTAAGGAGTATTTTGGGAATTAGAAAGGAAATTCTGTTAGAAATAGGGGAGGTAAGGTTGATAGAAGGTAGGTTTTATTTTGGATAATCTTTTCATGGTGGATTTATTGGGAGAGTTCTAGCCCTCTCTAATGGCTATGATATTGTAATTTTCTTCCTTAAAGACTGTAATATCGTTCCTATTTTACAGTTTTTCATATATTTTCTAACTGTTTTGGTTGATTCTGGAATTGGATATCTTACATCGGCACTCTCAAATGTGCTGGGTGGCTTGCTGTATCTTTATATTTCGTTTGTGTTATTGTCCCTTGTGTTATTATCAATATATATCATAATGGTGCATCGATATCGATCCTGGTGTTATTTTCATTATATTGTATTTGTTGATATTTTCAGCAAGTTAAGGATCGTTAAATTCTTGGATACCTAAGAATATGTCACTATTTTTGTTCAGTAAGATACACATATACAATTGACTAATTCCATATTAGATATAATAACAATGTAACAAGATTACAGGAAGCCAATGTACCTGATCAAGTCCACAAGTTTAGACCTAGAAATCTTGAAGCCAGCACTTGCTATGGCATCTACCCTAAGAGATGCCTCAATGGTTTTGAATGTCTTAGTCCTGCAAATGAAATATGAAAAAGAACTACATTAAAATAAACATGAAAACCGTGGCGAGCCACCTACCTAGGAATTAAATTTTTATTAGATTTTTTGACAATCAAATGTTGAGTTGGGCGATTTTATCCGTTGAAGTGCATATTAACTAGCTCAGACACTCACAAACAAATATATTTTCAAAAAGAAAGCATGAAAACCAATGTGAAACATAAACAATTTAACTTCATACTTTGGTGGTTCGTAATCAAGATCTGTCAGTGGAATTCTCGTACAAGAAACTGTAACATTGCCAACCTGAAATAAAGAACACCTTAACAAATAAAGAAATCAATGAAGCAAAATTTACAAGCCAGGCAGGCTTCACCAAAATATATCTTAATTTGTCTTACACACAGGAAATGAAGTCAGGTAAAAACAGATTTTCATTCTCAGGTTAACTTTTGTATGAATGTTAAAAGCAACCACCCAAGATAAGGACACTACCTTGCGCAGTGATGATACAAGGAAGTCGACAAGTTCTGGAACAATAACTACTTGAGCTCCCTTTTCTTCCTGAAAATAAGGTGACTAAGAGAGAAGAAAAGAAAAGAAATCTGACCCATAATAACCTTGTCGCTATCTTTTATTGAAAACCTAAAAAAATGTACACAAAGCTGCTTCTGGATATAGACAAGGCATGAAACTACACGTTGTAGCATTTATCTTAACTGAATTGAATCTTTTGAATGAAGTGTTGTCCCACATGGAGAGATTGAAAATAAATTTTAGCAGTTTTGATCAAACTTCTGGACATAGTCAGAAGGCAACATATTAGATTTTAGGAAATGGGAGAATGAAGAGAGAAACAGGACGATTGGGAACCATAGTCACAGTTGCAGCAGATAACGAAGAATGAATCTCAGCCATGACAAACAAAGGCGAAGATGAAGAGTGTCACGGCGAAGACGAAGAGAGTAAAAAATTTACTTCTCTGATACCATATTAGATTTAAGAAATGGGAGAACGAAGAGCTTGGCTTCTCATTAAGAAGGGTGAAGAATATGTACAAGTACAGACTCAATAGACAATGTATATTACGTACAGCTAAACAACTAATTAAGGGACTAATGATTATTATCAATTAACTGCCTAACTAATCATCAACTGAACTAACAACCAGCACTTTCATTCAACTGTCAACCAACTTCTATTATCTAATACATCAAGAGCGACCCAGAACACAATTTTACCATCAGTTTTGGATTTGACAAGAGAATTCTAATTTGGTCATCGTACTTTCTCATCATAAAACTAACCCACAGATGACCAAAGTAACACGCATTTATAATACTTAATGAGTCACGAATTCAAACAGTCCTTATAAGAATACAAATCATCAAAAAGAAACCAACATTAGCAATGTGCAGTAAGAATAAGAACAAAACAGTTATCATTATACTTAATTCCGAATACAATGATACCTGGATTATGATATCACCAAGCTTCTCCCTAGCAATGCCTGTACCAAGAATTGATCCAAGGAAGTCTCCATGTGAGCAAGGGTGAAACATAAAATTTCCTGTAATACTGAGAAGGAAAAAAAATATTTCAAGAAGTGGAAAGAACAAAAGATTTTACCAGAGCTCAATTGCAATGGACTAATGTGTAAGATTAACCAATGATACCTCAATGCCGAAATGATGTCTGGATCACTTGTTAGTTCATCTGCATGTCCAACAGAAATCCGGCAGCGCTCTGCCTAAACATTTCGTCAACTTGAAAGAAGTGTGGTATCAGCAATAGACCTTAGATTCATAAACTCAAGCCCCAACAGAAAAAAAAAAAAAAAAAAAAAAAAAAAAAAAAAAAAAAAAAAAAAAAAAAAAAAACTTGTAAATTTTTCACCTCTGGGTAACCTCCCTGAGCTATTGCCTTCACTTCAGCTAGTTTTTGAATAGCTAGCATTGACTCTTTAACCACAGGTGGGGTGAGAAAGTTCGTATGAAGAACTTCCCGTCTTGATAATGAACGCTTGGCCTAAATGAAAGCAAAAAAAAGTAATGAACCAGAATCATCCCTCACAACCAAGAGATAAAAAGGGTTAATGCATTGCTGTTTTTAGTACAAATTTCATCAAAATAGAAGGGGAAGAAAAGGGGTTTCCTTTTTCCCTTTAATTCTTTACAAATTTGTAGATCCATGCTTATTCAGTCTTAGCAGCATGGTTAAAAGGCGATGAAACATAAAATATATGATAACAAAGATTGTTAAGACTTTAGTCTAATATACTAACATGTTAGTAAGAGTTTATCAGGATTCGATACCATCACAAGAATATGTTTCACATCTATAATAACACCTTTATCTCCAACACCATTGAGTAAAACATCAATGTCTCCCTTTACAGCTTGCGCTAATTGGCATATTCCTGAAATGGCATTGGATGATTATTAAGGCCAGTTCGATAACACTTCTTGTTATAAAAAAATTAAGCCTAACACAACTACTCGAACATATGATTTTCTTACTTTGATATCTACCTTTTACCTACGCTTTTAAAAACCAAATTAAAATTTAAAATCAAGACAAATAAAAAGTAGCTTACAAAATCTTTTTTGGTTTTTGAAATTTGATTAGTTTCTTAAGGGAAGAGGATATTCTTGGTAGAGAATTTGAGTAAAAAGAACCTTAAATTTCAAAAAAAAAAAACAAAAGTAAAAAATCAAATGAATCATTTAGGTAACAGTACTTGAGTTACAATTCAGGATTGCATCAAGAAGAAGTAAAACTAAGTCTTATCCTTTATCCTATGTAGAATACGTTCATTTTTAAATTCTAGAGTTATAATACAAGTGACATAATCCAAGGAATTTACATGTGTAGGAAGGAAACAAGTTGGTGGACGTATAGCTTAAGAGGAAACACGTTTTACCAAATATTGAAGTGATTCTCAAGTGATTGGCCAATCATTTTCTGGCTTATCAACTTTAAAGTTATTTTTTAAATAAATAATATTATTAATTCAAGCAACTTCATTATTTATAAACTGTTTTTTTGTTTTTGATTTTTTAGATATTGAGTTTTTGAGCCAACTCATGTGCACCTTGACTAGTCCCTCGAAACAATAGTCTAACACTACAACATTGATGGTAAAAGAAACTCGTAGGTATCCACCATGGATTGAATTAATAAACTCTTGATTCTCGAAGACCTTCTTGACTACTAGCTCAACCCATGATAGTTATGATTTTCCATTTTAACACTCAAAGTTTCACAAAAAACACTAATTCAAATCTTCCCTACGTCCTAAGCCATTTATCATATCGATGTCGTCTATCGTCCTCACTCAACTGAATACTCCTGAGGCTTATATCCTCAATTAACTACCACCCTTTCTATAGAAAGAATCACACTCACAGAAACAGTGCACAATTCCGAAATGGAATTTGGCAAATTAAAGACAAGTTCATAAACGGAAAATCAATTATAATTGATGCCCAGTACAAAGCTCCTTATATCCTCAACTACTTGTTCAATTATTTCGATTTAAGCAGCAATCACAGTGCAAAAATCCGACCGATAAACAATAATAAGTCTAACATTGAGAGGGATTAAAATTGTTCAAGAACAATGAATGGAGAGGAAGCGAATTGAGACCTGCGGAGCCCAGAGGAGAAGAGGGAAAGCGGGCGTGGTGAAAACAGAACTTGCTGAGATTAACGGCGAGAGGAGTTTGTAAACTGGAAGATTGAGCTGCTGCCCTTCTTAGACTCCACAGAGCTCCAATGCTTATCGTCGTTGCCGCCATGGTTAGTGCTTTATGCGCTCTCAACTTCGTATGTGCGGCAGATTTTCTCACATATTATCTGCTTATTTATTACAACAACAATGGGGGTTTAATAGGTCTAGATATGTAATTGTAACGTGAC
>JBBMEG010000021.1:7671864-7694161 GCA_037832605.1 Cyclanthera cordifolia
TCAATTTTAATTCTTCAACTTTCTAAATATTTTAAAAATAGCCTCTAGGGTTAACCAAACAAATAACAGCCTCTTCTTTCATTCATTTGTGTTTGTAACCTCTCCAGTATTGTCATCGATTTCAAACCTAGAAACTTGAGAGAGTACCTCTCGAGCCCAAATATTCAGCAACTGCGCCATCCTTGGAGACAGAATAAACTTATCATTGATCAAACGTAAATCATTTTTCAACAATTAATATTGAATAAAAAAAGTTTGTAACAAATATATATGTTACCTTGGCGACGTAATAATTTGATTGTTTGCTGTTAATGTAGTTCAACACTATCGTCACAAAAAATTATATATATATATATATACACTTAATTCGCTACGAATAAAATTGATTATTTTTTATATTTTATCAAATTATAGAGACTAAAATATATTTTTTCAAATCATACAAATTAAATTGTATGTCTCTCCAAATTAAATTTTATATTTCTATGACCTTAAAGATTAAACTTAAAATTTTAAACCAGACTTAACTTAATTTTTTTTTTTTTTTTTTCAACCGGATGAAATTTATAATTTACCCTCTAAAAATAGACTATAAATAAAAGATAATTTATTTATTTAATTTATATGAAGTAATATTGTTTGGTAAAAGAAAATCGACGTAAAAAATGTACTGTCACAGCAGAATAAGAATGCGCCACGTGTTGAAGGCCGCCTGCTGAACGGTCAATAAATTTTTCGACGTTTTCATCACGCTAGTTTTGCAACCTCGCGATCTTTCGGTCTGCGAACAATGGCTCCAAGGAAGAAGCAGCAGCAGCAGCCGAAACAGAAGCAAAACAACCGAAAATCCAATTCAACTTCCTCAACCTCCGATTCTCGTTCTTCTACGTCCGGTCCAAAGCTCCATATCTCCGCCGAAAACGAGACTCGTCTCCGTCGCCTCCTACTGAGTTCCGGCCGCCCCACTCAGTCGGCGACTACTGCAGATGATTCGCTCTCAAAGGTCCAGAAGGTCAAGAAGCTTAAAGCCGTTTACGAGAAGCTTTCATGCGAAGGTTTTACCAATGATCAAATTGAACTGGCACTCTCCGCCATTGGGGTAACTTGTTCTTCATTGTGTTAATTTTGCTGAGCAACATTTTAGTGTTTCTTCCTGCACAATCGCTTTATATGTTGTATTTACGATTCCCTTGGTTTTTGAGACGATTGTTCAATCTGGTTAATTTGGTTCCAGCAATGTTTTAGAAACTAAAGGTGGCAAGTGCTATAGCTTATTTTTGTTGCTCAGGCTCACGAGGCAGTTTTTGTTTTTGGGAATATAGAAGAGCATTCATAAAAGAGAAAGACATAGAGTTCTTTTTTTTTAAAATGCCACTTCATTAAAGTTACGAATAACCACATAAAACCTTAACTCTACCAAAAAAGCTACAAGCAGGGACAAACCCCCCACAAATAGAATTTACCCGTACCACACACCATAATCAATGCTAATCAGACAAAGGTTAGTGCAGTACATAGCCTTGACAAGCCTGGGATGTCAAGATTCCTGGAGATAAGACCCTTAAACTCTCGTCAATACCAGAATAGTTGACTTTCGATAGACTTTGGGGAGTGACTCGGGAAAAATGTGAATCTCTGAGGATTAAGTCTCCAAAAAGTAACAAAGAGCAGGTTTAGACTCGTTGAGATCCTATACCTACTTCACTTGACCAATAAAAAATCTGATTAACACTTTCTTTATCTACAAGTTCTTTCCAGGGGTGTAACACTAACAACAAAAAGCAACCTAGTCTAACCACTAGTAAAGGAGAGACCAACTCAAACAAAGAAAAACAACCTGAAAACAACTATAGAGTTCAACATAAAAGATGCTAAAACAAAGCCAATATCCATAGAAAGCCAAGAGAAAAAGAAACCAAACAGAATGAACCGAGAGCAGAAGAAAAACCTAGCAAAACCACCACAAAAAGGTTTTGAAAAAGCCATCAAACGTATCGATTTAAATGAGCTGGCGGTTTGGTCCCTAGACATAGCTGCCTCAGAAGAACTGGTTACCTAAACCAACATTCAAACCGGCTCGAGCAAATCAATTTGGTTATGGGATCAATCCACTGACATCCACCTGCTGTCAATAGTTGGATGCCGCACATACCCTATATGAAGCTCATCTATCTTCTTGAGCCCAATATCCTTCTGCATCTTGATACCATGGTTAAACAATAGTCTCACCAATCATCAACTCCCGATGTTGATCAGACGACAACTAGATCTCTTCACCTCACCAGAAATTCTTTCTGCCTAGTGCTTTCGTTGTCAATGTCGGAAAGCTTGAGAAAAGGTTCGTGGCCCCATCCAGCGAGCGGCCACAATATGTAGAGAACGCACCCGAGGCACTTTCCTTCGACAACGACAACTCAAAAAGGTTGTCTACACAAACAACGTTTTCCCTTTTCTTCTTCTTCTACACCAAAACCCCAACCACCACAAAACCAACAACCTTACTCGATTTTTCGCTGTCGACGACCTTCCCTCGATCGAACGACATTTTCTCTTGTCATAAGCCTCCCTTTCTTCTTGGTATGACAACCTCTTTCTCCAAAAACTTTCGAGGACCTAAGTTTCTTTCAATTCCTGGTGAAGCCTTTTTCGCTCGCTGTCCTATAATTTATGTGCACCCAGAACAACTCCTCTTGAGCTCCTTCACCCTTACTCACATTTGTGCCCCCAACACAATCACATACAAACTTTCCGAGAAAACCAAACAAAGCCACGAAATAGGCCCCATGGCATCCACACACGCCCACAGAAAAGTCTTTGCCGAGATAATCCTGAAACCCTGGGAGAGAAATCCTTTCTCTAAAACTTAGAGAGAAGAACCTCCTTTTGATACTATTTCTCGGTTTGAATTAATAAACTCCGACGAGTCTCTCTTTGCTTTAAATGCAACGATTTTGCTTTTAAGGTTAGAAAAAAATTATTTTTTACAATTAACACATGATGATATGCTCCCTCAAATGCTTAAGGCGCAAGGAAAGGTGCTAGACCTTCGCCTTATGTCTAAGCATTCGCCCTTTAAACATTGGGTTTAAGCCTAAAACATATCACAATGATAAGGAGGCCGAAGAGTGAAAAATTAAGAAAGTGTTGATGGATCGTTTTTACCCATCGTTCTTTTATATAACGATTTCAGAACTTGATTGAAATGCTAATATGCGAGAGAGCTATTTAGGACATGTTACAGATAGTAGATACTCACCTTGTGTTACAATGGAAAAGTGTAGTGTCTTCAACATCTTTATTTTTTTTAGGATAAGAAATAATTTCATTAATTATGAAATTCAAAAGTACATGAGATACATTACAATAGGGCTCTCGAATTATTCACGAGAGAGTTGAATCTATATTTACAAAAAAGGGGGGATAATTTAATCCATGATACGTCTTCAACATCTTTATAAGATATATGAACTACTTCCCTCACTGCCAATTGATTTTGAGATGGAAGCTCACACTATCTTATATGGTATCAGAGCTTCATGCGGGTATTTGGACCCCAAATTTCGATCCGTCCCAAGCACTTTGATCCCAAAATCCAGATCCGACCCAAGTGGGTAAATCTAAGCTGGTAATTTAGATACAATCCTAGTGGGTAAAACCTAAGCGGGTATTTGATTCACAAATTGGGATAAACTCAAGTAGGTAATCATAATCCTAATTTATGAGTTTAAATTCGATCCACATAATCCAAGAGGGTATTCTCAATATGGAACAATCTTTGTCCCCAAGGGCAAGGGGTGCCGCTATGGTCGAAGGCTTGAGTTTTGAAAGCGTGTGCCCTTCAAGGTCCTAGGTTCGAGACCTTCATGTGACATAATTTGTAGACACCTCCCATGTCTGCATTCCTTCACTGTCTCCCGGTGTCTGACCTAGGGAAGAGCGTGGTTACCTCAGGTATAGTGGAGTGAATCTCTACAACACCAAATTTTGTATTATAACTTCAAATGATCATGATTTTCAATCTGATGATGGCTCAGCTGACGAACCATTATAACTTTGACTAATATATGGGTTTGAATCTCTACAACACCAAAGTTTGAGCTAAAAAACACAATTTTCTAAATATTAAATGGAAAAATTTACAATTAAATAAACCGTTAGCTAAATAGTTGAAACTCTAGTAAAGCTATGTACATTCATCATGGATTGAACGAGTGGTAAAAAATGAACATGTAATTGAGCTGATCATCACCTACATGCGATTTAATATCCAATAAGTTGTGTTGGCTAACAAATGTGGTATGGTCAAGCGATTACCTGTGAGATTAATTGAGTTGTGTGCAAGTTGGCCAAACACTCATGGATAAATATTTATACATGGAGGAACAATATCACTATTTTTGGTTCGAAGCAAATATATTTGTAAATGGGAAACCGGGGGGAATGCCTATGGCCAAAAGGGTTTCGATTTGCCGAGTTCATTCCTTCTCGTCCTTTCTCTTTGTCATTGGTACTAATTGTCTATGTTGCCTGTTAAAGAACAATCCCCTCCCTGGTTTATTTTGAAAGCCTTGTTGTTGGTACTTGGTAGGAACAATACTCACGTCTCTCAATCACTAGTTAGCCGATGAAACCTTTTATCTTCTTACTTATTGGCGTAGAAACTTAGAAACTTTGTATTGTTAAGGCGTTTGAATCTGCTTTAAGATTGTAAATTAAGTCTGTAACTACTATTTAACATCTTTACGTGGCAATTGAAAGTTTCTATGTAAGACCTTTGGCTAAAATAAATTCTATGTGCTGCTATTTTTCTGAAATTGTTTTAGTTTTACTGTTCATTTATTATATTCAGTTTTGTTTGACATCTATAGTCTGTTTGTAACTATTTTGACTGTGTAGATAGGACTGTAGCTCTCAGTTTCTAAAAAAATATAATTCTTTAGCAAGATCCTTTGACCATGCATATCACTGAAAATAGCTTGATTTTTATGTCTTGAGTAGGATGGTGCTACATTTGAGGCTACTCTTGATTGGTTGTGCTTGAACTTGCCTAGTAGCGAGCTTCCACTAAAATTTTCAAGTGGAACTTCTTTGCATACACATACAGGTATATTTTCTTAGTTATTATCTTGGTTTAATAGAATTGTGGTCGTTTATATTTTCGAGTTTACTGATTTAATCTAATGCAAATGATTTTTGGACGTTTTGTGCTGCCACCCTGAAATACAATGTCCAGGTGGTTCTATCCGTATTTTACAAACTGCCCAAAAAGACTGTCCTCCTGTGGGAGTCCAATATTCCAAATATAAAGATGAAGACAAAGATTTGCCTGTTATATTGAATAGGCGCAAGGATGACGATAAGCTAGATTTGTTCAAGTCATCCCAAGCTGAATGGATCAAGCAGTACGTGGAACAGCAAGAAGAGGTGCACAAAGAAATTTGATTAATATCTACCATTTTCACCTCAATTTAACTCTCAAGTGATGTTAGCCATAAAATATTCATGATAATTTCTTGATCTTATATTTTTGGGTTGGTTTGTACTTTGCTGATTATATATTGTTGGAAAAATTGGTGTCTTTCTTATGCTTGGAATGAGGAATGTTTGAAGTAGTAAATCTATATTTGGGGTTAGAAAACTTAGACACCTCTTCTTTTTTCTAAAATAGGACAAACAATGTTTTAAAAAGTTACGGAGGCTGACGCCTTGAGGCTCGCCTCGAGGAGGGACCGTAACTTTTAGCCTCGAGGCTTGTGCCTTCTTTGGATCATAAGAGGATTATGCCTCTCATAGGAGAGGCTTATGTCTCTATGAAAATGCACCGAGAGTTAAAACCTCTACATCCATATTATGATTAGAAGTATGTCTCATATAATGATTAGAAGTATAATTTTAATTTTCTCTATTTTTAGAAATATTAAGGTTCAAATCATAATACTTTGATTCTATCAAAAAAAAAAAAAATCATAATACTTTGAAGAAACACTGTTTTGAAGTCGAATATTTGGGTCTTTTGGTTTTGACTGAGGGCGTGTCTCTAGATCCAGCCAAGATTGAGACGACGTTGCGCTGTTCAAGTCCATGAACCTTCAAAGAACTAAGAGGTTTCTTAGGCTTGATGAGATATTTTAGAAGATTTTTACAATCAACTAAGAGATTAGAGGTTTGAGAATCCCCAATCCCAATGTTGATGAACTAAAAAAACCTTGAACCGCTATTAGTATATCAATTTACACTCTGCATTAGTTTCAGTTTGAAAAATGTTAGTTAATTACACGTGTGGAGACTTTTCTCATACAAATACCTGTGCAAAGTTATATTATATCTTTTAAACCCTTGAACTTAGACTATTCATTTCACATTCATGGACAATTTCAGGAGGGTCTAATTTTTTTTAATTGTACAAACATGTTAGAATTGATGCATGGATGATTTTTGAATGAATGGTTTAAACTGGTTTATATATATAAATCCAAAGTTTAAATTGATACAATTATTAGTTTTTATTTATACTTAGGAGTTTGGGGATGTACATTGATTTTTGCCCATGAAATTATAATTTTTTTTCCAAGAACACTAAAATGAGTTTCCTATTTCTATAGAATGATTATGGAACATGGGAAGATGACTTGGTTGATGAAGTTTCTTCTAAGGAGGTACTTTCTTATCTGGACTATATGTTTATCTTTTTCTGTGAGCAACATATTTATTTGAATATGTAGATTAAAGTTGTATGAAAAATTCTTTTTTTTGGATGACTCGAAAATTTAGAGCTTATGCTTCTCAAAACCTGGGGCACCCTGTCCCTAGGAAAAAAGTAGTATGAAAAATTCTACCTCACAAAGAAACTTATTAAACAGCAAGATATATATTTTTTTTTATTAACAAATGTGGGTATCCGGAGACCACCTGCTCTATCAAAAGAAGCTCCCCCTATTTGCTCTATTACCCTCAATGTGCCCATTATGCCATCAAGAGTCAGAATCTTCCACTCATCTGTTATTTCTTTGCAAATACTCGAGAGCATGTTGGTTCAAACTATTTGAAATCTTCTAGGTTGTCTGGGTCTTCTCGGGAAATACAAAGTCCAATGTGTTTTGCCTACTTTCTGGCCCTAGGTTAAACAAGAAGGCTAGGTTTCTTTCTTCTAGAACATATAACCTCATTATTTCAACTTTAGCTTGAGCCCTTCGAGAACTTTCAGCTAGTGACAGAGTATTTTGCTCGGCATCTATTTCAGCTAAGAGTCCATTCTCGATGCTTATGGAAAGTTTCTTATAATCATCATACCAATTCTTCAAAGTGACTCTTAGGTTTTTCAGCTTTAAAGAGATTACATGACCTGCCCAACCGTAAGAGTAGTCAGATTGTAAAGTGAGGGTCATGAGGGATTTGCATTCAGTAATTCCAAGCCAGCTATTGAATAATTTGAAAGGAAAGGGATCCCACTGGAAGGAACCAACTTCAAGCAAGAGAGGGTAGGGATCTGACATCGTACAAATTTGCCTTGGTACTCTTGAATTAGGGAATAGAGAATTCCAATGATTTGAAATAAGGAATCTATCAATCAACGATCTTGTGGAATCATCTCGAGGCTTGGACCACAAAAAACTGAAGCTCCAATTCCTGAATTAGAGTATTAAACTGCTTCATTCCCCTAGTTTATCTTCTAATCGGTAGTTTTTCAAAAACTTATCTAATTACATTGTAATCACCTCCGTCACTCCAAAGATCTTCAATGTATAAGGCTAGAGATCTGAGTTCTTCCCATAGACAAATTCTTTTTCTGTAATCCGTGAGACCATAGACATTTGTAACCCAACAAGTTTTGTTTTGTTAGAAGGAAACTTGACTTGATAGTGTGTAGCCTCCTTGGATAAATTCATCGACTCTAACTTTCTCTTCATCACAAATGATAAGTAAACCCTCAGACCTTCCCCAAGATTGAACAAATGTCCATCTAATTATTTTGAACTCCGAATTGACTATATTAAATTCTAATCACTGATGATTATCCGATTTTGTATTGCCTCTTGGCATCTTCTTTTGATGATATTTTGGATTTTCTAATCTTGATCTTATGTATCTTTTCTATATCAATGAAAAGTTTGTTTCCTTTTTCAAAAAGAAAATTCTTATCACTGGTGGAATCTTGGTTTCATGAAATAGGACAATATTTGGCCAATGGTGCTTTAATTAACTTTTAATAGCTAACCTTTTGGATGGTTCACCCAAACCCCCTGTGTTCTAGGATATCATTTTCATCTAAAAATGGAATAGGGGAGGAGACCAAAGATTAAGCAGAGATATTGGGGGTTGCTTCCTTTAGATGAAAAACCGTAAGCGTCAATTATGGGGGTAAAGAGATCTGGTATTTTTAATGTTGTTGATGGCTGATCAGCAAGCTGTTCCACTGGTTCTAGGAGATGTGCAGGGGAAATTACTTCATCTAAGTTTGTATTTGTGCAAGCTTCAAACTAGTTTGAGTGGCTGCTTACACTTATTTCAGATTTTGCATCCGAAACTTCATGTGTCTGTGGGGATTTCCTTTCAGTTGAAGCCACTATAGGGAGCAATTTTTATTCAACTCCTTTAATTAATTGAGAGCCCAAACATAAGGATGGAAAGTTGATATCATAACAGACTATGGAAGGAATGAGAGGTCTTTTGGGGAGGGGTAGAGGTAGAGGTCGGAGAATGACTGAGAGAGGGTAGGTTCGGAGGTCAGAGCAATGTTTTTAAATAAAATTAGGGTTAAGAGGGTTTTTTAATGATTCAATGGTTTTAACACTGGATGTATTCTTTAAGACCACTATCAAATTTGCCTTCAAGCAAATTTTCACGTAGGTCCTTTATGCCAGTTGCATGCTTCTCAAACAATCTTGGATACTTTTGCACCGAGCCTTCCTGTTGAAGTCTCATTAGTCGCGTACCGGTTTCCTTGCGACGTTGGTTAAAACCGCTCTAAGAGAAGCAAACAAAAATTTGTCCACGATTGAATAGGAGATCGAGCTTCTTAGTGTCAGTCCAAAGCTTCTCCTTCTAAACACAACACCGTCTTGTCCAATTTGTAACTCTTTGTCAATCGATTGACTAAGAAATACCGCTCAACACGGTGAAGGCAACCCAGTGGGTCCTTGTCTTCAACACCTTTGAAAATTGGTACTTTGAGCTTTCTCAGCCGCATATCGAAATGAGGAATTTCCTTATTTGCTGGGGCTTGAATCGTGTTCTTCACTACGTTCTGCTACACCGAACTAGATTCATCACCTCTTCGCAAATCAAGTTGATCTAGTGACGTGGAACTAAAGCTGATTCTTGAAAGACGATTTGAAAAATTCCACTTTACTTGTAACAAGAAAAAAATTTCCGGTTTACTTAAATCAGGCTAATTTTAGCTTTCCATTGCACTTTTTTTTGAGAAGAGGCAACAAACTTTTCTTTAAGAATATGAAAAGAGGCAAAGCTTAAGAATACAAACTCGAAAAAGGCTAAAAGTACCAGCAATAATAGAAAAAAGGCATCAATATGTAATCTTGAGCTTAGGCTCTTTTCATTATCTTAATGAAATTTTGTCGCTTTCTCTAAAAAATAATAGAAAAAAGCCAGGTAAAAAGAACTAGGCTACATCTAGGTGTGAGAAGGAAGAAAATAAATAGAATAACCAGACAAAACATATTACACAAAAGCTTTTTATTGCACTTCTTTCTATAAACATTTTAATCTTTGTGTTAGGCATCGATGTAGCCTCTTCTCCAGCATGTTTTTTTCTTATTGAAATGTAAACTATTTTGTATCACAATTTTTTATTTTATTCCGAAACTAGGGAAATTTATCAAATGCTTCTTCACCGTTTTTTGGTGTTAGTTTATATAGTATGCTCTATTGTTCCATTAATTAAGACAGGCTTCTCAAGCAAGGTCTTATGACGTTATTGCGGAAGACTATTATTCTGCACGGTTGGAAGCTGCAAAAGCGAAGGAAGAAGGGGACAAGAAGAAGCAAGAAATGGCCGGCAACATCATTCGAAAGCTTAAGCAAGAGTTGTTAGCTCTAGGTAATATTTCATTTTTTCCATGATTCATCTCCTCCAGATTTTCCCCATCTTAATGAAAGTTGTTGCATAACAAAATAAAAATGTTATATTAATATATATGTCTATGTTTTAAAAAAAAATAATAATACCGAGCTCTCATTGAGATAGACATGAAATTATACAAGGGCATACAAAAAAAGATCCCACAAAAAAGTAAGAAAGAGCATCTGCCTTCTGCCCTTCCAATCCAACATGATCTGACCTAATTAAAAATTACAAAAGTAATTGGTCAGAAAGGCCTTAAGAGAAACATCGTATCTAACAAGGAACCAAATATCATCCGAGATCTGTCCTTTCCTCAAAATAGCTCAAATTTCTTCCTTCCAAAGAAATTTTCCTCGATCTCTATAAGATAGTGTAAACATTAAAAAAAGATCTAATTCATGACTATAGCTTTGATAT
Source organism: Cyclanthera cordifolia (assembly GCA_037832605.1). Classification (NCBI taxonomy): domain Eukaryota; kingdom Viridiplantae; phylum Streptophyta; class Magnoliopsida; order Cucurbitales; family Cucurbitaceae; genus Cyclanthera; species Cyclanthera cordifolia. Next base: position 7,682,363 of record JBBMEG010000021.1, read on the forward strand.
TCTTTTAAGCAATTGGAGTTATATTTTGTAACTGGCTTTGTGCCCTCTTGGTAATTTCATATTTATAATGAAATTGTTTCTTATTAAAAAAAAAAGATAGTGTTAACATTCAACTACCATCTGTATGTTTATATGCTATATTGTATTTCATCTTTTATTATTCCATTCATTTTCTAAGCAGGATTGTCAGATGAAATGCTGGCTTCTAAATTTGAACATGAAAGAGATTTTGATAGTACATTAAAGGATGTACCTACGAGTCCCATGCAGCATGAAAATTTTGGAGTCAATCAATCTGGTGATATTGCAAGTATTGATTTTTCGGTGCATAGAAATGAATCAACTGTTGATGTAGATGGGCAGGATGGGTCAACCTCTAAGGAGATATCCGTAGATCTCACATCTTCGCAAGAAAAGAACGATACAGAAGAACTAGAAGATGTTGAGATTGGTAATATTTTTTTGGAAGACGTTGAAACCAATCCAGATGTAGCACAGGAATTACTGACATTGGAGAAGAAAGAAAAGATTAGAGAACTCTCCAGTGGGAAGAATTTGGAGAAATTAGATGGCATATGGAAGAAGGTAATATATTAGGAGTCCTTGAGACTCATGTTGTCTTTTTTTTTTTTCTATATTTGAACATAAAACATAAATGTGGCTTAGTCTGGATATAAAGTAGGGGTGTAAACGGTTTGGTTTGGCTTAGTTTGAGGGTCAAATCGAAACCGAATCGCTCAGCAAATTCCTAAGAAAGGTGAAACAGTATTGAACAACCATCTCGAACACCAAGATGCAATGGAATCTAAGATTTGAACAAGCTGTTATCAAGACATCTCTTTGGAAAAGCCTTTCAAATCTTACTCGCTTCAGGATATAATCTCAAATTGGGAAGCTTTTGTGTAACCCTTTCCTTTTTTGATGTTTTGTTTTGATTTGCTTAGACTTCCCTCCTGTTGTTATTTATTTTGTTTTGTTTCTATTTTCTTTGGCCCTTTGTGGGTTTGTATTCAAGAGCTTGGTCTATTTTCATTTTCTTAATGAAAAGTTCGTTGCGTTTTTCAAAAAGAAGTATCGAACAACCATCTAAGTTTAACCGAACTGCCCCGAACCGATTAACTAGCGCTTTAGGTGGTTCGATCGGGCGGTTGACCGCTTAAGAGACAAGTTGCTTAAACCGCTAACATTTAACTTTTCTAATTTTCAAATCAAAACCGCCCAATTAAATTGGTTCCAACCCTAAACGAGGCCGGTTTCGGTCGGTTTGGGCGTTTTTTTGTCTTGCCTTGCACCCCTATTATCTTTTTTTTTGATAGGAAACAAAAACTTTAATTGATATATGAAAAAATACATAATAAGAGTCCCCTATCAAACATGAAATTACATATAAGTTCTCCAATTAGATTGAAGAGTAACAAAAGTATAAGCTTTGAAAGGAGTAATACAATAAGCCCATGTCATAGCTAGAAAAGTGATGGATTCGACAAGATTTTCTTCTTGTCTAGGATTCTCCAAAAAATTGACGTCGTTTCGATCCTTCCAAATCTGCCACCAAAAAGCATATAAAAATAGATTCCATAAAATATTCTTTTCGTTTCGACTTGTGCACCCCTATTATAAAGGTATATACATAAACATAAGCACACATTTTAAAATCTGTCCCCACCCTAGGGTCCGGTCTTTGGAGACATCAAATGTTTTTTGTACTAAACATACCAGAAGATTCGAACCTGCAACATTTGGATAGTTGTTACTCAGAGACCACAAACCTTAGCCAATGGGGCCACCACAACCATTCTGGGTTTAAAAAGTAAATAATCGTTAAATTTCAAGTTTAGTCTTTGAACTTTGAGATTTGTCTAATTTGTTTTTGAACTCTCATAAGTGTTTAACAGGTCCCTGAGTGTCTAATAAGGCTCAACCAAATTCAAAGTTTTAATTAAGTGTCTAATGAGGCTCAACCAAATTCAAAATTTTAAATATTAATTGATGTAATGAATGTTTAATGGAACCTAAAGTTTCAATTTTGTGCTCAGTAGATCCGATTTCAAAAAATTCAAAAGTCTTGTAAAACTTGTAATTTTTGAAGTCCAAGGACTAAACTTAGTTTATGTAGATTTATTGTATCTTGTGGTCTTGTTGAAATGAATGAATACAGGGGGACCCACTTAAGATTCCGAAGGCAATTCTTCATCAATTATGTCAGAAAGAAGGATGGGACGCACCGAAGTTTAATAAAATCAATGGAAAAGAAAACATTTTTTGCTATACAGTCAATGTGTTGCGTAAAGCAAGTGGGAGAGGTAAAAGCAGAAAAGCTGGAGGTCTTATCACACTTCAGCTTCCTGATGGCGGCGAAAATTTTGAATCTGCAGAGGTAATCCCCTTCCCCCCACCCCACCCATCATAAAAAGAATGAGTAAGACCTTAGTAGGCGTGTACAAATGGGGGGACACTTCTATATGCAGGATGAGAGGAAATTTTGCTTTAAATTTTGGAAGGTCTATGCCATTTTCTTAGAACTTAATTGCTTATTTCTTTTCCTGAACATTTCCTGTTCTTAATAAGTTAATATTAGTTTATAGTTTCTTTTGCTTTTACATATCAAATAAGCAAAGATAGATATGTATCATGCTATTATTATTATTTTTGACCAAATCCTTCCGCTCATATTCAATCCAAGATATCTCTATCAATTGGAAAGTTTTTTTGTCACCTTTGCTTTCGTTAGCATTTCAATTTCTTCCTTCCTTGCTTTTAGTTGTATCTGTCTTTTATGGAGCTATTAAAATGAGCTTTTATAATAACTCTATAAGAACTCCATCCAAATGAGTTATTACTACAATTTCTTCTTTATAATTTCTCAAAATAGCTCCTCATTTCTAATCGCTCAAAATAATCACTCTACAATTTTGCAAACAAACACCTCCTATGAAACTTTTTTTTGAAACAGGAAATAGATCTTTCATTAAGGACATTAAGAGAAGTTACAAGAAACACTATGAAACTGGAACTGGCTTCCTCCAAGGAATCTGATTCTAAAACAGAATGCTCAACTAAATGTGATATTTAACTTATCCTCAAATTCTCAATTGTCATAGTGCTCCCCAATCACCTCAACCTTCTTATTTGTGTGTTCTTGTCTTGTTGCTGTACCTCTTCATTCTCGTCTCTTTTGCATTTTGTATTTGTATGCAACTTTTCTAGTTTGTTTGTAATGTATTTTTTTTCCTCACAGGATGCGCAGAATAAGGTGGCAGCTTTTGCTCTTTGTCACTTGTTTCCTGATTTTCCTGTTCATCTTGCACTTATAGAACCTTATGCCTCTCTTATTATGCAGTGGAAAGTAGGTAATTGCTATCATCTGGTGACTAATTTATTGGCTCTGTTTTTCTTGTTCCACTCCCTGATTAGTATCAAAGAAATAAAGCGTAATATCATAAAAATTATTCTATGTTTCTCGATTGTGTGGGGGCTTTGGGTAGAGTAAAACAACATAATCTTTAGAGGGTGGAGTGGTTGGGTGATGTTTGTACTCTCATTAAGTTCTATGATTCTCTTGGGCTTATGTTCGTGAGCCATTTTGTATTCTTTAGGTACTATTTAACTTTTTTGGAGACCGTTTTCGTTGGTAGCATCTCTTATGGAGGCTTTGTTGTTGTATGCTCTCTAGATTGTGTTCTTTAATCTTTCCTTTACTAATGAAAATTTGGTTTTATATAAAAGAATACTTGAAACTTTTAATATTGTATGATTAGGCCGACAAAAACAATAGTTCAGTGGCATTACTGTTCACCAATGACCAAGAGGTCATGGATCTGTATCCCCCAATTGTTGTAGAACTTAGAAAAAAAAAGATTGCATGATTAGTTATAAATTGTATGTATATTTTTAAGATTTTCAATGAGAAACTGTCTTTCGTCTAGACTATAGCCAAGCCGAAAGTATGGATTCTAGAAACATTTTCCAGTGCATATGACATTCCATACTTAAGTTACCTATAGCTGCATAAGTAAATTTGTTGATACACATTATAACTTAGAAGTACAAATTATTTCTTATAATCTGATCAAATCTTTGTTTAGCATTTAAAATATTTAGTCCGTGTATCATAAACATCTACTTGATTTATTAAGCTGGAAGTCCAGGACAATAGTATATGCATGTCTGTTTATAATTATATCCTTGATCACTAGTGCTTTTCAATCTTTTCCAGTAGTGATTTTTCATCTAAATTAAATGTTTATGACACCGAGCACAAGTTCTCTTGCTTAGAATTTCTAACCTTGCAGGGGAATCAACTAGCAAAGTTGACGACAATGAGGAGCATCGAAGGGCTAGTTTTGTCGATTCTTTGCTTGATGCTTCCAATATTGGTTCTGCTTCTAAGTCTTATGAGAAGATTGAACAGCTACATTTGGAGGATGTTAAGAAACCAACTGTTCTTGATCTTGATTCACATTCAATCAACGAAAGTAAGTAATTCAAGCATCAAACATTTAAGAAATAAAAAGAGTTCTTAGTTTCTCTTTTTAGTTAGTTATATTGAAAAAAAAACTATTGGCGAAAATGTGAATAGATGCAATATTTAGTCAATAAGGTGTGCCAAAGCTAAATTTTTTTTTTTTTTTTTCTAAGCAATAAACTCTTGGTCTCTAATTTTTTATCTCACCAAAACCTCTCCATCTAAAATCCTTGAGCTGCCCCTTTCCCTTCCTCCTCTAGCGCCTCCATGTCCCTTTGGCAACATGGAGGAGGGATCTAACCCCTCTGGTGACATGAATCGTATCACACTGCTAGAAGCTCGTGCAAACCGTGACACCTCTCTGGCGATGCAAATTAAAGATAAGCGCTAAAGTCCCTGACGACTAAAATCAAAGAATTTTTTAAGACAAATATACTTTCTTGATCTTTCACTTTGATATGAGGCTGCTCTAAACAAGTCAAGTTTGATGAAAATATGTGCTCAAAAGGCAGCATTCTAAAATATTTATGGAAGGAACACCGAACACCAATCATTTAATGTGAATATTAAGGAATCTCATGAGCAGTTTATTCTTCATTTTATTATTACATTATATTAGTTAGTAGTTATGACAAAATCTTATTACACCTATGTAATTTCGTAACTATAATGAAATTGTTTCTTTTTCAAAAAAAAAGAAGAAGTTAGTAGATAGTTCAGACCCCGTGCATGTGTATATCAATATTGTTTGAGTTTTTTCTCTTCAACATATCATTATTCTAACTACATATCCTATTAAGGTAATCTTCAATGAAGTGAATGTTTTTTTTCTCCTTTGATTGCAGGATTGAACTATAACACTCAGAGCGAGAATTGTAGTTTGAGATTGGAACATGAGAAAAAATTGAAAACTAAGAAGTATCAGGTTTGTGAATTTATTTGATTATTTCCCTGTTAGATGTATTGTCGATCTCTGGTGGACTCTAAAAGTCGTAAACATATGGTAATAAACAATTAAGTTTTGTTCCAAACTTGTAACATTGTAATCTTCTTCACGGACAAGTCTAAGATTCGTGATGCCTTTATGAATCTATGTTCTTGCGTATAATTCTTTCATGAAAAAAGAGAGAGTAGGAGCGTGTGATGCTCTTTCGCTCGGGATTTCCAAGAGCAAGTACGTTAACCGCGCCTGAGTGCGCCTTTTAAAAACTGGCGAGTCCTAGTTCCTCTTCACTCTTCACCTATGTTTTAAGCATTTCTTAAGTGATAGAGAGAAGCTTTGAGGTCATAAAACTTTTTTTTTTGGGTTGGGGAGAATCAGAGTGAGTCAATTATGACTGAAATTTGCTCGTGGTGCCCTTGCTCATTCAATGGTTTTTCTCTTTGTAAATCATTAATGTCTTGTTTTGATGTTGATGGGGGAAATTTGAGTTTTCCTCAATTTGAAAGGTGAGAATTTTGAAAAACGTAAAGTTTTTACCTGGAAGTCTTACATGGAAAGGTGAACACTTTGGGTAGGATGGTTAAAAATGATGCCTTATGTGATGGATCCTTGGTGTTGTATTCCTTGTAGGAGGAATGCAAAGGTGCTGGATCACGTCTTTTGGAGATGCAATACGATTGTGCTTGTCTGGGATAACTTCTTCTTAGTTTTATGATGTTGCCTTAGCTAGACGTAGTTTGTGTAAAGAGATCGTGATCGATGCTTAGGCCATCCTTTCTTTAGAGAGAAAGGAAAGTTTTTTAGGCTGGCTGAGGTTAATGCTATTTTGTGGGGTCTTTGGAGTGTGCACAAATAGAATCTTTCGTGATAAGGAGAGATCTCTCGAGGATGTTTAGTTCCTCATTAGATTTAGTGTTTCTAATGTAGGCCTTGGCGATCTAGTTATTTTTTAATTATTCTTTAGGTCAGAATTTGTCGGATTGGAAGCCATTTTGTAGGCTCCATTTCTCTCTTTTTGTGTGCTCTTCTTTTTATATGCTCGTGTATTCTTTTATCTTTGTCGCTGAAAAGCCCAATAGTTTAAATAAAATATTGCATATTCTCGTCTCTCTTGGGCTCTTTCCTCTTTTTGTTGATAAATGAAATACTTTTCTGTAGATTGTTCTTTTTGATAGTGCTTCGTTTCCCTTGCATCCTTGGAAGAATTTGTTGTCCCAAGCATGTAATCAATAATGTTACCTTCCTATTCTGGTTTCTCAATAGAATTTGTTAGTACTTATTCCCAGGAGTCTCCATCAAGATCTCTAAAACAACGCTAAGGCATCAAATGTCAGGGGTATCTACTACCATCACAAATGACTTGTAACTAGCAACTTTCGATTGAAGTATTTAGAAAATATTTGGTACATAACCTATTTGCTTAAACTCTGGGTTCACATGTGATTTAACATGATAGCAAAGCAAGGAGTCCTATGTCGAATCCCTTAATCACTTCCCAACGACTTGCTCTACATTATGCAAAATTTCATGCCCACAAGTGGAGTGTTTAAAGTATTGATAATATATTAAATTTACCCAGTGTTTTGAAAGGCGCACCCAGGCGCACTCCAAGGCACAAGGCGCAACATATGCGCCTCGCCTTGGAAAGGCGCAGCGCGCGTAATAAGGCGCGCGCCTTGGGGGCTTTAGTATTTTTGTTTTTTTTTTTACTATTTTCCTTATTCTTTTAGTATTTTTATGTTTTATTTTTATTATTTTCCTTATTCTTTTTCTATTTGCCTTGGCGAGATCCCCGTACTAGGTCATTCGTAGCGCGAGATAAAATTTTTAAAGTTTCAAAATGTTTTGAATCACTTATGCGTGTTTATATATCATTTTTTTATTCAAACTTCATTTCTTTCTATGAAAATGAAGGTTTATAGTTGAGTTTATATATGATTTATATATTTTCCTCGATTAAACTTCGTTTCTTCCCATGAAATGAAGGTAATATTTCAAACTTATATTTGTTTTGTATAGTATTCTTGGTTAGAACTTTATTTTTCTTCATGAAAAGTGTTTTGATTGTGCATATGTTCCTATATTTTTTTTTTAATGTCTTTTTATATATTGTGCCTTAAGTAAAAATGTCCGCGCCTTTTGCCTCAGGTCCCAGAGGGGCATTACGCCTTAGTGCGCCTTAGGCTTTTTAAAACACTGAATTTACCATAATCCATTAACTTAATATTTTGGATTATAGGGTGATATAAGATTTATTTTTCAGGCTCTTAATTGAAAGTGCTAGTTTATGATTTTTAAAATCCATTTTTTTCATTGATTTTTTCAAACGTTTCCACTATGCCTTTCATCCAGGATATGTTGAAAACTAGAGCTGCTCTTCCCATTGCTTCATTAAGAGGTGATATATTGCGTCTGCTTAAGGAGAATAATGTTCTTGTTGTTTGCGGGGATACTGGTTCTGGAAAGACAACTCAGGTTCATATTTGTTTTCAAGTGCAACTGTTCCAATATTATTGCTTTTTGTTGAAGAAAAGAAAGACAAACAAAAAAAAAAGAAAAGAAAAGAGAATAGACATGTGACCAATACCTTGTTTACATATTTCTTTGATTGGCTTGACTTGTTTAGTTTAGTTTACGTGCAATGTTTCTTTTTATGGTCTTCCGCTTCTCTCTTGACAACTTTTCTAACCGTTGTTTTATGTAGGTTCCACAATTTATACTGGATGACATGATTGAATCAGGACATGGTGGACGGTGCCACATAGTCTGTACACAACCAAGAAGAATAGCGGTAGATATAAATTATTCATTAGGATCTTTACGGTTGGGAGAATTTTTTTTTTTGAAACAAGAACCAAACTTTTTATTAAGAATGAAAAGAGTCTAATGTTGAAAGATATAAACTGTGAAGGGAGTGAAGAATAACAAAACAAAAAACAAAGAATGAGAACATAAGAACAAAGAAAGATCTAAAGGATTGCAAGTATAGGAAACTAGAAATTCTACAAAGCTTTTGCATCCCAAACCCCACATAAGGGCTTCGGTTCAGGTACCTTGACCTTATTAACTTGAACGACGCCTCTAGCTGAGGCTTGATTTCTCACAGCTCTCATGGTGAGATTAACTTGAGAGTTCAAATCAGCCTAACACCAATGACAACTCTCATTTCCTCAGACAACCCAAGCACAATTTGAGCGATTGGTTTTTGCGCGTTGTCTAAAGTTTCAATACGCTCTTCTATACAGGCAACAGAGCACGACAAGCTTTGTCCATGCCCATGGCCACCAGATTGTTGGCTTTATCTTCAAGGGTCTCTATCCTCACCATCAACTTTTCGCGGGCATTCCGTCTAGGAGGCCAGCTATCGCATCAACTGTGTTAGCGATCTCATCCAAGCAATATTTCAAGGACTGTACAAATTTAGAAATTTCAACTAGATCGGTCATTCGTTCTTCTAGATCGAATAGTCTATCGACGTGAGACCTATCCAACTGATTAGTCACAGGTGACTCATTGTAATTGTTCAGGAACCAAATTAACCTCTGATACCACTTGTCACTGTTGCACTTCAGAGGCATCCGAATGACGACTGGCGACGCTTTCTCTAACTCGGTGAGCAAGTCAACCAAACGAAAACACAAAGTGGGTAGCACAAGAGGTGAAACCTCCATGTCGGGACCCGAGAAAAGGTTTTCAAAAGAGAGAAAGAAAGTTATAACTTATAAGAATGCTTGTTTCTTTAAAAGGTATATGAAAATACAATAAGCACCCCTTCAACTATATTGCATTCATCATATAACTTGGTAGGAAAGAAGTTTCAAAAAGTCATATCCCCTATAGTACATTTTGATACAAATTGATGCTACACCCTTGCATATGAAAATGGTGAGGAGTCAACAACCAGAATAAAATGAAGGAAACTATCCTAACATACAACAATGACAAAATAACATGAAAGCATGACGAAACGGGGTTGGACGGGCATACGGCCATATGCAATACGCATTGGACAAGCATGATCGTGACACTATACACTTTCGATGCAATTGGTTCACACTTCTGTGAACTTAATGTGATTAGTGTAGAAACTATTAACTTAACATATATTTCAAATGCTCAACTTAAAGTTCATCTAACTCTTGTGGGTTTAAGCCTGTTGCTATGGAATTTAAAGACTATACCACAAGAAGTATTTTCCTAAATTTTGTAGACATTGTTGCTTTGGATTCCTCAAGTTATGCTTGAGGAAATTAATTTATGAAAGATTTTTGAAAGCTTATTGATTTTTATAGGCTGAAACTCATGATGGAATGGATGATGAAATGATCGTGTTCAGTAGCCAATGTATGAATTTTTCCCCCTTGGGCCTCAGGTGTTACCAAATATTTCAAGAAATCCCAACCCTCGACTTCCTCCATTAATAGACTTTTCAACTTCCATTTCCACTCCTATCTTCAACCTTTATCTTACTCGAATTTACTCCCTTCCAGATTGAATTTATTAGAATCCTTGCATGATCCAACCCCTTCAACCAAACCATATAATCAAATTGAACCATTTAACCCATCATCCTTGAAAACCTATTTGGATTTTTATCTTCTTTTTTGGATTAAAAACAATTTCATTTATGGACCTCAAATGGTTACAAAAGAGATCTCCAACTACGTAGAAGTGTGTCATAGCTATAACTATGAAAAGAATGAGATTGTTTACACCTAGAGATAACAAGATATGTAATATTATCAATGAACATCGAAAAAGACATAGCTTTATCTTGGAATATGCGCTTGTTTCTCTCATTCCAAATCATCCAACAAAATGCCCGAATAAAATTCTCCTATAGGAGCTTTTGTTCCCTCTGAATGGGTAACCAATAAGGGTCATGGAGAGTAAATTAGGCATATCCCTGGGAAGAGCAATACTCCATGAAAATGATTCTTGAATGAAATTCCAGAAGTCCATGACATAGGAGCAATTGATGAAAAGGTGATAAATGGACTCTGAATACACACCAGTTTGGAGAAATAGACATATGGGGTAGCCTTCTTTGAAAACTCGTTTCATGATTGTTGATAGTTCCTTTCATAATTTACCATATACAAAACTTGATCTTCTTTGGGTATTTGTTATTCCAAATTTAGATTATTATCTTCATCATCTCTAATGGACAACATTTTGTTTTTCTTGGGTCTGCAAGATTATTTCTATCATATTCAAGGCTACTTTATGCTATTTAAGATTATCAATTATATTCAAGGCTTCTTTATGCTATTTAAATCCCTAACAGTTATTCCTTTCATTATGTTTCCTTTTAATTTTTTCTTTCCCTTTTCACTTCTTTGGGAGTTTGTTTCTTCGAGCTTAAAACGCTTTTCATAATTGAAAAGCTTGTTTCTTGTTACTTTTTGTGGGGGTACTTTTCAATACATTAAAATCTTAGGTTTTTTGCCTACCTTATGGTATTTATGTTGTAGGCAATCTCTGTAGCGGAAAGAGTTTCAGATGAACGCTGTGAGCCATCCCCGGGTACAAAAGGGTCTTTGATTGGATATCACGTTCGTCTAGATAGTTCAAGGTGTCAATATGCTTTCAGCCTCTTATAAACTTATGGTTTCTTAAAATTTCTTCTTTATTCGAGCCTGTAATGTGGCTATAGCATTTCATATAATATGGATTATTTCTTATGCCCTTATTTATAGCCATGTCACAATTGAAGTATTTTTTGTTGGAATTAATTGACATACTCGGTGTTTTAAAAAGCCCACTTAGGCAAACTCAGGTGCGCGCCTAGGTGCAAGGCGCACTTCATGTGCCTCGTCTTTGAAAAGTGAGGGGCGGTCAATTTGGTGCGCTCTTTTTGGCTCCTTTTTTGAAGTCCTAAGGCGCGCACCTTGTGTGCTTCCTTTTTTTTTTTACTCTTTTACCTAGATCCCCGTACTAGGTCATTCAAAGCGTGAGATAAGTTTTTTATGGTATTGAAATATATGTATATTTTATATATTATTCTTAATTAAAACTCCATTTCTTTTTATGAAAATGAAGGTTAATAGTTGAATTTTATGTATTTTTATATATTATTCTGGATTAAACTTTTTTTTCCCATGAAATGAAGTTAGTAGTTGAATCTTTTGTGTGTTTTATATATCATTCTTGGTTATAAACTTTATTCTTTCTATGAAAGTGTTTTGATTGAAGTTAGTAATTGAATCTTACGTGTGTTTTATATATCATTCTTGGTTATAAACTTCATTCTCTCTATGAAAGTGTTTTGATTTTGCATATATTCCTATGTATATATTTTTTTATGTTTATTTATGTTGGAGATTGTTGTAATACTCACCTTGTGGCAAATGTCCCACATTGGTAAGGTGGAGGTTCTTCAACATATATA
>JBBMEG010000021.1:7709580-7724513 GCA_037832605.1 Cyclanthera cordifolia
AGGTCAGAATACATTGCAGTGACATTATCCCACAATTCTTTAGCCGTAGCATAACACATATAATTGCTGCCTATTTCCTCATTCATGGAATTCACTAGCCAGCTCATAACCATGGAATTCTCAGAATCCCACACAAGAAATGCCGGATCATTTTCCTGTGGAACTTTCTTATCGCCAGTCAAATATCCTATCTTGCCTTGGCCTCGAATGAACATTCTAACGCTTTGTGACCAACGAAGAAAGTTGTCACCGTTTAACCTAATGGTTGTTATCTGAATCGTAGGACTATTGCTGGGTAGCCTGGCAATCACTTCTTTGGCCTCTGACATGACTATTTTTGACCTGAAAACCTGTAAAGCTGTAAAAAACAGCAAGCAAGAGAGCCGAGCAGACAAAACAGCGAACAGAAACCCGAGCAGACCAAATCTGTAATGCACGACCTGATGAGAAACCAAGCAGTGAACCCGCAGCGAACAGCGAACAGCGAACCTTCACAAAACCCTAGCAGAACAGTCCAAGCAGCGAACCCGCAGCGAACCCGCAGCGAACAGCGAACAGCCCCTGCGACCTGCGCGGTCTGCAATCTGCGCGATCTGCGCGAACACCCCTGCAACCTGCGACAGAAGTCGCGCAACACCTGTGTCGCGAACACCTGTGCGCGAACACCCAACCCCTGCAACCTGCGACAGAAGTCGCGCAACACCCGTGTCGCGAACAGCCTCTGCGACGCCTGAGCGAACGCCTCTGCACGACCCGCGACCTGCAACACCTGAGCGCGAACGCGAACGGAATCCGGCGACGTGGTCGCCGTTTACAGTGAATAGGGCGGCGGCGGCGGCTGCCTACTGTGTTGACTAATTAGGGTTTTATTTTTTAGGGTTGGCTCTGATACCATGTCAAAAATAATATGAGAAAGAAGAAAAGTTTATGTTTTATTTCTCACTTAATTAATGATACACAATAAGTTACTTAAATAGTAACCGTAGCATTCCTATCTAGGAAAGGAAACTAATAAAAACAATATAATAAGATATATTTCCCTTATTATATTTAAAAAATAATACTAAAAACTTAATATAACCTACATTTTTTTTTGAAAAGATAACAAAACTTCTCATTAAGAATATGAAAAGGAGTACAAAAAGATAACAAACCCCGAAGGGAAAGAACAAAAAATACAAAAATTACAAACCCTAACAAAGCAGGGATAGAAGCAACTCAAACATAACAAAACAAAATATTACATATCAGAGAAACAAAATTTCAGAACGAAGCATAGCGGATCGAGCCAAAAACTAATCAAGGAAAGAGTCTAGATTTGAGATTAAATCCTGAATCGAGTAGGAGTTGAAAGCTCTGGACTGAGAACTCCATAGATGGGCATTAAGCAAAGCACGATCGAATTTAACCTCCCAAGAAGATTTTGTAATACCAAAAATTCGTTGATTTCGTTCCCACCATATCTCGTAAAGGAGGGACTTTGAAGCATTAGCCCACAATATTCTAGCCATTTGGAAATCAAAATGTCCGAAAAGATTTAATTTTCTTGTTTAGATACTCTTTAATGAGCATTTGAATTCATCTGAGTTTATGCAAAGAAAAAGCCTTTGTCTAAGCTACAACCTTCCATTTGTCTTCTTTGCATCCAAAATTCTGAATCGTTCATCATGAAATTTTTGACCTTTTGCATATAATTCTAGTCTTGTATTGATTATTATGTTTGAATTGGTTGCATTAGAAATTATCAAGCATGGTTGAGGATTGGATTTCTCAAGCAAATGCTAGACAGCGGCGAGGAAGAGCTGGACGTGTGAGACCTGGTACTTGCTTTTGCTTATACACTCGTCACAGATATGAAAAGCTCATGCGCCCTTTTCAGGTACTTGTCTACAGTGGAGTTTTCTTTGAAAAATTGTCATTGCTGTTATGCAACTTATGCCATCTGTCGTGTTCTTTCAGTTGGCTTTTAATTTGTGATTATTTTTAATGTTCTTAGGTTCCTGAGATGCTTCGGATGCCCTTAGTGGAGTTATGTTTACAGATTAAATTACTTTCTTTGGGTTATATAAGGCCGTTTTTATCAAAGGTGAGTATTCTGACATCTCTAACTTATTATTTTCTATACGGCAGTTCCCAAATAGTTGTTTTCTGTTTCAGGCTTTGGAGCCTCCTAGAGAAGAGGCTATGGCATCAGCAATATCATTATTATATGAGGTGTCGAATTATTTTTATGGCCATTATTTTTATTTCTCCTATTTTAATTAACATTTTCTATGATAAAACGAAAAGAGAATAACATTATCCATCTCTAGTCCAAGAGTTTAACATTATTTATGACTCCCTTATAAATAGTTGGAGATCTCTTTTGTAATCTTTTTTAATAAATAGTTGGAGATCCCTCTCTTTGAATTTCATACATTAATGAAATGGTTTCTTTTTTAACCACCATGGAGTTGCCTAGTGGTCAAGAAGGGCCTTGGGGTGCATTAGTTGATGAGTTCAATCCATTGGTGGCCACCTACTTAGGAATTAATTTTCTACAGATTTTCTTGGCATCTAAATGTTGTATGATGAGACGATATGTCCTGTGACATTAGTCGAGGTGGGCGCAAGCTGGCCGTGACAGTCATGGATATCAAAAAATATAAATTCTTATCCAAAAAAGAAAAAGAAAAATTATGGCTAAATACTTGTAATTCGATTAATTCAATCAAATGACTGATTAGTCATTGTCCTTTTCTGTTGTCGGTTATCGAAGAAATTGAGAAATAGAACGAGGGAGAGGGAACTCCGTAATCCCTTTGTCGATTGTTTGGTATCTTGGTCCTAACAGATTCTCAACAAAATAGCATTGCATTGCATTGTATTAAGCCACATAATCCCAGTCCCTTTTCTGAGCAAAACCATACACATGAGGATGATGTTTCTAGGGACACATAAAAAGAGTGCATTTACTTTGTTATGAACATTTTTTGAATCACTTTCTTCATGCATTACTGTGCACAAATGTGGATTTGTCGCCCTTGTTGAGCATAAGGTAATACTTATGTGGAAAGTAATGATATCTTGTGCACCCAATGGTCAATTCTCTAGGTGGGGGCTCTTGAAGGCAATGAAGAGTTGACTCCTCTTGGACAACATTTAGCAAAATTACCTGTTGACGTATTGATTGGGAAGGTACGTCATAAATGTGAATAATATTGAGATAAAAAGAAGAATTAATACTTCTTGCTTTTCTATTTCAAATACTATGTAGAAAAGTAACCAACCTAATAGCTATTGACTGGAAGTTTGAAAGTTTGAAATCCTATCTAAAAACATGCTGTCAATTTCCCTTTCAGTTTTGTTCTCTCTTTTTCCATTAGACTGCTTGTGTCTGCTGGTTTATGTGCTTGTTGACGAATACATCCTCTGCAGAATGCAAATTAGGTTTGCTCACTGTTGCCTATTCTTTATGGCTGCAGATGATGCTATATGGCGGAATATTTGGTTGTTTGTCTTCCATTCTCTCAATTTCAGCATTTCTGAGCTACAAATCTCCATTTATATATCCAAAAGACGAGGTCCTATTGTTTATGGACCTATGGTTACTGAATTCCTTGATTTTTTTTCTAACTTGTCTGTTCATCTGTCAACTAGAACAAAAGATACACAAATTAAGTATTGGTCTTTCTATTTTTCAGAGGCAGAATGTTGAACGAGCTAAATTGGCTCTTTTGTCTGATGAGGGAAATGGTTTGGGTGATTCATGTGGCTATGACAAACAATCTGACCACCTGATTATGGTGACTGCATACAAGAAATGGGAAAAACTTTTGCATCAGGTTAGATATATTGTACTCTGCTCTTAGGTATTTAGTCTCTCTCGTCAACTAACTTCATTTGACATTTGCTTCAAAGTATATTGAGGAAGTTAAAGTTTATGATAAATTTTTTTTCTTTTTTGCTTGGTTGGCGACTCAAATGTTCAATTTCTACAAGAAATTGAAGTAATTCACTGTTGATAATACTTTTCTGTTCATTCTGAAGAATACAACCCTACTTTTTAAGGTAGAGAGTCGATTTCTCTGCAGGTTTCTAGCCTGTTGTTTTCCTAATGTATGAGGCTCTAAGCAAACTTCCGATTTTCTGCTGTACTTGAATTGGTATTTGTATCTCCAAATTGATTGATAACATCTCATGAGATTTAGATTTTCGCAGAAAGGAGCTAAGGCTGCACAACAATTCTGCAAATCATATTTCTTGAGCAGTTCGGTGATGTACATGATAAGGTACAATCTCTTACATGTGATCTTTGACATTTACTTGAATCAGGTTGGTTGAACTGCTAAAGTGTAATTGTTTTCATCTTCTAAGAGTTTCATATTCTCTTAAGAGAGTTGGTGAATCCTAACCAAATTTCAAAAACCAAAATAAGCTTTATGAAGCTAATTTCTTTTAGTTCCCAAATTTTGGTTTAGGGTTTTAAAAACAAAGATACGATATATATATATATCAAAATAAGAAAACTCAATGAAGTAGTTATTGTAGGCTTAAATTTCAATAATCAAAAATTAAAAACAAAATGTTGAAAGATACCATATTAGCAGTTATCATTCCTTGTTTGCTTTTCGATAATTAATTAAAAGTTTTGTTCCTTGTTCTAAAAATGAAAGATACTGGCAGTTATCATTTTCTACTTCTAAAAAGAATATAAACTTACATGTCAAAACCACTGCATCTACATTTTAATGGTACGCAGTAATGCATTAATCAGAATTTGCAGTTTGGTAATTTCTTTGCTTAATTTCATTTTTGAATTATGTCAAACCAAAGCTTGTAGATTGGAAAATTTTAATTATATCAACTAACACTCCTCTCACTTGTAGGCTTAGAAATTTGATAAATGCCCTACAAGTGAAATTTATTTGAACCTCCTGTTCTGATATTATGTTGAATTTTGTTAAACTGTCAATCAATCCAAAAGCTTAAGCTTATGTTGAATTTTGTAAACTGCCAATTAACCAAACACTTAAGCAGATGAGTTAGGGTGAATTTAATTATATCAACCAATATTTTCCCTTTTTTTTATTTTGTGCACATTATTTTCAGGGACATGAGGGTACAGTTTGGGACATTGTTAGCAGACATTGGACTTGTTGATCTTCCTAAAAAATCTTATGTAAGTCATGTAGGCGACCCCATTAATTGAAGATGTTTATCACAGCAGTGCATGCAAGTATCTTTAAATCAAAACAAAAGAAAACGTCAGAATGGATTTCCACGAAAACATGGTCATCGACATTTGAAATATTGTGGAGAACAGGAAATAGTTGCATATTGTGTCTGAAAAAAGTTGTTTCTTGACCCAAATGTCCTGACGCTGGCAATAGTAAACTTGTAAGAAAAAAGTTGTTTCTTGACCCATTTGCATCTATAATAGTCTTCGTTAATTTTTAAGGATATAATTTTTCTTTATTTTTTAGAAGTCTAAGAAATTGCTTTAATTTGTATAACTGTATGAACGGGTGAGTAGTTGGCACTAGGCATATTAAAACACCTATTTCACCCTTATACTGGAATGTCACTTTTTTAAATATATTATTTATACAGTAGCTAAACCTTGTGGAAGAAAAATGGTTCCTGGTCAAAGACTATTCCTATACAACATCAATTTGCTTTATTCTATTGCATCTAGCCAAAATCATCGTTCTCTCTATTCAATCTATTTTGATCTTATGATTTTTGTCTTTCTTAAATTAAACTGTAAAATACCCTGGTATTTTCACAACTAAAACCTCAACGACATATTTCTCTTCGGAAACTAATTCTCTCCTACTTTGGTTATTTCAAATGATTTTGTCATACTTGTTTAAATTCTTAAGGAGGCTTCAAAATAGTGGCACAATAGAGTAGAATATTAGCCCCTACGCAACCTGCCAAACTGTTGGAGATTGTTGGAATACTCACAGTGGGCTACTCCTCTCATGGCCAATTGGTTTTGAGATGGATGCCCACACTTTCTAATATGGTATCAGAGCTCCAGGTTATTAGACCCCCAAATATTTCGAGGACCCAAACCTAGCGAGCAAAATACTTAAGCGGGCATTTCATGATCCCAAAGAGTTGGATCCGACCCAAGCGAGTGAGCCAAAGCAGGTATTATTTCGGTCCACAAATTCGGATCTAGTCCAAGATGGGTTTCCCTAAATAGTGCCATCTTGAGGGGACATGTCGGAGATCGTTGGAATACTCACAGTGGGCTACTCCTCTCATGGCCAATTGGTTTTGAGATGGATGCCCACACTTTCTAACACAAACTTATGTAATATTTTACTATTAAATGAGTGTTTTTTTATAACGGATACTATTAACTGGCTCATGTCCAACATTTCTGCATCGTTTTCTCCTCAATCTTAGAGTTCAGAACAATGACATTTTTTTGGGTGTTAAAATAAAATACCACCGAAGTGTTCCATTGTAAAGAACAGAAAAATGTAAGTTATTGCTTTTACTTTTGTGGTTAGATGCTAGATTGGTACATTTTAAACAGCAACTGTCAGGTATTCAATCAACCAGAACGGGTATCAAAATTTCATTATTTAGTTTGAGTTTCTCTTCTTCACGAGATGAAATATTCTTCTTGACTCAGTTTGATAGAGTGAGGAAGGAGGACCTTGATGGATGGTTTTCAGATTCATCCCAACCATTCAACGTAAATTCAGATCATCCATCCATTGTAAAGGTACTTTTATCATTTTATGTTTTTTGGTTTGCTATGGAAAGATAAAAGGATCGCATAAAAAATATCTATGATTTGCTTACTATCAATCTGAGAAAGTATTAAAATTTCAAATTTTTTACCGTTTCTAAATGTTTATATTTTGTTCTTCCGTAAAACTTCACCTTGTTTCTTTGGCATTTTCAACACAACCAAATGTATCTTGAGGAACATTAAACTAGGTGTTTCTTCTGCACCATATTATGCTTAATGTACGGTGAGGGTAAAGATATAGAATGCGTTTCCTTGTTGAGATATAGAATGCATTTTCTTTTCTGAATCATCAAGTTTTGTGTGAACTTCCCCAAAAGCAACTGTCCGTTGTAGAAATGGACTCTTCTTTTGTGTTGATTATTTAACTTTTTTTTTATTATTATTTAACTGTGTTGTGAATTTAAATACTCTCTCTTATATATATATATATATTTATTGTTTTTTTTCTTGGCAAATAATCTAAATACTCTTGCAGGCAGTATTATGTGCAGGACTGTATCCCAACATAGCTGCTGGTGAGGAAGGAATTACAGAAACAGCTCTTAGCAGCCTTGGGCGATCCTCTGGTTCTGCAGCTACAGCTCGTTCAGTGTTGTATGATGGTAGGAGAGAAGTATATATACACCCTTCTTCTATCAATAGTAATCAAAAAGCATTTCAGTACCCTTTCCATGCGTTCCTTGAAAAGGTTTGTTACTCTTGTTTAATTTATTCCTCCTACAACCAAGCGTTAATAATTTTTAGTTTATATTTCTAGGTATAAATGGAATATAGTTCTACCTATGAACTTGGCCAAGTCTAATATAATTGTCGTGACTCTTCAGTATCAAACTATAGGCGGTACTGTGCACAAGATTAGAGGGGTGGATAAATTATGAAAAACGTTTGTCAGTTTGCAATAAAATCAAAAGCTTGTCAGTTTCCTATCAAAAAAAAAAAAAAAATCAATCAAAAGCTTGTTTTATTTTTTATTATGTTTGATGTTTGGAAATAATTGGTAGGTGCAGAAAACAAATTTGTGCACCTTTTATTCCTTTTCTCTTTCTCCTTGAAAATAGTAAAAAATTATATAAATATGTATATATGAAAAAAATAAGAAAGAAATAGAAGAAAAATCGTACTTTCCTGTAATTAATTGAATAATAGTTATTTTCTTTTCTTGGCCATGACTGTTACTGAATGAACAAATTTGCAGGTAGAGACCAATAAAGTCTTTATCCGAGACTCTACTGTTGTTTCTCCCTACTCCATCTTATTGTTTGGTGGGTCCATTAATATTCAACATCAGGTATCGTTTCCATTTTTTCTTGCAGCAGTATGATTCATTTTAAAGTTGTAAACTGACGTAGTGGGGTAATAGATAAGTGCTCTGTTGACAGCAACTTAGTCAGTACTTTGTTTCTTAAAACTTAGAAATATTACAGACTGCTCATTTTCCAATGTTCGAACATTTAAAGAAAGATGATGCCACATTTTCCATTGATCTCTTGACCCATGAACTTAAAAGACTACTTGGATTGGAACCGAAATTGAAATGGTCATCTACAGAAAATAATGTTATTGCAAAGAGGTATATTAGAATATCTCGAGGACATTGAGAGGAGTGGACTCTCCCACAAACTGTTCCAGGAAGTTCACAATTCAAGGAAAAAGTTAGATTGTTAATTAGTTTAGGGCATATTTGGGGTGGTGGGATGGGGGAAGGGAAGGGAAAGGAACAAAACGAAAGGAAAGAGATAAAAGAAGAAAAGTAAGAGTAAATTTGTGATTGATGGGATCGGACCCGACGGGCCAAAAAATGGGAAGGGAATAGCTGATTGAACTACCCGCTGGTCTTTTCCGGCAATGTGGAATCAAGTTGATTTTATATTAGGTTCTTCGCTTCTAACTCATTATCAGTCAAAGCCTATGGAATAGCTGATTCTCCATGGTCCTAGTGTGTTATTGACTAAAGGTGTCGATCCTCACGATTAATTGTGCAGAGCCCAAATTGATCCTACGAATGTCTCTAATATGTTATAGGGAGGGAGGACGAGTGTAAAAAGACACCAACATGGGATGGTTCATTTGAATGTTTGGAAATATCTTTTATTTTGTCTAATGCTTAATTATTTTTTTAATTATAAATCAATAAATAATGATTGAACATATAAAACATAGGGCATTAAAATAAGTTCACAAGAAAAGTGAGACCCTCCTTAAATAACGGTTTCCAGTAAAATGGAACCAATAGAATAATTACAAAAAAATAACTCCCTCGACTTAGCCAAAACGAAGCCAGATTCCTTGAAGAATTGAGACCACACCGTCAGGGCCAACTCACAATGTTAGCAAAGATGATCAAGATCTTCCGCTGCCTTTTTACACAAAATGCAACACATAAGCCCCGTTAAGGAGGGAACCTTCTACACCATCTTGTCTAGGGTGTTAATCTTGTCTGGAGCACCTGCCAAATAAAAAACTTAACTTCTTTGGAATTTTCACCCTTCATAAAGAAGCAAAGACTAAGTCCCTGAAGGGGAAGTCGAAGAGTTAACCAAACAACCAAAGAAGGAACAGCACATGAACCCCTCGTAAAGCCTAGCCTCTTAACGTATAGCTGACGGGCAGATATATACTGATCTCATTAATGACAAGCAATTACTTTGTGATGAGATTTTCCTTCAGTATCACATAGAGTAGAAATATCCTTTGACTTGTTCTTGTCGTTTCACAGAATGGAATAGTCGTTATAGACGGATGGTTGAAATTGACTGCACCGGCCCAAATTGCTGTACTCTTCAAAGAACTTAGATTGACCCTCCATTCTATTCTGAAGGACCTGATTAGAAAGCCAGAGGTACCTTCAATCTCCCATTGATAACGTTCTGTTTCTCATTTTCCAATTTCTCCTTTTTTATTGTTTGTTTGTTAAGAACTAAAAACATAAACATATTTGATCAAATATCTTAAAGAAGTTATAATAAACAGACGTTCTATATATTTCTTTATTGTTTCTTATTTCTTGGTTTTTTAGCTGAAATAAAATTGTTACATATAATATAATAAAACACATAACATGCACTGAAATAAGGTCAGATAATAAGTTAGTTTTTTTACTGTGCTTTGTCTCTATTCTCAATCAACAAATTGTTTCTTATTGAGGATGTTTGTTTCGCGGTATTAACGAGCTATTAAAAATGAGTTCTTACCGTTTTTCTTCAAACAATAACATTCAAACGAGCTATTGTAATCGCTCAAAATAATCACTCATTTCTAATTACTCAAAATAATCTCATTTATTTCTAACCACTCATTTTTAACCCTTCAAAATAATCACATTTCAAACCACACCCAAACAAGCTATTGTCTGCAATTATTCTACATAACTGTCGGAGCTATTAATTACAATTCATCTACAAATAATCACATTCAAATTAGTTATTTTTAAAACTCAAATTTCTCATCTCACAAAATAACTTCTCATTTATAATCACTCTACAATTCTAAATCCAAACATCTTCCTTTGAGTTTTTTCTTTCTACATCTACTAGTTGAACTCTCTCTTTTTCTTGGTAGAAATATTGTCCTTTTTTTTAGAATATTTTCCTTTGTTGATATGATTCAGATAGTTTACTCGTTTTTCTTCTTTTTTTTTCCCTGCAGACTTCTATCATTGTCAATAACGAGGTCCTGAAATCAATTGTTCGCTTGTTGTTAGAAGAAGACAAACCCCATTCATAGCTTATTAACAGTTAGCAACACCGACGAACACGGTGAGTGGTTCCATCGCGGCTATACGGACCTTGTGAGTATATGTTTTAACTAGTTGAATTATGCTCGTGTTAACTTAATCAAGGAGAGGATGAAAAAAGAAATAGGGATACTCATACTCGCTTCTATTCCAACTTTACCTCAAAAATTAGGTATTCCACATTGCCTTTTTTTTTGTTAATTATATAATCCAGAGCACTAATCTCGAACTATTTAATTATAATAATTAAGCATTTTGAATATCTACTCCATGTTTCTGTCACAATCTTGAATTTTTATAATTATTTTAGATTTAATGCTTCTATTTATTCATTGTGTTGACTTGAAAGCTTTTGGGTGTTGGAATAATGATGATAATATTAGAAAGTGTTATGTCTAGTGTGGGACAAGTAGGACAAGCATGTTCTAGGATTGTTTAGGGACTATAAGAAGGTAAAAGAATTTGTCACTTTGTTTATGTTTGAATGTGTAGAAGTTAAAATACTATCAACTATTACTAGCTTACATTGGTCAATTCGATAATCATAGGTCATATTTTCAATGAGTGTGTTTGTTTTTATAGTAAAAAGTAAAGTGGAGAGTAGTGGAGAGGTTAATGGTAGTTTAGAGTAGTGGTTGAGTAATTAATTACTTATTTGGAAATTAGTGCTATCAGTGGTTGAGAGTTATATTCAATAGAAGGTTTGATGAGTGGTTAAGAATGATTGTTTACTACCAAATATTAACGAGTGATTTTTGAGAACAGTGATTTATCTCTTTTTCTACTAAAAGCAAACATTAGCATACTCTCTAAACCACAATTTCATGTGACAGCAATTACCTTTGAAAGTTGACTTATAGTTCCATGAGTTTGCCTCTTAACACATTTTTTATTTTCATTGGTCCTATGAGTATTGATTCAAAAAAAAAAAACTCAAGCAAACTATTTTTGTTTATTAGTATAATGTATCTGATTATACTTTGTCAAAATAAACTTGTAATTTATAAGTTATTATAATTTTTTGTGAACAAGCAATGACACGGTGATTGACAATAATTTATGGATACCTCTAATTTATTTATTCTTTCTATGTCTTCTGATGTCTAACCTAAGGATGGACATACTTACTTCAGATATAGTGGTGCGAGATTTTGATTTTTCAAAAAGAAAATGATAAGATGAATTTCTTGTTTCAATTTAAATTAGTTTTGAAATAAAATTTTATATTTTTTTAATTTATTTCCCGTAATAAGCGCAAACAATTATAAATAACCACCACCTTTGACCATTATGTAAACTATAAATTTGGTTCAGTTTAAAAAGGTAAAATGTAATATAGTCCTATAAATATTCTAATAAACCACATGGACATTCAAGTCTGATATTTATTTAAAAATTTTAATATTTATATTTTACAATCGAAATGGAATATTTTATTTTACAATCACCAAACAAATACTACATGAGATCAAAACAAATGTCGTCTTTTTCAACAATCTCCTTAAGCAATTGATCTTTTATATCTATGAGTATGAGGCAGCTTAAGCAAATATAAAGTTCTAAAATGTTGAGTAAAGCCTTAAACATAAATTATGTGAACATAAATCAACTAATCTATCATTAGGCATGTGGCTTGAACAAACCAACTTTCTCAATTAACTCTATTAAGTTGGGATGTGATAAAGCTTTAACAAACATTGTTCCTCTAATCTAAGAGGTTAATTGAAGCATTTTTCAAGATTAAAAAGCAAAATTAGTTAATTTGTCAAAAAAAAAAATTTTATTCAATCTTTTATTGAGGAAAACCTGCTTTTGACCAAGGAGGCAGACCTTCCTTTAAGAGTGAGGTAATATCATTTGATGTCACAATTTTTTTTTATTCATTAAAAGAAAAAATATATTGTTTCAAATGATGTCACATCATCTAAGTAGGATTGCCACCTTAGTCAAAAAAAAAAAAAAAAAAAAAAAAAGCAAGTTTTCTTCTCCTCTATTTACCACAAAATTATGCTATAAACGTTCAAATGAGATTCTTTTTTTTTTGAGAATTAATTACTGGTGTGTTTGTTTATTATGTTTTCTATGTTTTGACACGTTTCTAAAGGTGTATTTGTTTTTTTGTTTTTTTTTTTTTTTTGTAGAAAAGAGTAAAATAAAGAGAAGTGGAGTGAAGTGAAGGGATTAATGGTAGTTTGATACTTGTTTGGGAATTATTGTTAGTAGTTGTTGTGTAATAGTTACTTGTTTGGAGATTGATATTAATAGTTGTTGAGTGATATATTTGATGTGAAATTTGATACAGTGGTTTGATAAATGGCTTGAGGAGTGGCTACTATTTTAGAGCTCAAATTTAATGATGATATTTAGTTTCAATTTTTCCTTTTCAAATAAATTCAATTGGTTTTAAGTTATTTTAAAGGTTTTAAGCGAAAATCTGAACACTCGCGTTAACGAGCTTTGTAAAATAAATAAATAAATAAACTAACTTGACATTTGGATTTTGCCAAAAAGAACATCGTTTTAGTGACATCTTATATAACTTAATAATTAAGACGATGTGAATTCGAATAATTTCACTTGTTGAATTCACAGACGACAAAAAAAAAAAACATTTGGATTTTAAGACTAAATTCAAAACTTAGTTTGGTTTTTTAAATGATCATTTTAAGATGCCAGCGGATTAAGGGAAAAATATCAATGTGTAAAGAGTAGCTTAGTTTATAAAAACAAAAATAATTAATTCAAATTTGTTTAAAGTAATTATTTTGCAAGTCTTATAGACGTATAATATATGTTTCATGATGATCTATGATATGTATGAGTAAATGTTTGACTTAAGATTCATTTTGAGTCAAGCCTTTACAATGTGAATATGATAGAACAGTGAATATAACAAAATAGTTTCATTATTTCGATAGAAATGGAACTTATCATGAAATGTGTCACGGAACAACTACCTTACACACGTTCTCTACAATATATGATGTTGCCCACTTTTTGACGTAAAACTCTCTTCTTCTTTTTTATATCTTTGAGTTCATCACTTCCGCTTTTTAAGGCTGATCAGCTACGAGTTTGACTAGAACCAGTTTAAATGTATCCATATAACTTAATTTTTGAATATCACCTAAAAAATTTCGTATCAATAGACGTGATTGTCATCTTATTTTAAAACTATGTTTCCTTTCTCTTTTTCATGTAAGATAATTGGTTACAATACCAACAAAATGGTTATGGAAATTCGACATAAGCAAGTAGTTATCAAAAACTAACGTATTCACGAGGTCATGAGATCACACGGGTTTAACATTTTTACAATCCAAGAAAGTTGGTGACTTGATGAGTGATTATCATAGCGACTTGATGAGTGATTATCATATAAGCTATGATAGTTTTCTAACTAAAGAATCTTTTTTGATAAGTTTTCATTGACACAAAAGATGATCACTACTATCATATTTTCCTCTTACCTCTTAGTGGTGCCACAAATTTATTTATTTATTTAATATTTTTTTAATAATTAAAGAGGCTTGCCCCCTAGCCATATAAGAAAGCAAATATTCCTCACCACTTATACCAAATTAATATTTTTATCAACTACATTATCTTTGATATATATAATTTAACAAGCATTGCTACTTAAACCTAAAACACCAACTCAAAACATATTTTAAGCATGAAATGCCTAAGATCTTGCAAACACTCTTGCCAACCCCCAAGGTTTACTAAATTTCATAATGAATATTGAAAGTGTTATTTTATAGTACAAAAGAGGCTCGAAGACTCGAACAAAAAATCTTGTGGATATTAATCACTAATATCAATTGAACTATGTTTATTTTGATTAAGTAGTTTCTACCACTTATCTTATATATGTTAGATGATTTAACATCTATATCTTCATTATTGATGGTAGAGCTTCATAAATTCATAGAATTAGTCTTATTAGCATTTTTTTAATAATACCAATAAAAATATTGAGATTTTTTTTTCTTGAAATCTAAAAATATTGGGATTAACTAGAATGAAAAGAAGCAACTCGAGAATTTGTTAATACTTTATTTTAGAAATGAAAAAAAAAACTTAAAGCTTGCTATATAACGAACAAAACGATTTATTTATTTATTTGTTTTTGCTATTACTTAGAAATAAATAGGAAAGGTAGATAATTAACGAGTAAGTGATCAACCATGACAATTTCTCAAATGGGGTCAGTTTAGAAATTTATTATAAATATGAGTTTTATACGAAATATTTTATTAAAATGGATTGTTGCATCTATAACAAAGACGTCATCTCTTTGTTCTTGAGGAATAGCACAGTTGGTTGAACGCTTAGAATATCTGTCTCAAAAAAAAAATTGAAGTGACTAGCCGTTTGCATTCCGTCCACCCACCGTTACATTTAACGATTGAAAAGCTTTGGTTAAGGATGTGACCCATTTTG
>JBBMEG010000021.1:7732543-7774761 GCA_037832605.1 Cyclanthera cordifolia
TTTCTAAAGGCTAATTGATTTGAAGAGTTCAAATTCATTTAAATAAAAACTTTTGGGTAACAATATGAATGATGTGTGTGTATGTATATGTGAATATTCGGGCCATTATGGGCACCTTGACTATTCTCGCTCGTAGGAAATTAATTTTTAGGTAGGTTATTACTAGGATGGAATCCATAGCCTCCCAATACTTTATGATTTATAATATTATTATTGGGCCATTAGTCCAACTCATGATGGGTTGTTTGCTAATATTTTGATGTTCTTGATAGGACTTCTTATCCTATTTTAATATTACGATTTTTATTATGTAACTATGCTCTCAATTCTTTTCAAAATATATATTTTTTTTTTTGTATGATCTCATGATCTCATCTGGCCAATGTATTTCTGCTCTTTTTGTTTGCAGGCACTTGACACTTTTAACACAGCTGTTGTGTCACCAATATACTACGTTATGTTCACTTCATTTACCATCTTGGCCAGTGTGATCATGTTTAAGGTATGTCTGACTAGCAGTGTCAGATCATGGTTCATATTTAAACCTATCTCTTTTTTTTAAGGAAACGATTAATAAAGTAAAGTTACAAAAAAAAATTCAATCAAGAAATGTAATTACAAAAAGCTTCTCCAATGAGATTGAAAAGTAACAAAACTATAACCCTTGAAAGGAGATATACAATGAGCCCATGTCATAGTTTGAAAAGTGATGGATTCAATAAGACTTCCCTCTTGTCTAGGGTTATCAGAAAAATGATGTCGTTGCGATCCTTTCATTAAGGTTAATGAAAGCATACTACCATAGCCCTAGTATTAGTTGATAAATTTAAATTTATTCTAACCTATCTTAAGCTTTTAGTTAAGTTTTTTGGTTGATTGGTGGTTTAACGTAATTCAACATCAGTAGGGAGGGACTCCAACAGGAAATTACGGAACTAAGAATCAAAACAAAGGAGTAACACAACTATTTGGACACAAAAGCCTTGCCATAATATGAAACTTCAATCACTGCAGTTATACATTAGTGACAGGATAGAATAGTATAGAACATTACAATTGTTGTGTCCACATTTAAACGGTGGTAGACCTCAACATCTTTTCAATTACTTCTTTCAGGACTGGGACAGGCAGAGCCCGACACAGGTTGTGACAGAGTTGTGTGGATTTGTGACCATTCTTTCAGGAACTTTTCTTCTTCATAAAACAAAGGACATGGCTGATGGTATGGACATTTCCATCAATATTTATTCTATCGCGCAATAGAATGAACATACTATAAATTTATGCCGTCATTATCTATTTGGTTTGTTTTAATGGTTTGTGTTTTGTTTATTTCTGACTTAGGTTAGACACACTATCCCTCCCCTATTCATGTTTGTTTTTTATAGCTGGGTATCAGGAGCCGCCGCATTTAATGCCCACCCCCGCTCGTTTCTGTAGAGGCTTTGTTCTACACCAAAAGCCTAGAAGAAAATTAGAGGTTTTATATATGATATGTTCTATAGGTTATACAATTGTCCTTGAGTTCTAAGATAATAAGTATCTTTTTTTATATCCATGAATGTATAGACCAGCTTGCTCGCACCTCGACTACTCTCACACAAACTGTTTGACCTTATAACATTTAGATGTCATAAAAACCACTAGAAAATCAATTCTTAGGTAGATGACCACGATCAAACCATAACTTTTAGAGCCCTGAAGTCTTTTTTGACTACTAGACTAACCCATATCAACCAAATAAGTAAAAGTATTAATTATTAAGACCTCAGCCTGACCACTTAAACCCATCACCATCGTGTGTATCTCTCGCCACCCCTTGGGAATCCTCTATCATGTTTCATGTTAATAAAAACAAACTTCCATTGTCAGTAGAATTGAACTTTTTGCTACATGTGTTTTTTATGACGAATGTAGTCCATAACTTTGTATATTGATGCAGGTCATACGGGTAACTCATTACGGCTCTCGAAGCATGCAGAAGAAGATGGTTATAGTGGTGCAGAAGGCATTCCTCTCAGACGGCAAGAATCCTCGAGGTTGCCTTGTTGATGCCTTGAAAGTATGGTTTTGTTCAGGTTTTTAGTCGATTGTATTATGTAACAAATTTCTACCCCTTGATATATTCCTTTTTGGATCAAAGTATAGATAGAAAGGTGGAAATTTTCTATCACTTTCCATTCTCTCTTTGAGACTTCGACATTTGGGGTAATTAATGCCTATTGCCTTTGTACACAAGTTCTTGAGACCCCCACAAAATCCATATGAAAAATGCGAAGTCAATAGAATTCTTTTCATCAATTGTAGTACGTATTGCCTCTCCCCCCACTTCATCAAAACTCCCTTGGTTTCTCTCTCTAAAATGCTCGTACTTCTACTAGATCATTCTCAATGTTGCAAAAATCGTCCAAAACTTGAGTTTTGAAGGTGTATTTTCTTGAAAGTCTCAAGTTCGAGATCTATCTATGACATTAATTTACATCTCGTGTCTCTATTCCTTCGATGTCTGTCAATGTCTGACCTTGGGACCATGCCAATTTCCTGGTTTCCAAAATTTCTTCATTCACGTTTTAGAATATGGGTCCATGATGTTATATATGAGAAATGTCCATTTATTTATTGGTACTAAGACATGAGTTTACCCCCCTTCTTTCAAAAAGAAAGCAAGCATGCTAAATATTCAGATCACTTAAACCTAATGCATGAATTCATTAAAGACAACTGAGTTCTCCGTAAACTTCCTACTCAAATCATTCAAAGTTCAACACAATCCTCTCATGTAATTGTTGTGTCAAAATCAATAAGATACAAACTGAAACAAGGGTTATACAATTAGAAAACAGAGAATGAACATAAAGCTTTATTACAAGTTGATGGCTTTGTGAAGAAATAGTAACTTTATTAGCTCCTGATTCATCTGTCAAAGATTTTGGTTCCCTGGTCTCATCTCTTCCATCACTATTTTGCAAAACTCGGTGATGTACCTCATAATATTTGTTGGCTCAATAAAACATCCAATGTTGGCTCTGAGTGAAATACACCTAGCTTATCTTGGAATTAAGATTTCTAGCCTTTTGGTTTTGGCATTTGCTTCAAGAGGTCAGAAACAGAAGCACAATGTGTTGACTTGTAATCGCAATTCTCACAACAATGCTGCAATAGTTGAATGACCCTTACGCACCTACAACCATTTAAGTGCACATATTAATCAGGAACACGTCATGTATACAAGCAAAAGCTTTCAGTCAATTATAACGAGCTTTTATAATTGCTCTTCAAACAACCAATCTCCAAATAAGCTATTACTAACGAGCTTTTAATTGCTCTTCAAACCGCCAATCTCCAAATAAGCTCTTACTATAAGTTCTCTTTTAATACTACTCAAAATAACTCTGAATTTCTAATCACTCAAAATAATTTCTATTACGATGAACATGTGTGGTAATAAATTGATAACACAATAAAGAAATTATATTTCCTAGGAAGTTTCAGCCACACAGTTATTCCCTATGGCACAATTATCTTTTAAAGTAACCATTTTCCACCTCATTACAACCCACGCAATATTTTCTTTAATATCTCTGAGTGGGCTTAGGTCAGTTTACCTTGGGACTAGAGACAACCTTACTGATCCTACAACCTTTAAATATCAAAGAACCTTATAAGAAATTAATTGATAACCATGGGTTTAAATCATTATCTTTTAGTTCTCCAAGCTCCTCTAGACGCTAACTTGTGATACTAAATCCAACATGTTCATCCATTTTTATCAGCTGGAGGGTGGGGATAGCTTAGGTTTTGGGAATGGATGGACTGCTACAACCTAGGTTCTAGATTCCCAACGTGCAGCAGATGTGACCAACCAGAATTTAAACATTCTTAACCTTCCAGCAAAAATGTGATGAATTCGTACTTCTATTCAGATCACATCCACCATGATATCCATGAAAAGAAATGAAGAACAAAAAGGAGGGAGAAAGGGAAGATTAAATCATGCTCATATTCCCACATGCACAGATTGCATATTATTGACAAGAGAGTGAAGGTTATAGAAGTAGAAATTGAAAACTGTTAGTTTACACCATAGATACCTATGCTTTACTTCCTCTGTTCTCACAACCTTGTCAAACAGACAGATTATTCGCTCAAGGCAACCAGTTCATACCTCATTTATAGATATGATCTTCGGATAATTCCCACTTTCCCCGCAGAAATGAAATAAAGAAAAATCTAACATATAAATCTCTCTAGTGCCCAAATAAACAAGAAGAACTAGGAAATGTGGAAACATATTGATCTTCAAGAACTAGTTAAAGGGATTGAAATTCATATCAAGAACTAGTTAAAGGAATTGAAATTCATAATAGAGTAATATACGAGCTGGATGGGAAGTAAATAATCCAAAAAAATGTTACTGAAGACTTTTCTTCAAATTTTACCTCCTTGAGAAAATGAATAGATGTAAGATTATCTTCAATCCAACCATCATAAAGTGACATGATGGTCAAGAGCGACTTAAATACTAACTAAAAAATGATGGGTTTAATCAATGATCCTAATCTACTTAGGAAATAATTTCCAACGTATATCTAAAACTGTTATAGGTAGGCAGTATGTCCTAGAAGAATAGTTGAGATACGCGTAAACTACATTCGATATCCAAAAATTATAATAAATCATCTTCAATTCATTTGCATCTAGGAGCTACTGACACAGAATTTTGAAGAAGGACACGATTTATAATCGTGAAAAGTGAAGACACCATTCAGGACTGAACAACCTATTGAGGGAAAAACGAAGAAGATTGTGATCATCAGAACGCAGGAAATAAGCTTCATTTTTAAATACCAGATTAAAAATACATGAAACGAATCTCAGTTTCCAAAAATGAACAAAAGATAGTTCATAGTACAAAATTTTTTCACGTGCAGATACAGACCTTCATAAGCTATCCGAAAAATCCGAAATCAAGGATCATAACACTTGGTCTGAATACAATAATCTATAGAAAAAATATTAAAAAAAAACAAAAAAACAAAAAACACAAGCTCAAACGATTGTTTCATCGAGGAATCAAATCGAAAAGCTTTTCCAAACAAAAAGTCCACAATTAGGTTAAGAAATAGAGGAAAACGCAGAAAGAAAAACAAGATTCAAATCCAATCCTTCCATCCTCCGATTCATGGAAATGGCTCATACGAACAGCATCAAACATCGATGAACAGCTTAAAAAACTTGAGATTATATCGTCCTTCGCAGATTCAAAATAATAATAATAATAAACGGAAAAGGAAGATGTAAATCTGAAATTGAACATACTTGTGAGGAAGAAAGTTATTTTTGGAGAGACAGGCTTGAATGTCGCAGGCTTCCTTCTTGCAGGGTTCTTTGGTCGGCTTAGGCATTTCTGTATCTACGCGATCATCGACAAAACAATTATGTTTATATATATTAGACCATATAGCAACCACGTGGAGATCTCAACTTTTCTCTTTTCAGCTTATAAAATGAGGGAAAACTTTACGCAAATATTAATCTCATATTCTACGTTAAAATGAAATTATAAAATAAAATTAATTTAACATTAAAAAATTAATTATTTTTTTTAGTAAAAATTAGGTGAAGGAACCACAAAACCAACATGATACTACCGTTTTCAAAAGAGAAAACGGTGTTAAACTAGATTAATACCAAACAATGAAATCATTGCGTCACCAACATTTTAGTATTAAATATAAAGCTAGTATTTGAATTAAGTAGATATAAATAAGCTCACTCTATCTATCTATTTATATGGTCAAGTTTTTCTCATTAAAATTTTGGTCCAAAACTTTTAGTTTTATTTGATTTTAGCTTTTTTTTTTTTTTTTTTGTCTGACTTTTTAAACTTTGTCCATGTACTTTAAAATATATTTAAAAAATTAAAATTAATTCGATGGGATAATAAATTTAAAGATAATATTTGTTAAAGTTGATTCAATAATATTATAATTTTATGGTAATCTTTTATAGAAAATTAACTAACTTTTTAAATAAATATCAATTTTAATTTATTTTAAAAGTCAAGCAATTAAACTAGAATAATTGAAGTTGGTGAATTAAAATGAAATAAATTTATAAGTAAAATTAAACTTTTAAAATCTAGAAACCAAAAAGATCAAAAATGTTATTTTAACTTATTAATATTTAGCAAATAACATCCAAAGGTCAAAAACTAAGAAGAGTTTAGAGAATAATGGTACAAGTGATTGTTTTGAGTGATTAAAAATGAAACGTTTTTTCGAGTATGTTTGAAGGTAAATTTGTAATAATAACTCATCTGGATAAGATATTTAAAAAATGACTATAAAAACTCTAGTGTGCAAGTAAGTTTAATTAAATAATAAATTTAATTAAGATGGTGCATCGATTATTACAATTAATAATTCAACAAAATGAAAAAGATTACTTTTTTTTTTTTCAAATGTGAATGGTTAATTATCATATATATAATTGCCAAATTATAATAAATGATAGAAATTATTAATTAGTTTTTTAATATAATTATTGACCTTACCATCATTAATTTTCGTTCAAATTATATTTACCAAATTTATGATTTAATCAAAAATTCAACCATTTTCATTTGTAAAAAATAAAGATATAATACCAAATTGAAGCTCCATTAGATGTTTCTATAGCTTTTAAAATAATAACAAAAATGTAAGCTTAATTATTACTTAGAAAATGATTGAATTAGTGGTTTAATCATAAATTTGGTTAATATATTAGAACATTAAAAAATTAATGCTGTTAAGGTCAAAATTTATAATTTAATTTCCATGGTTTAATTTTAAAAAAAAGGTAGATTAGCTCATCAAAGATGCAACACTTCTAAAACACATGGAATCTTGATCATAAGGAATAAGGTAAATACTTCAGCTTATGTTTTTTGCTATTATTTTAAAAGCTATAGCATTGTGTAGTCAGGAGATGTTTTTATGAGATTTTGGAGGCCTATTTCAAACTAGCATTTACTAATACTCATTTTAAATACTCTTAAAACTACATCCAAACTAGCTTTTGACTGTAATAGTTACTTTTAAATACCCAAAATAAATTTTCATTCTAAATACTAATTCTAACTACTCTTAAAAACGACACTCAAACAAACTTTTGACGGTAACCATTACTTCTAAATACTCAAAATAAATCATCATTCCAAATACTAATTTTAAATACTCTTAAAACTACATCCAAACAAACTTTTATTGTAATCATTACTTCTAAATACTCAAAATAAATCATCATTTTAAATACTAATTTTGAACTCTTAAAATCTCAATCCAAATATCCCCTCATAATTATAATCATCAAAGACCCTCTTGAGCACAATGAAAAGAGACCTGTAAAGTAATGTACAGCTGAAAGTAACTACTTTTAAGCACACTGATCGACCCAACCGAAAAAAATTGAGAAATGTCGATGAAATCGATCATAAAAACAGTTTAAACAAGTCCGAGTACACGGAGGGAGACGGAGAAAGCATTCCGTCAGAAGGGATTTCATTAGAAATCATAAAAAGTTATTTCTCACCATGATGCATTACAGGTACTGAAAGTTCAAACAGCACAAAAGTGTTCTCACACTGAAGGAGTGGAACTTTTTTTGGATGAAACTAAAAAAAAATGGTGCTTACAAATGGTGTAAATTATAATTTGATTAGACATACAGTACATACAGATACCACCTCCGGTAGGCCACACAACCTCATGTAGAACAAACAATACAACGGCAATGACCACCAGGTGCATGCATATGATGAAGATGTTAACTCCGAAAACACAGAAAACGGCGGCAAAGAATTAAAAGGCAGAGAGGAAGAGAAAGACAGACAGACAGGTACCGTAGGACTGCGGAAGAGAACAGCTTGTCTTGCACAAAGGGACGATCGTTTTCGTTCACCGATTTGGCAAAGACCACCCATGAGGCCCCCTAACTGCGCACTGGACCTGTTACCGGGTCACGACTTGAACCAGAATCCTTTTGCTTCAAAGAAAGGTTAGCAAATTGACTGTCGAGGTCTTTGCTTGATGTACGCCGATGACTAGAAGAAGGTCGTAGTTGTTGTGGTTGTTGCTGCTGCTGATGTTGCTTCTGATGCAAGGCTCTTAACCTTCCTATCTCCCTCTCCAGTACTTCTTGCTCCACTGCATAGAGTTTCATCTTTTAGTTTTCTTGTAGAAATAAAAGGAAAGGGGGGAATATATCATACTGCTCCATAACATTAACATGGCACGTAAATATGAATTTCACTATAAATATGAAATTTAATGGTTACAGAGGAATACCAGAACTTAGAAGTTAACAAATGTGTAAGACGATGAAATAATAGGCAAATGGGTCTATCACCACCGACTTATTCTTAGGCCCCCAACCAAGGAGGATTGTTTTAAAATATTAATATAATGTGTAAGGACAGAATAGCAATTAGTACTTAAAGGTTTTTAGTATAAATGAGTTAGGATCTCTCGGAGGAGATATGGAATTCAGTATTGTTGTCTTGTTAAAGACATTGGAAGAGGGTAGCCCTCTCGAAATTTATGGTATTGCAACCATATTATCTTAATATAGTATCGTTGTTGTATTATATAGTTCTTGTGTCATTTATCTACTCTTGTATTAGTTCTCTTGTGATCGTTAAGATTATCTATGTCTTAACACTATCTTTTCCATAAAAGGTATTCTTTAGTCTTTACATCCTCCTACAATGACTTTCTTTCCAAGGATTCCTAAAGATGTCTTGACATGAAACCCACACACAACCCACCCAAAGGGGAGTGAACCATCATAATTATTTGGTGTCAAAGAGAAGTGGGTGTCCAAGACAGGTTGGCTCGGGAAGAAAACGCCACAGCTACTTAGCTGACAAGACTATTGCAAGCTCTCAGATTACCCGCACCTAAACCTTTATGGATCAAATCCTTAAGATGTGTTTGGATGTGTAATTTTAAAGTGATTATTTTGAGTGATTATAAAGGATGGGTTATTTTGAGTGATTTGAAATTTGAGTTTTAATAATAACTCATGTGGATGTGGTTATTTATAGACAAGTTGCAGTTAAAATATCGTTCGGGTGCTAGTTTTTGTAGAGTGATTGAAGACAATAGCTTGTTTGGATGTAGTTAGAAATAAGTGATTATTTTGAGGGATTAAAAATTAGAAGTTAGAAATGAATGATTTAATAACTGGTTAGAAATGAATGATTATAAATAAGTGGTTAGAAATGAATGATTAATTTGAGTGGTTAGAAATGAGTGATTAAAAATAAGCGATTATTTTGAGTGATTAGAAATGAATGATTATTTTGAATAATTACAATAGCTCGTTTGGATGCTTTGATTTGAAGGGGAGTTGTAACAACTCATTTTTAATAACTCGTTAATACAGTGAAACAAACACCCTCTAAAAAATTTATTCACTTAATGAGATGAGATTCTTTCCCTCTTGAGTCCTTCCGAGAGGAAATCCCTCATAGGCTTTCCAAGCTCTTATAAAAAAGCATTGGGAAAAGAGAGGAAGTAGGTAGGAAAATCACTTGGAACAATTTGAATAAGAGTAAATATGAACCGTTTTGAAAAGACGCTTCTATTCTAGGAGAGCATTTTACAGATCTTGCACACCACAGATTCCAGGAGTAAGATCTAGGCAAATGGCCTAAGAGAAGACCTAGATAGGAAGAAGAGAAATTACCTATCTCACAACCAACCCAGGCAGCCCACCTTTTTATTTAGAAAAATGATAGTTCTCTTCTCCTAATAACAATTCAAACCCAACAACTGTCACTTTCCTTTGTTAATCTTTAAACATAACTTCCTCAAAGAAAGAAAGAAGGTTATTCGGATTGAAAAACAAACCCTCAATTCCCTAGCAATAAAAGATAGTATCATCAGATTGGAGATGAGAAAGAGGTAAATTATCCTTAGCGATCAGAAACCTTCTATAACCTTACACGAGATCATCTTACTCAACACATCCATAACTAAAAGAAAAAGGAAAGGAAAAAGAGGGTAGCCTTGTCAAAGGCCTCTAGTAGCATAAATCCTACTCGTGGGATAAACACTTACAATTGATAAGAATGGAATACCTGACAGACAAAATACAACTTTCTGTTCAAGATCTCCACTCGTACCCAACGCCTTCTCTTGCCAACACTATCAAAGATATACCAATCTACGTGGTCAAAGGCTTTTTCAAAATCTATTTTGAAGATAACTCTATCTTTCTTACACGACTTGTAGTCCTTGATGGCCTCATTGGCAATAAGGGTCTTACAATTGATAAGAATGGAATACCTAACAGACAAAACACAAATTCCTGTCCAAGATCTCCACTTGTACCCAATGCCTTCTCTTGCCAACAACTTTTTCCAAGAAATTTCATTCTTCATGGTCAAAGGCTTTTTCAAAATCTATTTTGAATATAACTCTCTCTTTCTTACACGACCTGTAGTCCTCAATGGCCTCATTGGTAACAAGGGTCTGGTCTAAGTTTTTTCTTTTGTCAATAAAAACACCTTGAGTGTCTACTATGGTAGCATGGAGGACCTTCCTTAACCTATTAGCAAGACCTTGGCTATCACCTCATAAACACTTGTAACCAGATTGATTGGTCTAAAGTCCCCCCACTTATCCAACTTTTTAGGTTTCCAAAACTTCTTTTCTTTCTTCTTGATCCTTAAATCCTTGAAGTCCTCCTTGTTCCAAGTTTTCACCTTACCTTTTAGAGCCTTCAACTTGTTCCTTCCCAAGTTTTCACCTCATAAACCTTGAAGTCCTCCCTGAGTTATTTTTTAATATTCTCACCTCCAATTATGCTATCCCTTCTTTATTGATATTCGTATATATAGTATTATAGTTTGCCTCACAATAAAAGAAAATAAAATAAGAACCACTGCATTTTTTTCTTACATTGCATAATAGCCATATGAAGCTATTGCATCTTGGCCTTTTAAAAACAATGAGAAGGCCCATTGAAGGTGTTTTGTTTGTTTTTTTAGAATATTTGGGTTTGAGCTGATTTCCCCTTCTATTGTTTACCTATTCCTCATCAAATGAAACTCTTGACCTGGTTCCCGTATTACAAACGATGGCTACAGAAATCATTCTCCAGGAAAGCATACCCTTCACCTTTTTCTAGCCCATCATAATTTCGTCAAAAAGAACTATGTAGTAATAAAATGAAGTTCTTCATGAAGCTCTTTTGCAGATAAATACCATAGTCAATGATTAAAGTAATTATTCCCGAAGCATATAATAAGTTAAAATATCTAACTACAAACCATATATATAAGAAATACCCGTACCACTTACCTACCTACCCTATTACCAACAAGTCTATCAATAATTCAATATATAGAGAAGGTTATATCTAGTGAATAAAGCCTTACAGTATTTAATTAGCTGCTCTTGAGCTAAATTCTCTAACCGCTGCTTGAGGGCTTTGTTTTCCATGCTAAGAATAAGGCTTTGCTGGTTGAGAAATTCAAGCTCAGCAGAGACTTCAGAGCCCTCTGCCTATGGAATAACAAACGTTGAGAGGAAAATTACATTTTTACATAAACTATAAGAACCTACTATAATTCTAACTTCAGCATATACTGACCTGCAAAGCTTGTACTTTCCTTTCAAGCTCAGCTATGTATTGAAGTTTCCGAACCCTTGAACGCTGAGCAAACTGCCTGTATCGATCAATATCAAAATAAAACCAAATGCAAGTCATAAATGTCCACACGCAACTTGTAAGTAAAGAAACTACATTATCAAGTATCAATTTTCACGTATAAGTGAGAAGCAGGAAAAGAATAGAGCTCAACAGACTCAATTAAAAGTTAAAACAAGCACTATAAGTTCAGATGTTAGCCAATTTTCAGTCCAGAGTAAACATAAAAATACTAAAATAAGCAAAACAACATATACATACTGTTTAGCACGTTTATTTTCTGTATCAGACACAGATGCTTTTCCAACAGAAACATCTTTCCTTTCAGAAGAGACTTGAGAACCAAACTCGGATGGATCCTGTTTTTCACTTGCTGTAGACGGAAAACCATCGGCTTCCTGTGGAGTGCTTAATGGTCCAGGTCCTGAGGTATGAATAACAATATTCTCCCTGGGAGAATGAAGAGTCATAGGATTATTCATGGCAGATAAGGATGATTCCCACACCCTATTCTTCTGTTTAGTCACATTTGCTTCATTATAAAATGAAGCATGCCTTGCATCTCTCTGATGATCAAAATCTTGAGATAGCCAAGAGTGTCCAGGAATCACATTTGTATATTTGAAATCTTTTTGTGTAAGACTATCAAAATTAACATTAGCAGCATCTGTATATGCAGAGGAGTCGCTTGAGGAACGTCGATGACCAACTCTGCGAACAGGGGTCTCTGGCTCATTGAGAAGATCGTCAAGCCACGAAGGTTGCTCCTCTATTAGAATGCTTTCAGAAGAAGTTCTTTGATGGTAGCTGTTACCATCTCTTGGTCTCTGAACAGCTTTGGATCCGATAGCAGTATTTGGAACATATTCAGTATATGATGAAGACACACTAGGAAAGGGACTTTTAGGAGGAAGTAGTGCATGTTTTCCAGAACTCAGAAAATTTCTGACGTTAGACGACCCTTTTGAATTTGCCATAATATGAATAGAAAATCTTTTTCCTGAGACATGATAAGAAATATATAAGATATCAATAAACATGGTAAGATTAAAAAGAAATAAAAGGGAAGTCCAAGAAACATATGCATATATAATTAAAACTCTGCTGAAATGCTAAAATAACATTTTACTTTTATAATTCATCTACATTTTTCCATATGCATTTTATGTTGCTAGTTCAAAATCAAAGCAGTTCTCTGAAACTAGGAACCTGCAAAGTGGCACTGAAAAACAGAAAATATTCGATAGCAGATCAGCCTGAAAATCATCAAATGGTCAAAGAGCTGTAAACCAAAACTTTACAAATCATGAAAAATTAAGAGTACCTAATGCAGAAAAAAAAAAGACGCTTCAAAAAAAGATGCAAAAAGAAAAGAAACAGATCAAACAAAATCAAAATCTTACAAAATCACACTTGTCTGTAGGTCCAAAAAAATCACATATACCCTTACCCAAAAGATAGATACCAAACATTCATCTAATAGCTACATCAGTTCATTCTGGAAAAAGTATTTCAGGTTCCCAAGAAACAAAAAGATAAAGATGTAAACGTCTCCACCTAGCAATTCCCTCCCACATTTTTTCAGCAACCATAATAAAACCCCAAATGATTCAAAATTCAAACGAAATTCCAACGATGAGAAACAATCAAACAAACAAACAAAAACCCCCCACGATTTGAAAGGGCAGACGAGAAACCAGGCGAATCAAAGGCAAAAAATCAAAACAAATTTCAACAAAATGCAAGCGGGAAAAATGAGAAACGATTCATGAGTTAGGTAGAAACAGAAAAGAGAGAAAGCGCGCGAGAAACAAACCTTTATGGCGATGGAAGAAGGAAGATCTTCGAAGAGTAAGGCGAAAAGAGAATGAAAATCAAATGATTTCACAAATTTGAGCTTGAATCTAGGGTTTGCAATTTGCAGCCCCAACCTCTCTCAGTCTCTCAAGATGCAATTGCAGAGTTCTCTCTCTTCTCTCCTTCTCTCTGTCTTCCCCAAGTCTGCGACTGAAATTAAGTGGATGCAGGTGGAGAAGGGTTGGGATTAAAATATTAAATTATAGATTTTATTATTTATTTTAATATATATATATATATATATATATATATAATATTCATCTTCTAGCTTTTGTTGTCCCTGGACCTAACTCGCCAGCTCAAATTATTTGCCTAATACATATATTTTGCACACAGTTGTAATAGTTATAGTTATTATTATTTTCCTATTAAAGAGAAAAATGGTACAAAAAAAAAACTGAATCATAAAATATTTTTATTTTTAAATTTTGAATTTTATTTTTAATTTTAATTCTTTAATTTTTAATGTTTTTTTTTATCGTGATACATAATTCTATAAATGTTTAATTTTAATCTATTCAGGTTTCCAAAATTAAATTAGTCCTTAATAGATTTTTTTTTTTTTTATTACAATGTTTTGTATAAATTTTATGAATATGTTTAGTTATTTTCTTTATATTATAATTATCAATTCTATTTTTTATTTTAACTAAATATTAACTTAATGACTTTTTCTTTTTTTTTTGTAAATTTATTTATTAAAATATAATATTTAAAAGTTTATTAACAAAATCACAAATTTAAAAGTCTCTCAATTAAAATTAGACTCGTAAAAATTTAAAAATCAAATTGTTTAAGTTAACCGCATTGAAAACATCATTGAATTTTTTATCCTTATTTTATGTTATAACGTTTTTTAGTATTTCGTACATGATAAAATATATCAACTTTTAATCGATTTAATTTGAGTTAAGCTATTGGATTCAAATCGATTATAATATTAATAATCAATTTTTGATTTTTTCTAAAATATTTTGAGATGGGTAAACTTTTTATTTATTCATGAAAAATCCACTTTCAAGAATATATATGTTTCCTTAAAAATAAAAATAAAATGTTTTTTTATAAAGTTACTATATTAGCTTAATTTTGATATACATTTCATGAAATCAAGCTTTTGTCTCTAGTTAAGTCGTTATCCCAAGTTACAATTTCATTAACTGTTCTGAGCAATATTGAAACTTTTTTTTTTAATTTAGCCATCAATATTTATTTATTTATTTTTAGCTAAATTAATAAACGTAGACTGATTTAAATGGCTTTTTTCTCTAAAAAAAATAATAAAAATAAAAATACGAACTAACCAATGAATTACACAAAATTCAATCTCAATATTAATTATTGAATCCTCCTACTTTTTAATATTGTTGTTGTATGAAAAAAAAAAAAAAAAAAAAAAAAAAAAAAGTGATCTGGGTGAAAAAGATACTTTCAATAAAATCACATGCAAATGAGTTTCTCAAAAAAAAAAAAATAATAATAATAATAATAATAATATAAAAATAAAACCTCGAAAGCTCTTGAAAATAGAGGAGTGATTGGTGTGATGGGAAGAAGTTGAAAATAAAGTAAATAAATAGTTTTTCTCGTGATTAGTAAATATGAAATATTTGTTTGGAGATCAATATTTTAGACTTTAAACGTGTAAAAAAAAATTCGAATTTTTTTTTAATACAAATTGAAGAATGGGAACCACAAATTCTACATATAAGACACTATTACTCTCAAATAAAGAACCCGTGATCCCGATGTTGATCTGGATTAACATCAAACAATGAAATCACTGTGCCACCAACAATTCGGTAATTATTTTTGAGAATGCGTGCTTAGGTAAAAAAAATGTTTATTTTATATTAAATTTATTATAAAATTTGATTTGAGATTTGATGAAATGTTGGAAAAACGTTGAGAATAAATTGGAAAGAGACTATGATGTACTAAAAACAATTCAATTTCTTCCAAAGGCAATACCTTTTAAAACATGAACTAATAAAACAAGCAAAGCATTCATTAAAATCATTCCTTGTTTTATTTGGTTACTATATAGAGGAGCTCAAGAGTTTTTATAACTTGAGTTGTTTCATCACAACTTTATATTAATGCAACCTTTTCATGTAGATTAATATTTGTAATTCTTGAGTTCACTTGATCATCTTTATTTGAATAAAATAAATTAATCATATTTATTTTTATATAAATTATACAATTCAATTGGTATTTTTCAAACCACACTAAGTTATTTTTTGTAAGTAAAAAAATCTTAAATTTTGAGCTTCCACTCTATTATTTATAAATCAATATTCTAAAAAAATCATTTACATAAAATAAATAATAATATTTTCACAAAAATAATTACAGCCATAGCACATAAAAGTGTATATATAGACATGTATATATCACTTATTTATTTACTAAATATCACTTTGTTTTTAGAAGGCACTAATACTTGATTACTGATTAGTATTAAAATCATAATAATTATCTTTTTACTTTTTGGGTTCATCATTTACCTAATTTGATCATTAACTTAAATATTGATAATTAATAACTATTAATTAGTCTATATATTAATCAATTAGTTAAAATGGCAACAACAAAAAAAAAAAACTAAAAGGTTTGTTTTTTCAATTCGCGATGAACTCATATTGAATCAACTTCCTACAATCAAAGTGTTTATAAACCGATTTAGCGATCATGAATATAAAACACATATTGTGTAGTTACACGTGTAATTTGCC
The DNA here is from genome assembly GCA_037832605.1 of Cyclanthera cordifolia. Taxonomy (NCBI): domain Eukaryota; kingdom Viridiplantae; phylum Streptophyta; class Magnoliopsida; order Cucurbitales; family Cucurbitaceae; genus Cyclanthera; species Cyclanthera cordifolia. The sequence goes on from JBBMEG010000021.1 coordinate 7,748,839, forward strand.
TGCACTTGACTAATATGATCGGTTAGTCAAGTATTATATAAATAGTATTAATTAACAACTATTTTTGTCAATATTATATAAATAGATGTATTAACATCTATTTTTATAGTTATTACATTTATTTATTCAAATTGGCTCAATAACTTAAAATAACCCACTTAAAGTCAAACATAAAATATTTATTCTCCTTGAGAGTTACTTTCTTTTTTGATTGATCAATGTTTTTTTCGTGGAAAAATAGCGATTTTCTGAGTTTTTTGAATTGTATGATAATTAGAAGTGAATGATTCAAATTTTTTTAGACCATTAGAAATATACTAATGTTGTTGAACTATTTTTATTATCAATTAATTTTATTTTAACATTGTATCAAGAAACAATAAACAGATGTTTAATAAGTCAACTATTATATAGTCAAATTTATTAATTGAAAATAAAAACCCGAGTTGAATTGATTGTAGCTTTAAACCAACCAAACATCGTCGGTTCGGTCGAATTGGTGAACCGGTTAAATGTTATTCCTCTTACTTTTCCCTTCTTTTCCAAACTCCCATGTGCTTTTTAGAAAGAAAAGTTATTAAAATAATAGAAAAAAATCTGTACGTGCAATGCAATTCCAAAAATATATATATTATATATATTTATTTAATTGTTTTTTCTATGAAAAAAAAATGTAAGATAATATTTGTTGAGGAATACTTAACTTCTTGCAACGATCAATCAAGGGGTTAAGCTTTCTTTGAGAGTGACGTGATACAATTTAATATTATAAATTTATTTTTTGATATATATTAAAAAAATAATAATAAATTTGTGACACTAAAAATATATAGTTTTATATTTGTTGGTAATATAAGATATAAATATTTAATATAAAGTAGCACAAAAGAAAAATAAAGGTATTGGAGATTCCATTGGCCAAGTTGTAGGAAACAACTAAATAAAGTTGGATCTCGTTGGTACTACAAAACAATAAGCCCAACTTTTATTTATTTATTTATTATTACTACTATTTATATTGGAAGCTCTATTTGTTTTTTTTTTTTTAATTTTGAAATTTAAGTTATTTTTTACTCTGATTTTCTACTTAAAATTTTATATTTTTTCGCTTTTTTTTTTTTAATTTAATTTGGCTACTTCACTGACGGACCAAAGATGTTTGTTTGAGATTTTTATAGAGTATTAAAAATGAATTTTTATAATTAATTTATAAAAATTTAATGAATTATTATTATAAATTTTCTTTGCAACCAGTCAAAATAACTTCAAATTTTTAATCATTCAAAACAATCAATTTACAATTTTACAAACAAATATTTGATACGTGCATTCTAATTAAATTTCAAAAATTCAAAATAAGAATTTGGATGTTACTTGTTTTGGTTTTTAAATTTCAATTTAGTTTTTAAAATTAAAGAAGAAAAATTTAATGAATGAAATAGTTATTTTAGATTTAAATTTTTAAAAAAACAAAAAAAAAATGAAAAACAAAATAGTTATGAAGATTCATAATTTTGAACTTTCAATTTTATGAGTATGCTCCCTCAAAATTTCATGTTCAAAGACTTATCAGTTACATTAAAGTGTAGTATTCATTCATTTAATGTCTTCCGATTGCTAGCTTAGAAACGAGTGTGATTACCAGGGTATAGTGTGAATATTTATCTAAATAAAAACTTTCGATTTCATGAAATTGAACACTAAATGTAAATCAATATTCCAATTTTACCCTTTGTTCAATTTTACCATTTTAACCAAAAAAGAAAGTGATCGAAAAGGTTGGTGGCGTTATGATTTCATTGTTTAGTGTTAATCCAATTCAACACGAGCATTACTGGTTGGATCCTGGAAATTAATATTTAATTGGCTCTTAATTTTTTTGAGAACAATAGTGTCATCATGAATATAAAATTCTTCTTATTTTTCTTTTCGATAAGCTTAATTTATTTCAACCAGTCTAACTAATATCAGTAGTGAACCAATTCAGATAAATTTAAACATGAATATTTTGATCATTTTACACAAATCTTTTTTTTTATTATTATTATAAACAATTTTTTTTTCAAAATCATCAAATTTATTTATTATTATTTTTTTTTTTATGTTAGCATCTTTGTAAATTTTTTTCGTGAAAACAATCATCATAGTTTGAAATTTGTTTATATTCTCACATCTAAAATTCCATCTTCAAAAGAAGAAGAAGAAGAAAAAAAAAAAAAAAAAAAAAAAAAAAAACTAAAAATCAAACTCAAATTATCTATAGATTCCCCAAAAACATCCCATCTCTCTAAGTTCTTTATTTTATGTTTTTTTTTACGAACCCTAATTAGCACCAAGTTATTGCACGATGATTTTTTTTTTTTTTGACACATTTTTTTTTTAAAACTATCATTTCTCAATTTACTTGTTTAAAAAAGAAATTGTAAATTTATTTGAAAGCATATGAAGCTAAATAAAATATAGGTTAATTAAAGTAACATTTTCGTCCATACATTTGAGCATTATTTCATTTTGCCCATTAAACTTTCATAAATATACTTATTTTAATCCCTAGACTATTATGTTTATTTTATTTTGATCTCTTTGAACTTTCAAAAATTAGCTCGAAAATTATTGAACATAATAATGGAATTATGAACCAAGAAGTTTTTTCCATCTTGCATACCCGATCCTGTTGAACTACCTCCGACGAAGTATCAGAATATCCCATCCATCTCGTACAATGCGCATAATCCTCGGTGTGGTCGATGTATTCCTTAACCTGCACGTATAAAAATGAGATTCAGTTAAGCCTAAAATTTGACCCGGATTTATAAATGCTTGATGGTTGATATAATTAAATTTATTATAATCTACAAGTTTAAATTTTTGAGTTTATTAGTGATTTAACATGATACAAGAGCAAGGATTTGAGTTATTGCTAAGATGTTTTCTAGATATTTCTCAAATTATTAGCCCACAAGGAAGAGTGTGATTGATACAGTTAAATTTATTTCATGATGACCACCTATCTAGAAATTGTCATACAATTACAAGGATTTACATAATAGATTATGTTGTAACTTAGGCAATATGTTCATAGACAACAATTCGAGTACAAGTTCGCTCGGACAATAAAAAATGATCATAAAATAAAGGTCGTTGGTGTTTTTTTATTAATGTGTGTTCGGATCAGCTTGCTCTTCTACACCCGAACAAAATAAAATGAAAGAGAGTTGTTCGTGTTGCCCGATAATAGAATGTAAATCATGACGAGATGAAGAAACTCTCACACCGATAATATCTGTGAATGAAATACACCTCGAGCAACATCTCCGAATCCTCAACATCATCATCCAAGTGATTGTTGGTTGCCAAAGTTTTGTTGATAGTGGAACTCAGTTCATGAATATGTAATAAGACCAGATGATTGTCGGGTAAAAATAGTTGAGATGCGCATAAATTAGCCTAGATACTCATAGATGTAAAAAAATATCAATAAAATGTACAACAGAGAGGAAAATTAACGTTTGATGTTTGGATGATATGAACAATATTACTTTATATTTTTGGAAATTGGAAAATCGTAGTTTTGCTCGACTATAGTTGATGGGAAGGGGGTCGGTATCGGGAGACATTAATTAAAGAAATAGAAACATGAGAGGTGCATGACTACAAATTCTTATCACATGTGGATCTCGAACCTAGAATATCCTAAATGGAGATTAATAAAAGCCACACCATGTTTGAGGTATTAATCCATCCTTCCGCATAATTAACCTGTTTAAGGTATTAATCCATCCATGGAGCATCACCATGTTCCTTGGAGCTGACATTTCTACTGGTTCATCAAGAACTGGATAAGCATATCTCGTTATCATTCAAATGAGTTATTACCAAAACTCAAATTTATAATTAATATTAATCAAAATGATTTCTCATTATAATCACTATACAATTTCAAATCAAAATATCTTCTTAAGGTCTATCACATTTGAATAGTTAGAAATGAGTGATTAAATAACTGGTTTGCATGTAGTGGTTTGAAGATGAATCATAAGAACTTATTTGCAATAACTCGATAATTATCGTAAACAAATACCCCTTATTTGTTCAACAAATAGAATAAACTCTTAGCGAAGAGGGTCGTAACTATAGCTTAACTCTAAAATCCGTTAAATTTAGTTTTATGGATCGAAGAAAATTAAAGTTTAGTCATTAATAATTTTAAAATATAGACTTTAGTATCAAAGAAATCTATAATTTAGTCATTATGGTTTGAAAAACTAAAATTTCTTTAAGATTCGACAAAATCTAAAAAATATAGTCTATGTTTTTCGTATTTGTTGATAAATAAAATAAGTAAAAGTTAATAATGCATCATTTCATATATCAAAAGTTACATCTACGTACTTAATTCGCCTATGATGTACGAATAGCATGAACTTTTTTTTTTTTTTTTTTTCGATTTTATCAAATCGCATGAATTAAATTCCATTTATCCAAACCATAAAAACTAAATTATATATTTATCCAAACTATGAAATCTAAATTCTATACTTCTCAAAATCATAGATACTAAATTCTAGATTTTTAAACATGAGAATTAAACTTTAACTTTCTTTTAACCTAACTACTAAATTTTTAGTTTGTCCTAAACATAAAAAAAAAAAAAATCAATAAACACCAAATTTAAGTAATTTTGAAAGCATGAAAATTAAAATTGAATATTTAAAAGTTTAGTAATCAAAATGAACAAATTTAAAAGTTCAATGACCAGATGAATTAAACTTGAAAATTCAATTTCTGAAAATCTAAAAAAAAAATGCTAGGAGATGTTTGGTACTAGATTTTGAACTAGTATTTCAAATTAGTATTTACTAAATACTCTTAAAAAAACTACTTCTAAACTAGTTTTTTATTGCAATAATTACTTCTAAATGCTTAAAATAAATCCTCATTCTAAATAAAAATTTAATTTTTCTTAAAAACTACATTCAAACAAGCTTTTGACTCTAATTATTACTTCTAAATACTCAAAATAAATTACGTTCAAATACTTTAAAAATAATTTTAAATATTTTAAAAAACTACGTTCAAATAAACTTTTAATTGCAATCAATACTTTTAAATACTTAAAATAAACCCTCGTTTTAAATACTACTTTTAAATACTTTTAAAATTTATATCCGGACAAATTTTTTAGTATAATTATCAAAATAAATTCTCATAAAATCTCAATCCAAACATGTACAAAGAGGACTACATTTCTGAATACTATTAAGTAGAGTTACATTTCCAAAGTTAAACGGGGAGTGATTTGAGGTGTCTGCATGATTTAGGCTGAGGAGATTTGCGAACGGAAGAGGGTTACCGGAAATCTATTGCTGCTGCCGGAGCGAATTCGGAAAGCTGTTCATATTCAGGTGAATTCTTGTGTCTGTGTCATCTTTCTCTTTTGAATTCCTCTAGATTTACCTCTTTTCTTTTGTTGCGGTTTTATCTCTTTTGTTTGTTATGATTGCTTCATCTTCTTTCGAATTTGATCTTGTAATTCTGTTTGATTTGGTTTTACCATCTTTGTAATGTACGGAGAGAGCGATTTTTAATCAATCAATTCTTTCTGTCGTCACTGTTGCTTGTTCGGGAACGATGACGAGCGGGTTAGGGTTTCCGATGATATTTGATTTAGTTGAGAACTTGTTATGGTGTAGTCTTTTAGTGGATTGAATTGTTGAAGCTGTCGACTGGCTGTATTGGAATGGTTTTGGTCTGTATCCTACTGATATTATAAGATTGCATTCTTCTTCTTATTATTATTTTTGAAAATCGAGAAATCGAAGTTTCGCTCCACTATATCCAAGGTAACCATGCCCGTCTCTAGGCCAGATAACTGGAGACATCGAAGATATAGAGATGCGAGAGGTGTCTACAAATTAATATCATAGGTAGGTCTCGAATTTAGGACCTTGAGGTGAGCACACCTTCAATGCCCTAGTCTTCAATCACTGAGCTATCCCTTGGGACCAGATTGCATTCTTCTTATTGTATTACATTACTTGAATCCAATCCAAGCATTGGTTAGGAAAGTTCATTGAGAAGGTGAGTTAGGGTTTGCCTCTTTGTGAAAAAAGCAAAATTTTCTTGCACACTAGTTATGAGCTATCTTGTGGCAATTTTGGCTCGAGAGAAACAATAGGATGTCTAGAGATTCGGAGCTGTCTTGTGATGAGGCTGCTTTGGTCACTAGGCATTTTGTATAATGAGTTTGGTTTGATTTTGTTAGATTGGAGTCTCTTTTTGTAGTTAGGAATTGTTTGTTTGGGTTTTGTTTGTATGCCTTTATTTTTTTTTCCTTATCTCTCTCAATGAAAGTTGGTTTCTTGCCTAAAAAACACAACACTGATTTTCATTACAATTTATTTTTGTTATTTTCTTGCTTGGTCAGCTTGGAAATACGAAGTTCATATAAATATATATTGCATCGAGGAAAATTTCAGAAGATATCATCCTGATCCAGTGGATTCTTTTGATGCCATGACTGTCCTGGCCAATTTGCGTTTTCTAACCTATTCAGAAGAGATTGTAGATGGAAAACCGATTTATATTTCATCAAATTGTCTTCCAATTAAGGCTTTAAATTATGAGCCTGCTGGCCATGCTTTCCATAATGCTGCACTTAAACTCCTTGGTTGTGAGGACGATGAAGTGAGTGACGACAACGAGCAGGATGCTGATGATTCCGAACAGAAATATACTCCATCATTTGATGCTTATGGCAGCAAAGGTAAAAAGAAGTCTGGTGGAAGCTTACAACAAGATCATTATGCATTGTTGGGTTTGAGCCATTTAAGATATCTAGCTACTGAGGAACAGATAAAAAAAGGTTACCGTGAAACTGCTTTGAAGTATCATCCTGACAAACAAGCTGCACTTCTTCTCGTTGAGGAAACTGAGGCAGCAAAACAAGCAAAAAAAGATGAAATAGAAAGTCATTTTAAATCTATTCAAGAAGCATATGAGGTGTTAATTGATCCTGTCAAAAGAAGAATTTATGACTCGACAGACGAGTTCGATGATGAGATTCCAACTGATTGTGCTCCACAAGATTTCTTTAAGGTGTTTAGTCCAGCTTTTATGAGGAATGGGCGTTGGTCTGTTAATCAATCTGTTCCACCTTTAGGTGATGATAGAACACCATTGAAAGATGTTGATGATTTCTATAATTTTTGGTATAGCTTTAAAAGCTGGAGAGAGTTCCCACATGCTGATGACTTTGAAATCGAGCAAGCGGAGTCTCGAGACCACAAGAGGTGGATGGAGAGACAGAACGCTAAGCTTTCAGAAAAGGCTAGAAAGGAAGAATATGCTAGGATTCGTACTCTAGTAGATAATGCTTATAAACGAGACCCTAGAATACAAAGAAGAAAGGATGAACAGAAAGCTGAAAAGCAAAGGAAGAAGGAAGCAAAGTTCTTGGCAAAGAAACTACAGGAAGAGGAAGCTATTAGGCTTGCTGAAGAGGAGAAACGAAGAAAGGAGGAAGAGGAGAAACGAGTAACAGAAGTGGCTCAACAACAGAAAAAGATCAAAGAGAAAGAGAAGAAACTCCTTCGTAAAGAACGGACTCGCCTTAGAACGCTTTCTGGGCCTGTTGTATCTCAGTCCTTGCTTGATCTTTCTGTGGAAGATGTAGAAAATCTCTGTTCATCTCTTGACATTGAGCAGCTAAGAAACATTTGTGATAAAATGGAAGGCAAAGCAGGAATGGAGCTTGCCAAAGTTCTCAAAGACGCACAGCGATGCAGTATTTCAGAGAGCAAGCAGCCAGAAGGCATGAATACAGGACAGCAGAATGGCTCAACAACTGCTAAAGCCAGTGCCCTATTAAACAACTTTCAGAAGAAGGAGAGGCCTTGGAGCAAAGATGAAGTCGAGCTATTAAGGAAAGGAATACAGAAATATCCAAAAGGAACTTCTCGTAGATGGGAGGTTATCTCAGAGTACATCGGCACAGCAAGATCCGTGGAAGAAATTTTGAAGGCAACCAAAACGATCCTATTACAGAAGCCGGACTCTGCCAAAGCTTTTGACTCATTCCTTGAGAAAAGGAAACCATCACCGGCCATTGCATCTCCACTCTCAACTAGAGAAGAGTTAGAGGGCACATCCAACAAATCTGAAGACAATGCAGCAACTAATGGTAATCTCGATGCGGCCTCAAGCCAAAACGTAAACAACCAAACTCCCAACGATTCTTTAGCGAGTGGAGTTCCCTCTAGTTCGGAGCAAGATGATTGGACAGCTGTGCAAGAAAGAGCTCTAGTCCAAGCTCTAAAAACATTTCCAAAGGAGACCAGCCAACGGTGGGAGCGGGTTGCTGCTGCCGTTCCCGGGAAGACAGTGAACCAGTGCAAGAAAAAAATCACATCGATGAAGGAAACCTTTAGAAACAGAAAGAATGCTGCTAGTGCTTAGTTACTGAGGCTTTTTTCTTTATGGTGGCAAAATTGGTATTGATGCAGAAAAATTGTTTTCACATTATTCAATACCAAAAAGGGGTTATCTGGATACCCAACCGATTGAATCTTCACAAGGTCAGCCTATTCTAAACATCTGCATATTTTTTTATTAATGAAAATTTATCATGGCTTAAAGCCTTTTAGTTAGTACTTGGTAACTTATAATTCCTTGAAGGGATAAAGAGTATCGCGCATGCGGAAGAGTTTTGTATTTTGTATTTTCTTTTCTTACGTTGTTTGGAACCGATTCATGTAGATCTATGTTTAATTATTTATAGTACGTGGCCAAAGCGAACCTAGCTTAACTGACATTAGTGATTTGTTCAAAAAAAAAAAAAAAAATTTATGGCATGTGGTTTCATTTGTCCAAGGGTGGCGCGGTAGTAGAAGACTTGAACTTTGTAAGTATGCTCCTTTCAAGATTTCAAATTCAAGACCTATAGACACTCCCGTGTCTAGAATTTGTCATCTGCTACCAAATGTAAAATCATAATCCTTTTATAATAAATTGCCCTTTTCTAAAAAATCAGATTGCACGCTAAAGTTGAATTATTATAATCTTATCTAATATATTCTACAAACATAAGCTACAAACTTTAGTTTGTCTTTTTGTTTTTCCCAAAGTAGTTTTTTTTCGAATAAAGTTATTTTTATTTATTTTATTAAAAGAAGTTTTTTCTAATAACATAGTACATGCAAAAGAAGCTTTTTTTTCTTTCTTTCTTTTTTTTTTTTTTTTTCTAACAAAAGTATAATTCCAATAGCATGATTCATAACTTAGTAATCAAAAGTAAATGTTCAATTCTCCACTTAAAATTATTTGGAAAAAGAAAAGCACAATAAATAAACAAATAAATAAATAAATTTATATATATATAACGAACATGAGTTATAGTTCTTAAAGTTTGCGTTGTAACATGAAAATAACACTATATTGAATATGGATGGAGTAATAACTTCACATAAAATGGTGCAAATTATTCGTTTACATGGCAAAGACAATAAAACAGTTCACAAAATGAAGCTGTTCAAACCCAGTCAACCCAAACACTAAAGCATATCGGATACAAATTTTAGAAACAAATACTACAAAACTAATATTTAGATCAATTAAGAAAACTAATCACAAAATATCTATTTTTCAAAAAAAAAAATTAACAAAATTGTCTAGTGAAGTTGATAAACAAAATAAACACAAAAAGACACAAATAACCCCATTAAAAATATCTACTTATAGTTTGTTTGTTTTTTTTAAATAAAATATTGAAGATCTTAAATGAGACGTTTGAATTGAGATTTTAAGAGTATTTAGAAGTAATTATTGCATTCAAAAACTTGTTTGGATGTAGTTTTTATGAAAATTTATTTTGAGTATTTATAAGTAATGATTACGGTCAAAACCTCGTTTCGATGTAGTTTTTAAAAGTATTTAAAGTTAACATTCATAATGAATATTTATTTTAAGTATTTAAAAATAATAATCGAAAACTTTATTTAGATGTAGTTTTTAGAGGAGTATTTAGTAAATAGAAATACTCATTCAAAATCCCATAAACAAACACCGGTAACATTTGCTTTGGTAAAAATGAATTTCAAAATATGTAATACTTCAAAATATAAAATATTAGAAGAAGCAATAGCCGACAAATTATAATATCTACAAGCGATCTTATTTATAAATACGTTCAAGTGATTCTTGGTTTGTGACGTAAATAAAATATGAGCAAATTGTATTTAATACTTAATAAATACACTAAACTAATTTTAACGTTAATACATGATATTTATAATCTGAACAATATTATATTTAATATCGTGTAAATATATTAAATTGACATTGACGTTAGTGTTAATACATTATATTTTCAGTCCTAGCAAATCAATATTTAATAAAGAGTAAATACACTAAAATGGCATTAAGGTCGATGTTAATACATTCTACTTAAAAGTATTAGCAATATTGTGTATAATACATGTATTTACGATTAGTAATAAACGATACGAAAACAAAATATATGACATCTCATGAAAAATGAAAAAAAAAAAAAAAAAAAAACCAAAAAATACGAAAGCAAGAAAAATGATGAAAACAACTGTACAAATTAAAACTTAATTCACATAGTTTAATAATCGTTCTCAAAACCTTTTATTTTGGTTTGAAGTTATAGGGCAGACCAAACAAATTCTTATAAATTACAACACTACCGAAAAAAAGAACAAAAAATTACAACCCAACATACAAGTACTCTAATTCTTATTAGAACGAAAGTGCTCTAATCCTTAAAAGTTTTTAAAAACAAAAATATACTTTTAGTAAATTTTTTTTTTATTTATTAAAAGTATATTTTAGTACATTTAAATGGCAATTGTTAATCTGTTGACCAAGACGGGTTCGAGTCCCCGTCCAATTGTTGTAGTCTCAAAAAACAAAAAAAAAACTTTAATTGAATAAGATGTTAAAAATGAGTGGTTTGAATAATTAAAAATAAATGATTACAATTACTTGTTCGGATTGTTTAAATATTGTTGACAAACCCCATGAAAGATAAATTAGGGCAACAAGTCATAACTCATAACCATAGAATTCAAAAAAAAAAAAAAAAAAAAGTAGACTATTAAAACATTACTATTAAAATTTTGTATGAAGGGAAAACTTACAGAATGCCCAAATTTACTCAGGTAGTAATTAACAGTAATAGAAAAGGTACAAAAATAAAAAAACACAATATCTCCGTTTTCAGTTGAAAAACAGACAAAAAGCTAAATTGAAAGCAACTGGCAAAGTTCTCGAGGATACTCACATCTCTCAGTTTTTCCCAGAGATAAGCAGTCTGACTGTGCTTCTTTAAGCCCGAACGCCTTTGTTGAGACTGACCATGCGAGCTGAAGCATCCATCTGCGATCCTCGAACAGATCCAGACTGATAAGCAGTCCTCCCTGATCCATATGCGGCATCTTGATACCGGGAGCTTTGGTTTCCTGCATTGCCTCCTCGTGTCTGACCCGTCCTGTCTCTAGGATATCCACCGCCACCTCCTTGCCCTCGTCCTCCACTGCTATATCCTGCACGCGAACTACCGGGCCTTCCTTGATTATAAGATATGTTGTCTGCCCACCTGCTACCCCCACCACCTGCAGCTCCACCAGCATATTCTTGGTTGTCTCTTCGCCTTGCCGGTAAATCTAATCCTCCTCCTATTCTTGCCTCGGCTGCCCGCTCGTTGGTTTCAGCAAGGATTGATAGTTTATCTGCCAACTGGAATGCCAGGCCCTGTAACCGGGTGTGTGTAATGTCATGGAAGACGACACACCGACTTGGCTGATCCCAACTTGCATGGAGTTCCTCATTTATCATCATCTTGCTTACAATACAGTGTGTTTGACCCTCTGCGAGATCGAACATTCGAGTCAAATGGTCCAAACTTAGAGAGTTATAGGAGGAAGAGTAGGTGAGAAGGTAAGTCCTGAGAGCTTCCTCCTTAATCTTTCCTTTAACCATTTCCAGCACATCACCACGATTCCTAAGCAGCTTCCATACATCAAGAGATGCAATAACATCAAAAGCCTTCAGAAAATCGCCCTTGCGAAGGGCTCTCGTAGCAGCCATCACATGATCTCTCACACTCTCAGGAGGACCGGTGAATGTTTGTCTATCACTCACCTCAAGCAACCTTCGAAAGTTCTTGCTAATAACACGGCGCTTAGCATCGTGAACATTGCCTGCCATGTTGGGAACTTCCAGCAGCATTGCACATATTAAATGCACAGCCTCAAGGAGCTCAAGATTTATGTGCATGTGGTATGGCATCTGCCTTCTTCTTTCAAGCCTTTCCTGATTTTAAGGAAAACAAACAAATAAACTATTTTGTAAAGGTCACGTGATATAATATAATATTAATGGAGCATAAAGCTACATGCAATTTATTTACAAATAGATCAATCTACCAATCTAGCTAGCACAATTCGATAAACATATGAAACAGACATCAGACGATCGATGCTTTAACTAAAAGCTCAATTGAAGTTCATTGTCATTCACAAAAATGAGTACTTATCAAAGTCCAGCCACATGATTATCTGCTCGTTTGTTTCACATTTCTTTTACAAATAAACTTGATGTAATATAGGGGAAAAAAGACAAGGAAGCCGGCTTACAGGCAGCGAAATAGAGATCTCCCACAACAAACTAAAAAAGAAAAGCATATTAAGTTCAATCTTGTGCATACAAAAACTATGTTTGAGCATTCTCAAGTACACCGACAATTCTCACGAGATAACTACTTGATCGTACAACATGCGGTTGTCAAGGAAACTCTAGAAAATTAAATTCAAGTGAGGTGGTGAACTAAATCATAACCTCTTAGTTCCTCAAGATCCTCTTTAAGTCTTTAGATGTATGATTGTGCAAGAGACCAAAACCAATTCACAAGCCATTTTAGTGTCAGATTTTTATACCACAAACAAATCACAATGGGTACACAAATACACGAGATCCATAAATCTCACTCTAGCGTTGACAATTCATGCCCATGGTACAAGAATTTTACAAGCATCTTTTGAATATCTTTATTTACTTTTAAAATGATGGTATCACCGATCAACCCAAAAACTTAAGTTCATAGATTGAAGTAAATTTAAATAAATAAAAAACACATTTGTGGGCTTGTAAATTTGAAAATGGTCAACAAGATTGATAGAGGAAAACGACTGGATAGGAATTTGAACAGTAGGCTTCCTTCTGATTCTACGTTAAATCATTATAAATCACCAATCAGCCTACACCAAGGTATATCAACCAATAACAGAACACACATGTTCTACTAGAAGCACAAGTATCTGGACAACATATAAACTAAAAATGCATTAATGTACAAGTTTAAGATGGAATTAATGTAACGGTTTGCGCACAAGAATACCTGTTCTGGAGTCTTTTCATGATATCGGCTTTGTGAGACACCTTGAGCAAGCAATTCCTTCACCCTCCCACCAGAATATAATTCTGAAAGGCAGCCATGTCCTTCACTAATCAAGCCAACCCTAAATCCGCATAGACCAAGTTGAGCCATTGCCCTATTGAAAAGGATCTGTGTTGAAATGTCCAAGCGTTGGACACTATCCTGTAAGTGACTCATCAGTAATAAGTCGCTAGAAATATGAAATTCATCCAAGAGAGCATGGTGGTAAATATCACAGAGCATAGCTCGTGCTTTAGTACGCTCATCTCCGTATTGGTATATATAGGTCACCAGAATATCCATAAAAGCTCTACTACTCTCTGGAAAGGTCGGCTTGCGAGGTACAAGCTCTGGTGTGACAATAAATGAAGCAGGTCCCCTGCTCTCTTCTATAACTTTCGGCTCCTCACTTGCATCTCCGCTATCTCCATCTTCTGACAGATCTGCAAGCTTTCTCATAGCATCATAAACCTCTTGTGGTTTATAATAGATCTGTTCAACACGCCTTAAGGCAACTTTCGAAGCTGCTTTGTTATCCCCAATTCGCTCCAAATATTCTTGGACATTCTGAGCAAGAACCATAAATATTGGCTCATCTCTGAGTCTTTCAACATACTCACGTGTATGTGGATCAATACACTGCAAACTCTTAAAAAACTCAGTGTCAATCCTCTCAACAAAAGCAACCAAGTTTCCCCAAACACGTATAGTGCCCTTATAGTCTGCTGGCTTCTGGCTCTCATTTTCATCAGGTTCAACCATATCATCAACCACAATGTTAGAATTTTGCACAAGAATATCAATTATAGAAAGCATATTGTGCACACACTTCTTCCACACACTGATAGGCATGTGCCCACTGAGACCTGGATTAACATCAAATTGAGCAGATATAACACTGAACAAAATCTCAAGTTTCTGTGCAGGGGTCTTCGCTACTTTTGTTAAGAATGTAAGCTGCTCAACCTGCTCAAATCTTCCAGTTCCTTTCCTACCTCGAGCAGCCACGACCTCCTTAAATTTTTTGTTAACAGTGTCCCACGTGATCTCACTAGGATCCTTCATAAACTGCTTATCCATAAGCTTATCTCTTTTGCTCAACTGTTTCGTCCAACCACCATCAGGCCCTGACTCTTGGTCTTCTTCTTCGTCCTCTTCATCTTCTGATCCCGACATAATTTTAGTAGGATCCTCTTCAATATCATCATCGTCGTCGTCGTCATCATCCTCTGTCTCAACATCATCATCCTTTTCTTCTTCAACCTCAGGATTCTCCCTACACTTAGTAATTAACTCTTCATATTGCTTATTGTTCTTCTTTAGCTTCTGTTTCATGGAATTCAAGGCCTTAGCATTGCTAGTACTCATTTTCTTCTTAGCTTCCTTATTCGCCATGGCTTCATTTAGGAAGTCCTCTAACATCACAAGTGCTTTAATATATAGAGCTGGCACCTTCTCAGACTCGGTAACACGCATGACTTTCTCAAGCTGCTTATTAATTTTATCAAAACTCTCCTGCAGGCTTACCCAGTCATTGATCTTCATTGCATTTTTCATCTGATCCACAGTAGCAGACATCTCCTCGAAACGCTTATCTTTAGCCGATTTGACAGTACGTTTATCATTACCAGCATCGTCACCATCACTGTCATCGTCATCCACCAGATATCGGCTTCTATCCGGTTGGGGATTATTATCAGCCTGTAGATCGCCAATCTCTTCATCATAGTCACTCTCCTCCGCTTCAGAATCACTACCACTGCCACCACCCTGTTCAAATATTCATAAACAAAGAAAAACCCATATTCCGTCAGTGGCATTAAACGATCAAATTTCCTCCCTAGTTCCACTAGAATCAGAACCCATATACTAATAACATGAAAGTTTGGACCGAACGCAATACCTGGGTCCAGAAACGAGAAGCCATTTTCTCTCTCAAATTCGATTACAGAACACGGATCCAAAAACACTGAATTGTAAAACAACAAAAAAACGTTAATACTGCAAGACAATACGCGATTCAAAATCCAAATTCCTAAAAGGGGAAAAAATTAATACCAATTCGCAAATCAATGAAGCAAACACAAAAACCTATGGAGTAAAATCATATGGATTTGGAAGAGGATATTGCAAGAGAAACGAAAGAGAATCGCAGCAAAATACATTAGCATACCTCCGAAACTCCTCCGCAAGCTTCGTATTAGAACAAGAAAAGGAGTGGCAGTAGAAACAAGCAGCGGCAAGAGAAAAGAGAACGCTGAAAAGTAGGAATTGATTCTGTAACAGAGGGAAAGGGGAGGAGATAAGCCCAATTAGGGTTTGTTTTTGTTTTCTTTTTGTAATATATATATATATATATATATATATATATATATATTCATTTTTAATATTTACATCTTAAAGCAATGACTCAGGGCAGGTAAAAAAAAAAAAATCAGGATGAGACAAGAAATATATTAATTCTCGTTTATATATTATATTATTTTTATTTTAACTCGTTTATATATTATATTACATTATTATTTTTTTAATAAAATGGAGGGAAAACAAATTCTATATAGTAGGCACTACAAATACTTGAACCACTGCTATACATCACTAATGCCAGCTAACTTATGTGTCACAGTCGCACTTCAGAAGCAGCGGAATGACGACTGTGCGGCACTTGCTCTAACTCGGCGAACAAGTCAGCCGAACCAAAATGACAGAGCGGGTGGCACAACAGGTGCAACCTCTATCACGGGCGTAGTGAAAAGGTTTTCAAAAAAGGGAGAAAGAGAATTTTAGAAATGCTTTTATCTTTAAAAGCTATATGACAAGATGCAATAAGGAACATATCAACGATTGCATTAATCACATAATAACTTGATAGGAAAGAAGTTTCAAGAAGGCATACCCCTATAGTACATTTTGGACCATAATTGATGTGGCACCCTTGCGTATGTAAATGGCGATGAGTCAACACCTAAAATAAAATGAAGAAAACTATCCTAACATGCAATAATAATAAAATATCATAAAGCACGGTGAAACGGGATTGATCGAGCATGTAGTCATGTGCAACACGCACTGGACAAATATGACCGTCACACTATGCTCGCTTCGAACTGTATCAATATTAGAACTGGAATGATGAGTAGAAAAAAATCACTCCTAAGATGTGTTCATAAAAGGAGACAGAAGATCCGTATATTCATATGAATTGCATGTTCGTATAATTTATCCAAATTAAAAGAAAAATGAATAAAGTAAGAGAAGCAAAGAAAGTTTGGGATTTGCCAAAAGAGTTAATGAAAAAAAAAAAAAAAAAAAAAAAAAAAAAAAAAAAAAAAAAAACCAAGTTTATAATCATTATTTTATTTTATTTTTTCATCTACCTAATATTATTAAGATTAAACTAATTAATTGAAATTTATGTTCACTCACATGATATTAAATTTTCAAAATATGTTTCATAATTTGAAATTAATGGTAATTTAATATTTCATTTTATTTTATTCTAAACTTTAATTTATTTGTATTAATATCATTAATTGATTAACTATAAACTAATTTGAAAAATTTTCACATAATTATTTAAAATACAAAATAAAATTTATATCATAAAAAAAATATTATGACAAAAAATAAAATATTGAAATTTAAAAAATAAAATAATAAACTTAAATATAATATTTGAAATTTGAAAAGAAAAAAAAAAACAATATATTTTTATTAAAAAACTCATAAATGTCACATAATTTATAAATAGAAAAACTAAGTACATCCAAATAAGTTATTATTATTTACTTTACAGCTCCTTTAAAAATAAACATACTCAGACAAGCTAGTATAATAACTCATTTACTAACTCTTTCATAACTCCACTAAACACCTCGATCGTGAGATTGATTTGATTTGGAGATAGAAAGAGAAGGAGTTCAACCTTATGTTTGTTTTTACAACCCCTTTCAAACTTTTCATCGACCTCTCCTCAACTTCTTTATATCATTTCATCAAATCTCAAATCAAACTTTATATCAAATTCATATAAAATATAGTTGATCATAAAAGTTATAATTTAGTCCATATGGTTTCAAAATCTAGACGTTAGTCCCTATGGTTTGGAAAAATCTACAATTTAGTCCCTATGGTTTGAAAAATTAGAATTTAGTCCTAAGATTTGATAAAAATTTTAAAAATAGTCTGTCGTTCATAATTGTTGGTGAACAAAATACGTAGAAGCTAGTTATTTTTGTGTTTAATGATGAGAGTGTGAGATAAGTAATTAACTGAAAAAAAAAACAATATTCATACATCACATTTATATACTTAATTCGCCTACAATTTACTAATAACATGGACTATTTTTTAGGTTTTATCAAATCACATGGACTAAATTTTATATTTCTCCAAACATAGGGACTAAAGTTTAGATTTTCAAACCATAAGTCTTAACTTTTATAAAATCATAAAGACTAAATTTATAATTTACCATAAAATAAACATCTTCTCTCTTACACCCAAATTCCCAAAAGATTTTATTTATTTATTTATATTTTTTGTAACATCTCCTCACTGAAACACCAATTTTCAAATCACTCAATTTCATCTGCTTTCTCTTCTCTCCTCTCACTGACCTAAAATTCAATCACTCCCCCATGAAATACTCCTCAATAAAACACATCAACAAAATACAACTGAAACAAATGATTCAATAATACTCTATAACTATCTAACAATGTGAAATAGAAAAAAAGGATATTCATGTATAGCAAAAAAAAATTTCATGTATAAAAAAATTCTAAAAATATTTTTAATTTATACAGTAAAAAAATAGGTCGTTTATGTAAAATGACAAAAATACTCTCGACTCAATGAGTAAAACTGATAGTTTTCAATCTGTAGTTAAACTTCACTTGATAGCCTTGTATCAATAGTTCAGCTGATAGTCTTCAATCAACCGTTCAATTAATAGAGTCAATCATTTTGCTGATAGATTCAATTAGCTCACTATCGACCTTCAATCAATTTGTTAAAAATTATAAGAGTAAAATTAGAAATTTTAAAAAATAATGAAAATCTGCCAGGTAGAAATTATTATTTATTTTTTTTAATAAAAAAATAGATAGAACGAAAAATTGGTATGTGAAATAATTTTTGTGGAAAAAAAAAGAATACATATATACAAGGACATTTGGGCTTTCTTAGTCTAAAGAAATTAACTTCCTGTACTAAGCTTACCTAATATTCTGCTTTCATACTAACATGAGCAGTAATTCAACAATATTAGTGTTATCTGATCATTTATCGAGTCCCATTCTCATTATTATAATCAGGAAAAAAAAAAAAAAAAAAAAAGTAGAAGAGGAAACTGCAACAATGCAAACAAGACAATAGGTACCAAAGCAAAGAGCAACACTGGAATCCACACACCAGTTTCACTTGATGAACAAGCACCAAATAAAGTGATGCATGCACTAAAGGCAGCCACCATGGAAGATAAAGAGAAGAATAACGAGACGAGAGACCGACGATCAATCTAGTAGGCACAATATCTTGAGAAAAATCGTCTTCGGCATAGCACGAAGTGAGTATCGTCAAAAACATCATCACTGAAACACATGATCAACTGATTAATGCTAATCCATCAGCAACTGCAAAAACCATGAAACATCGTCTGTCTCGTATGAGAATCGGGATATGCCTCGATCGCTGCTGTTTCCGCCAGGTGCAGTGAAAACTGCCCCCCATGCAACACCCACTTGGAATCGTTGCGTTGGCGGGAGCACACGCTGGCCTCACGTGCGCACCGTCGTGCGGATGGCTTAAATTTGGTGAACAAGGTCTTCATGCTTCACTGAATATCATTCCAGGTGTTATTTCATCTTTGTTTTTCATGCATTTGTAGGATGGATGCACCAATCTTTAAAAAATAAACCAAACTTTGAAAATTAAAAAAAAAAAAAAAAAATCCAACTGATTTATGAATTTTGATTAGGAGTATATATACTCACCCAGAGAAGATGAAGCAGACACAGAAAATTTAAAAAAATACATACTTAATTTTAAAAACAAAAAAAGAAAAAAAATTAAATGATTATCAAACAAGACCTTAGAAATTTATACGGAACATGGAAGCATAATTTCATGATGGTCAAAATCTCTTACTTTGGTTTAATTCATTTTTATTTTTTAAACATACTTTGGTAATTTTAATTAGGCATTGTTTAGTCGTATCATTATTTAAATGTCTACGCGTTTCATTCGAGTTTAGAATTTCATACTAGACGGCGAGGAAAATCATGTCAATATATAATTTTAAACTTAACATTTAATAATGTGAATTTATTTATTTATTTATTTTTGGATTGAACTTAACAATATGAAATAATTAAACATAAATAAATATAAGACTATAAAATAATCGAATAAAGTTTACGCTATTTTACTTTAATTTAATAAAGTAGACTTCAAATAAATGATAAAGTTTACATTAGTTGATGTGACATATACCAAGTAATTAGAAGATTATATGACTTAATAAATCTAACTAATTTAGTATACATTATTTAATTTAGTTCAACACAACAGCCAACGATAAGAAAAACCAGATTCATAACAACCTTGATCGAAACCTGCACTTTCATAATCAAGGAGTAATAATACTCTATCGAAGGTCAACCGAAGGTCAATGAAACTTCAAAATTCGGTAATGAAAATTAAATACCAATTTTCAAAATCAAATCGTGATCATTATAATTGTGAACTAAATTACCACCAAATAATAAAACTAACACGCTATCAAATTTAGGATAAAAGTTGTTGAGACAATGGTATGGACATCGACATAAAATAAAAGATTTTGTACTTTTTTGATAATTTGTTAGGATACAAGTTATTAAGACAATGATGTTTGGATTAAGAGTATTGCATGAAAAATAGAATTTTGAAAGAAAATAACAAGAAAAAGGTGGATCCCTCTAAAATTAAAAATAACTCCTACTAAAAATTAAGTAAATTGATTGTCTTGAATTTAAAAGCAACCAAGTTCACTTGATTGAAAATAATTAGCTCAATCGATTTCTTTTGTTGAGAATTCGAATCACATACCCACTAAATGCTAGTGCATCTCCAATATTAGCTGAGCTATGATCGTTTTGGTTAATCAGCTCAACCGATTGAAAGAATTTAAGTTTAGCTGATTGAAAGAACGACAATTTAATCTTGACATAGGTAAGAAGCTAAAATATATATGTTAAGGAAACAAATAGAAAGAAAACATGTAAAATAATATTGTGTCGAATTATTTTAAACCATCAATAAGTGTAAGAGTTTAAGCTGCTGATGGATATGGATTCAAACACGAAACCTCATGCTCTGATACTATGTTGAATTATAAAAACCGCCAATCAACTTATTAAAATGCATACAAAGTACTTCATTCTGGTTAGAAGAGAGGTAGATCATAAATTTATAAAGGAGAATAATCATATCCATTGATATGAAGCTTTTTAGGTGAAACCAAAATCAAAGTCACGAAGGATGAATATCCAATGTGAACAATATCATATCTTGTCCATAAATAATATAATACTTTTATTTCATATTTGAAATTTGTTCTTCAATCAAATATGAATATCAATATTTTATTTTATATATATTTGATTTGATTTAGTTTTATGATAATTATTCTCTCGAACATCCAAACTAAACCAATATATTAATTTTTTAATATATGGTTTTTTTTGTTTATATTTGTGAGAAATAATATAATAATAATATAATAATAATAATAATAATAATAATTAATGAACTGATGTGAAGTTTGTGTGGGTGGAAAAAGGAAAGAATTTTCCCGAGAAAGTGACAGTTAATCGCGTGGATGTAAGTTTGAATTTTCAAGCCGCGTGAAGCCCTACTCGTTCGTTCCAATATATATTCCATGACTACAAATCACAACCCAAATTTCAACTGAATTTCATTTGTTCGAAAACTCGGAGTTTCGGTCACGATATCACTGACCCATTTCTAGATTGTGGTATCGGAAACACACGTCGTAAAATTTTTTAATTTAATTGTCATTGAGACATCTTCGAAGTTCGTAATCTCAACCAACTGAACTCTCTCGAGCAACATGTTAAAGTCAACAAAATCCTCGGAAGCCAATGGAACCAAGAACGAAGCTCGATCGGAAAATAACTACTCGGGTGAAACTATTCTTCATTTCTGCGACGAAACTGAAATCAACCTTCCCAGTTTCGATGGTGGAAGTCTGGACAGTATGTTCCTTTTGCTTTTTCTTATTTTCTTTTTGGCTAAATTATCTAATTTAGAGAGAAAATTTTAGAAATTTCTGTTATTAGATTATTTATTATTAGTATTATTTCAGTCTTAAAAATTGAAAAATATTGAAATTTGTGATATATTGGAGTAGTGTGAGTTATTTATTATGTATAATTTTATTTGTTTAATTAATTATTAACAATTTAAATGTGAATAACTAATTTTAATTTTGCAAATGAATTTTATCAAATAGTAAGAATAAAGTTTACTATTTAAACATTAAAGATTAAATTTTTTTAAAAAAGCTCAAAATTATAAAGAAAGCATTTTAATTTTTTTAAATGAATTAAATTATATATTTTTTTTAATTGTAAGACCAAAATTATATATTTTTTAAAAAAATTTCATTTACTCTTTAATTGTATTCATTATTTCTCTAAAATCTAAATAATTTATTTTATGTTTCTAAGTTTTTTTTTTTTTTTTTTTTTTTTTTTACATATTAACGTGTACTCATTCAATAATATATATATATATTTTAAAAGTTCTTTATATTAGCTTTTTTATGATATAATATAGGCTAAATTACGAACTCGTCTACATTTAGATTTAAAATCACTCATAAATCTATATTTTTTATTTTTTTATAAGTTCATGCAGTTATGTTTTCGTTCAGTTAGTTATCAAATTAGTGTTAAAAAAAAAACAAACAGGGCGAATGACAAACAAGATATGGGACAAGAGAGTGGTGCGTCGAGCGCCGCTATACCGAGCGGCGCTGACGGGCGACTGGGAAGCAGCAGAAGCCATTTTCAAGCAAGATTCAAAAGCGATCACGTCCGAGATCACGCTCTTGAACGAGACCGCTCTCCACGTAGCCGTTGGCGCAGGCCACAGTTTGGGATTTGTGGAAAAGCTAGTGAACCTTATGTGCGAACAGCAACCGCAGTCGTCGCCGCCGCTTTCTCACGAAGATTTATATGGAAACACGGCACTCGCGGTAGCGGCGATTGTCGGGAATGTTAGAGCTGCAAAAATGTTGGTTGGGAAAGATGAGAGGTTGGCCTTGGTTAAGAATAAGGTGAATTATTCACCTCTTCTATTGGCAGCTAAGTATGGGCATAGAGACATGATTTTGTATCTTCTAAATGTTACCAATGATGAAGGAGTTTTTACTGCTAAACCTGGTGCTAGGCTTCTCAATCTTCTCATTGCATTTGATTTTTATGGTTGGTAACTTTTCTTCGATCTCTACCTATTTTTCACCTTTCTTTTTTGAACGGTAAAGTTAGAATTTCGTCCTATAATTTGATAACACTTGATCAACGTTTTCTATCGTTATTTCTATAAATGTGTTTCAAGTGTCGTATTACATAACCTCAAACTTCTCCCACTAGAATCAGAATCTTTACCTTGTTGCTTCAAGTCATTTTCTACTTCTACCTTCAAACGGGAGATGGTATCATCTAAACAACCCAACTCTCTAAACAATGCAGCAGCTGAGTTACTAAAATCTATGAAAGTTTCTAGAATATGAACAGCTGTGCCAACCAAATGCAGCACCCCAAAAGTCTGTCTGTATAAACGATCTAGGCTTGTATTCGGAGTTTCCTTGGGGTTGGTAAGGCGAAATGGGGCCACCCTAGCCCATTGAGTGCTCTACCTCGAGCCATCAACATCATACGCTCTACTGAAATAAATTTCGCGGAAAACCAACTATATCCGATCTTGGTTGGCCTTTCACCCCTAGTCACAAGTTATCCCCGTATTTTGCCACATACATAGCTCGGTCCTCCAAGGCCTGTTAGAGCTCTCTTCAACCTGATCATGGCTAGATCGATCGGTTTCGGGTCAAATAGGAAGAACTCGAAGATTCCACCTCTAGATCAAAGACGACTTGACGAAGATCTCTAATGATATTTCTTCGTCGAAAAATCACATTTTAATATAAAAAAATCTAAATTCTGGTAGTGAATTGTACTAAAATTTCTGTATCAAAACTAGAGGAGTTCAATATGGAATCTAATGTTATTTAATTAATATGGAATCATAATCTATTAAATTTAAATAAAAATTTCTATCTAATAAAATAAATGGCCCGGGAGGTAATATCTCTGGCCGACTTATATTTTTTCCGGAAAATTTTTGCATGCGCTTTTAAAGCTTTTTAATAGGGAAAATCCAAAAATATTCTACTAGTTGCTTTAATTCAATTGATATTAAGTATGATTCGATAACGTAAATATTACATATTTATGTCCTCCAAATCGCTAATAGTTTTTTTTTTTTCTTTCAAAATATTAATTATTCATTAATATTTCTATAATATATTATATATATATATATATATATATATATATATATAAATATAAAGTTGTAATTTGTTAGTGTATGAATTGAACAGATATAGGTGTTGAAATATTGAAAAGGCAGCCAAAGTTGGCAGTGGAACAAGATCAATATAAGGTCACTGCTCTACAAATGATGGCAGAAAAACCAGATGTGTTCGACACTGCTAATCGCCTTGCCTTTTGGCACCGCATTATTTATCCATGTTCGTTTAATAATTAATTAATTAATTAATTATTGCACACCCTTTTCTTTTTCTTTTTTTTTTTTCTATCTCAATTTTTAAATATATATATATATTTGCAAAATGCAACCATTTAATATTAATATTAATATTAATATTAATATTAATCTTTATTTTCATTTCTTCTTACAGGCATTGTTGTTGAAGAAACTGTTCGTGATCGTTTGCCTATGCAAATTAATGGAGATGTTGAAAACCCTCCTCAAATTTCAAACAATGCAGGTTCTATTATTATTATTTTTTTTTTATAATTTAATTTGTTTATAAATTTCGAATATAAGACCTTAGAAGAAGTATAACCTGGACAACTTCTAATCTGGATTATGTCAAAAAAAAAAAAAAAAAACTTCTAATCTTCATATTTTATAGTATTTTTAATATATATATATATATATATATATATATATATATATATATACACACACGTATATAATATATATATTTAATAATCATGGGATTTATCAGGTGGTCAAGATAACCTTCGAGAACAAAAAAAAAATGAATTTAATCTATATTTTAGATTTTTAAAACCAACAAAAAAAAATAAATTGAAATCATCCTAAAAATCTTAACTAAATTCCCACTCCTAGAAATAGTAGTTTTAGTGTCGGTCATATGATTAAATGACCGTATCATTAAAAACATTTACTGACTGACACATTTGGTGACGGGCAAAAATCGACCAAAAAATCTTTGGTGTCACGCAAAATGCAAATATTCATAAGGACATGTGGAAGTGATTTTCTCCTGATCCTTAGGATCAATTGTTATTTGGTTATACTCGGAATGATTGGATTCTAGTTGGAAGAGCTGACCCAGGAGGTCATTCTCAGACGCACCTTGTGAGAGGCGAAAGTCCTAAGCATCCTGCACTAGATCACCAAGAAGTTTGGACACGAAGGCCAGCAAAGACACCAAAGACTTTTAGTATCGACGCCAAAAGTCTCTGGTGTCACTCATTGGTGTTGGTCTGATGTCGCTCACTGACAACACTAAAGATATGTGTCGTTTTTGCCGTCATTATAAAAATAGATACACTAAAATAATAGTGATAAATTTAAATTTTAAAAATTAAAAATAAAAAACAAAATAGTAATTAAACAAAAGTAAATAAATAAAATCACAATATTTATATATATAGATTATGAATAATTATTGGCAGGAAAAAAGTGGTTGTTGAAGAAGATATACGACGCAAAGCGAAAGCAAGAGGATGCAAAAACGCTGGTAAGGAGGCTGTGCGAAGAGGCTTTAAACATAGGCGGAAATGAGTGCGCGAGTTTATTTTCAACCTCAATTCTTTCGGCAGCGAGAATGGGAACTCTCGAAGTTGCGATTGAAATTCTTAGGGTTTATCCCTACGCCATTTGGTTTAGGGATCATCGGCTCTGCAACATTTTTCAGCTATCTGTGTTGCATCGACAGGAGAAGATTTACAATCTCATACACCAAATGACTTCTCACAAGCATTTCGCTATTGCATTTCTGGATTTGAATGATAACAACATTCTCCATTTGGCTGGGGAGCTAGCTCCTTCCGATCGAATCTCTGGTGCTGCGTTACAATTGCAGCGTGAATTGCAATGGTTTAAGGTAATTTCATTCGTTC
>JBBMEG010000021.1:7782529-7795802 GCA_037832605.1 Cyclanthera cordifolia
GAATGAGAGGCCGTGGCTGCCACACGATCCACTCACTGCTTTTCCTACCTTCCAACCCTAAATATGTATATATATATGCATTTTGTCGTTTTCTGCTTCATTCTGGGCCTTTTTCCATCGCTTTTTTTTTCTGTCTAGAGGGAAAAAAACACTTCATTTTCCTTTTCATTACAGACAAACACAATTTTGAATTTTCATTAGATTCATAATGATTAGTTCCCCAATATGACCGTAAGTCTAGAAAATTTCCTTTTTTTTTATTTGATTGTCCAGGGCCAACTTAAGCACACTTCAACTATTCTCGTAAGATAAATGTCAACCCTACAGCATTTAGTTATATCAAAAAAAAAAAATCATGCAAAAATAGTTTCTAAATGCTGTGGCCATCAAATATCAAACCTATAATTTATTGTTTCTAAGATCCTTTTGATCAACCCAGAATGGTTCAGTCTTACAAAATTTTAAGAATTTTGGTATGACAATTTAAACAAAAAACACCAGAGTGTGGTAAAAGCATAGTCTAGAGAAGTAGACATTGGCCATTTCTTTCCGACAAAAATATAATAAAAATAACATGGGTGAAACAATTTTGTCAACTTTTCTACATTACGAAAAAACAATCTCTCAAACTCTAAATCAAGATATTCAATTACGGCTGAGGGGAAGAAGGATGAATTTACCAAAAAGAATGCGTTCTCAGGGCTAAGAGCGAGCATGTCCCCCATCCATCTAAAAATCTTTCCATTTCTACACTGCGTTGCCTAAGCCTCCCCTCCTATATGTGTCATCAAGAGCTTCTCCAAGTTATTTTCCCTCAACTATCAAATCAAAATGCTGCGAGGTAAAGAAAACCCCTAATCACATTTGATGTTTCTGTAGATCCTCCGTACGAACAAATTGGAACCCAGGTAACCAACAGCTCCTGCCAATGTCATAAAAACAGACACGGATCAATACAAGAAAAAAGAATAACAAAAAAGTAGACTCTTCGATGAGCCGAGTGTCGCAATCCAACTCCGTTGTCTTAGCGAAGCGATCGTGAGGCACCTGCTCTAACTCGGCGAGCAAGTCAGCTAAACGAAAATGCAAAGCGGGTGGCACAACTGGTGCAACCTCTATCACGGACCTCGTGAAAAGGTTATCGAAAAAGGAAAAAACAAGGTTTGGAAATACATTTTGTCTTTGAAATTGTATATGAAAATACAATAAGAACCACTTCAATTATATTGTATTTAACATATAACTTGGTAGGAAAGAAGTTTCAAGAAGTCATACTCTCATAGTACATTTTGACACATTTTTTATGCGGCAAGATTGCACGTCAAAATGGCGTGGAGCCATATAACTCCAAAACTCAAAGGAAATAACATGAAAAATAAATCTTATACTAGGAAAGCATGAAAAAAACTATGGATGCAAGCAACCATGTGCAACAAACACTGGACAGGCATGACCGTGACACCAAACATCGTCAGCTTTTATGCACACAGACAGAACTCAAAAAAATACAGCCTTCTACATGTTCAAGTCTTGAATACCACTTTACTTTTTTATATTATGGTCAATTTCGTTCTATAATGGCAACACTCTTTCCTGACTATAGCTCTTCTTCCCTTCTTTTTAATTGAAGAGACCTGTATAATTTGTTTTTGCGGATATTTTTCTTCTGTAATTTCACTTTTCAATCAAATTGTTTCTTTAACTGTCTGGGAATCTAAAGCTATGGATTCAATCTAGGGGTGGCTACCTACTTAAAATAATTTCTTATGGTTTTCTTGACACCTAAAAACTATGGTCATAATTGTGGTATGTCTCATGAAAATTTGAGAATAGTCGAGATGAGCGTAAGATGACCCAGACACCCACACATAAAAAATAATCAATGAAATTGTTTCTTACAAAAAAAAAACTGTACAAACCAGAAGATTAAAATTGTAAGGCTCACCGCAAAGAATTCCCAACCCAAGGCAGAACATCAAAGTGTATCCAAAGTAGAAGCTGGTTTGAAAAAAACCGGACATCTTGGTCTTCACATAAAAGTAATATATCGAGTAGAAATACACATAGACAGCAGTTGAAGCAGCAGAGAAAAAAGAAGTCCACTGCCAGTGATAGTTCTCCGCATTAAGTAAGAAATATGTTCCCACAATGGTCACGCAGACAGTAACAATAACGAGGATTACAAAAACCAGCAGCATGAAGCCATATACGTAGTACACCTGCGGAAAAAGGGACAAGTTATAGGCCAAACTAGTAAGTTCTACCATGTATCAGCACTGACAAACACCTCCTACTTATGTAGCGACCAAGAAATTAAGCGAAAACAAAAAAATCTAGTAACTGAAATGCAAAGAGAATAACTGAATCTAATAAGGGCTCAAATATCACCATAAGTTCTCTCCACACATCTAAAGGCGATAATTTTTTCATATGCATGATACCATACCAAATTTTAAGTGGTAGTATGTTTCCTCCGTGTTAATTCCATAGTTCTTGAAGCACCAGGTACATTGATACTTTTTACAGGAAATGATACTTTCATTTCATTAATGAATGAAAAATATTACAAAAGGCCTATCAATAAAGTTAAAAAACCCCCTTCCAATGCATAATAAGAGTGGATAGGCTACATTGATTTTAAAACTTGAAACAGATGGAATAGTTTCGCATCAAAGGTAGTCCCAGAGAGTGTCTAAATAATCATTTAATGCTTCAATGCCCTAGTATGCACAGAAGTTTGAAACTATTACATTACCAGTTATCTCTATATCATTTTAATAAGCCCAGAAACAAATAGAATTATAAAACTACCTTGTAGTTCCAGAAGGATGTAAAGACAAAATACATCTCAATGAAAATGCTACCAAAAGGCAGCAATCCTCCCATCATGGATACTACAGATGGTGTGAGATACCATTTCTTCTCAGGAATAGGACGGGGAATAGTTTTCACGCGGCATGGATTGTTAGGGGCACCACTCCAATTTCGCCCAATAACCGTACCAAGAAGTGCCAGAGGAAAAGAAATGAAAGCCCAAATGACAAAGACGACAACCATAGTACCAAATGGGATGGCTGCTAGAGACCCATAGAATATAGCAATAGTGTTCAAAATGAAGCCAATTCCAAAGCATAAAAATGGGAATAGAGATGCTGTGAAGATCATTGATTTTATCCAATTTTTACCTGTCATGATAACAACAAAGTTAGGAAGGGTCAAAAAAATAAGCACCCAAGTATCATAGCAGCAATAACAAGAGATGTTTAAGTGGGAAAATTTTGACATAACAGTCTCACAGAAATATCTCAGGTAGTTTTACCTGTCAACACTGCAAGCTAAGGCCTTGCGAACAAATTAAAAAAAAAAGATGTCATAAAACTGATAAAAGATACTCACCCCCATTGCGTGAGAACATCCCAGCACTAACATAACCAGAAATGGATGACGTAAGAGCATAGCATACTATGAAAGTTGTGACAATTGCTCCTCTCCTGTGTAAATAAATAGGAAGCAAACAAAAGGGTAACATGAAATAATTAATCTAGTAGATAAAAGGATGAGCTCATATAGCATGCTCATGTGGCATGTATAAACTGCCAAGAGTTGGAAATCTGTTTTGGAGACATAATTTTCAAAACAGTAAGAAATTTTACTTCAATTGGTTTGCTAGTACGCCATCTTAATTTAAAATGACACAGACGATACCTCCATACAACGATTTCCAAACTTACCCAACATATAGCATTCCAACAATTGCCAATAGGATGACAAGGAGAACAAGTAATGCAAGCTGAGCACCTGTACCAACAACAGCTGACAGGATTACTAAATTACGAGGAGGTCGAAAAACATCCCCATGCACAAGTTTCCAGCCAGACTCTTCACTAACATCTCGCTCCTGAAAACGGATAAAAAATAGGGAAAAAAACAAGTCACAACAAAGAAAAAAATGAAGGTTGAAGAGTTTTCAAGAAAAATTAAAATGCAATAGAATATTAAATAGCATATTATGTAAAGGGGAAGAAAGTATGACCAGAGTTTCCAGATCATCATCTTCACGCGCATATTTAGCATAGTCATTTCTAAGAGTCCGCATCAAAATCATAGAGACTAAACCAGTGAGGAAAATAACCATCATGAACGAATTGAAAATGGAGAACCAATGAATCTGCCAAGTTGCCAAATGACAGACAATTATCTCAGTATTGGATTGTGATAGAACTCCAGGATGGAATTAAGATACCACAAGAAGTTAACAATTTACTAGATTAGATGAAAGAAAGCATCCTTAGTCATAGAGCAAGGAAATGAAAACACCACAAGGAGGTGAAGGATCATCTGTTACCTGATGCTCAAAGAATGGGTAGTCCAAATAAATATCAAACCGTCGAGCAAAAGTGACGTTAGTAGAAATCCACTTCACAGCATACGTTAAGTCCAACGTCTTCCCAATTTCCAATGG
Source organism: Cyclanthera cordifolia (assembly GCA_037832605.1). Classification (NCBI taxonomy): domain Eukaryota; kingdom Viridiplantae; phylum Streptophyta; class Magnoliopsida; order Cucurbitales; family Cucurbitaceae; genus Cyclanthera; species Cyclanthera cordifolia. The sequence goes on from JBBMEG010000021.1 coordinate 7,786,992, forward strand.
CTTTAAGTTTTCTTGAGTGAGATTCACGTGAATAATCTAAAAAAATTACAAATAGTTATTAAATTAAATCTACATTGCATCTTGTAATTTCAACCACCAATATATATGTAAATATATGTGTGTGTGTGTATATATACACATAGATACATACATACTGAATACCTATTGTCCAAGGGAGGAAAGCCTGCTTCCAAACCCCCCCCCCCCCCCCCCCCCCGTCAAAAAAAATATTAATAACGATAAAGAAGATGAAGAAAACCAAGCAAATCATTAGATGAGAAACAAAACCTGATCTTTATTATATTTGATGATGATATTCTTATGCGTGTAAAGGAGGTGCTTAACATTATTGCTATTCTTGTCAGGATGCACCTCACCAACAAAGCCTAAAATAAAAAGAGGTGAAAAGAGTCACTTAAGAGTCAAAAACAACCAGTTGCTCATCATTAAAGATATCAAACTAAAATATAAAAAGATAAAGATCTTACCCCACAGAGGCAAATCATCTGAAGTGTCATTCCCCATACCGCATCATGAAATAAATATCGGAAGAAGAAAGTATGATGAGTAGATCCTTCAATAATTATTCAAATGACTAATAGACAAAAGAAATTGAGTGATAAAGTGAAAAGGCTAACTGACAAATTTTTGCTTTACACTTCGATCAATAGTTGTTAAGCACGACAGTAAGAGACAGAAACTCAAAAAATAACATATATTGAAATAGCCAATTACAGGTTCAATGTCAACATTGCAGTTACATTCACTTAAGAATTAGAGGTCATACAGAAAAAGAAAATAACAAGCATATAATTTATGCAAATTCATTTTTCTGATGAATAAAGCATGAATATTAACCCAGCAAAAAAATATGTACATCAAAACAGATCTAGTGTCACATCCATGTCAGAGTACTGCAGACTTAAAATTTTAGTCATCGACAATAATGTTTTAGTATTGCAATAAGAACTTATATTAAAATTTTATCTTCAGCAACAGATTTAGGAGGTCGCATCAAGTTTTTATATTCTAAGGCCTTAAAACCTTTTGTCCTGGCTCCTATCAACTATCTGTTGACCAAATTTCAAATTTTGGTTCCTAGTTTAAAGTATTTCTTCATTTTTGGCTATGCCCCCAATTCTACGTTCTTATTCAAGAACAATGTGTAGAACGTACCCATGAAGAACTCAAACCAGTAACCACTCTCAATGGCATCCTTAAACTGCTTAACCTTTGATTCGTCAAGCTCCAATTGACAAATAGTAGTCCTCTCCATATTTTCTGGAAAAAAAAAAAACAAAAAAAAAACAAGACATTGTTTTTGGTAATGGCAACAGTTTGACTATAATAACTGCAAGATATCAAGACCTCAATTCAACCTTCAAATATGAAAAGAAATTTACATACTTTGGAACCTAATCTCAGTTTGACTATCAATGAGTTCATTTCCTCCTAGGACTTCACCGAGACCACCCCATTTGTGACCAGAATGGCCAGATGCATGACAAAATGGAAGGCTGTAATAATTGTATGTTTCTTGTGGATTGTTGTACGGGCCAACTTTATTCACCCATAGAGTAACTGACTCTTCTGGTTGATACTACAAGGAAAAATAGAAGCCATGGAAGAATAAGCCTAGCGCAAAAGAATGCATAATAGAAAAGTGAGTAAAATATTATATAACAAATAAAGAAGACACAATGATAGTGTGAATGACAACAATCAGAACATACAAAGGACGGAAATTAGAACCGAATAAATTATAATCAGCAAAAGGCTAAATCAGATTGGAACTATTAGCTACATCTGATAGTTGAAGTATACATAAAGACGCTAACCAAATTTAGCATGCACATAACACATTCTAATTTTGATTAAGAACCAAAAATACCATGGGCTACGACTGCAAAGTAAAATGACCATATAACACAAAATGGGGTAATATCCAAAAGTTATCAAAGATGATAGAGAAATGAATCATTTCTGGAAGCAGATATCCAGATACCATACATTTCTGTGTTCACTACTGGGTTGAAGCTTCCAAGTTCCAATACACAACAGACCTCTTACTACAAGAAGCTACAAAAACAATGACGGTTCTCCAATACGCACGTATGTCAGGCGACTCAGGCCTCAATAAATCGGATTCGTACCTGTCCATCCAGATTTAATTTATATCGCGACTTTCCTTCTAATCTAATCATAACATTTTACATATTTCCCTAGTGCTCAGCTTAATAATCCCATCAAACTATGTCAATTAAGAATCAGACAGCATCCCAGGTCACTACGAGCCGTAAATATAGCGATACGCATCAGATCTCCCATACGTGCCCATTTCAATTCACTTCAGATGACTACTCCGGACACAAAACACTGTCGAGAGATTAAAAAGATAGCAAAAGTACAACCCTGGACGAGATTGAGATCTAATAACCCTCAGCGTCATCCACACTCCACCGAAACGAACACCCAACAAAATTTTTGAAGTTCTTGAGCTTAAGAAAATAAATCATCAAAAGTGGTATCCAAAATCCCCTTCCCCCATCCCATCCCCAAGCATCCAGAGGAAATTCCAACATCAACTAAACCAAAATCCCAGAGCTAAAAGAACGCGTGATTCCGCAGATCTAAGTCAATTCAAAAGAAGATAGCAAGATCTAACAATTCAAAGGCTAAAAGATCACTACAAATTCCAAACATTGCAGCGTAGACTTTCAAACATCGCCATTTTATACTATCGTACAAGTTGGAGGGAGAGAGAGAAATGGAGAGATCAATAACGAAGGCTGTACCTTGTGATCGTACTCGGAGGCAATGACTGATGAGAGAGATGAAATGAGGAGAGAAGCGAAGAAGATGATGACGGAGGTTGATCGGACGGCGGAGGACATGGCGATCACCGGCGAAGGCTCGAACTGAATTGGGCGGTCGAGATGGCCTTCTTTTTCCACTACCTGGATTTCGATTATTCAAGGCAATGCGTTTAAAAACTCCGATTCATTGGACTACAATGTGGGCCACCCGGCCCAATTAGGCCGACAGTTCGCATTTAAATTGGGCTAGATTTTCGGGATCCGGTCAAGCATATAAACGTTTGTTTTTTTTTCGCGTTAATAGCAAAATTTATATAGAGTTGGTAATCTAACAGCTAGATTTTAAAAAAAAAAAAAATTTTTTTTAAACACTCAGAGAAAGCATGGTGTCACTGTCACGCTTCTTTGGTGTGTGTTGCACATGGTCGCATGCACCCTTAGACTCCTTTTTATCATGATTTTCTAGTATACTATTTACTTTTCATGTTGTTATTTCCTTTGAGTTTTGAGTTGTATGACTCCTCGCTATTTTGACACGCAAGTCTATCACAACAAATATGACCCAAACTGTACTAGGGTATGACTTATTGAAGTTTTCTTCCTACCAAGTTAAATGTTAAATGCAATGTAGTTGAAGTGGTCCTTGTTGTATTTTTATATAGCCTTTCAAAATAGAAAATGTATTTACAATCCTTCTTTCTCCCTTTTTCGAAAACTTTTTTACGAAGCTCGTGATAGATGTTGCACCAGTTGTGTCACCCGCTCTACATTTTCGTTTGGCTGACTTGCTCGTCGGGTTATAGCAAGTGTCTCACGATCACTTTACGAAGACAGAAAAGTTGGATCGTGACAGTTGGTATCAGAGCTTTGTTGGCTTTGTTTAAAAGTTTTTGCTAGAATGTTCAAGAAGAAAATGATGGGCAAGGCCCATGCTAGTTGGTTGGTTGAGTTGGAATAGGAAATGTTGTATTTGAAAAAGCTCTTTGACATTGTTTGGTTTTTAGAATCTTGGCTGGATGAGATTGGTTCTAACGCCAACATGATTGATGCGATAGATGGCCGCATAGACGGGATGCCTGTTCAAGAGTTGATGATGAGGGTCGAGATCCCTTAGGACAAAACACCGACTCGTAGTGTTTGAGCGTGGTGACAGTTCATCTGGCTCTATTGCCCATATGGAAGAGTGTGATAAGAACATAGAAAGTGCTCAAAGGTCTATTGCTTAGTTAGTCACTGACCTTTCTGAAAATGTTAGAGCAACACTCCATGACCTTAAGACGAAATTGGGCAAGTTTAGTGCCTACATAAACCTTACCATGCTATCGGGGGGAAATCAAGCCTCATTTGGAGGCGTTCAATTAAACAAGGTTAAAGTGACTGAACCAAAGCATTTGTATGGGGCTCGAGATGTCAAAGCTTTGAAAAACTTCTTGTTCGACATGAAGCAGTATTTCAAAGCTATAAACACTGTCGTTGAAGAGTCGAAGGTCACTATAGGGACAATGCATCTAGGCGACAATGCCAAATTGTGGTGGCGTTCACGATACATGAACATCCATGAAGGAAGGTGTACCATCATCACATGGGAAGAGCTAAACCAAGAGTTGTGCTCTCAATTCTTCTTCGAGAATGTTGAAATCTTGGCAATACACAAGCTGCATGAACTAAGGCATACAAGGACAATCCAAGAATATGTCAAGTAGTTTGCGGGACTAATGTTGGACATCCAAAACATGTTAGAGAAAGACAAGGTCTTCTGTTTTATTGAGGGACTAAAGTCATAGGCAAGGTCAAAAGTATACGAACTAATATATCAAACCTTATTAGAAGCATATGTTTGATTTGAATGTTGATGGCAATAGTGAAAAAAATCAAGATGTGAGGTAGGACAAAGCCTCCCCATTTCAAGACAGTAGGAGCAGCCGCCCTAATTCTCCCCAAAAGTGGACAAGTAGATCGACATTGGCAAAGTAAAGAACAAAGGTCGCCTTCGAAAGTAAGGTGATGACCTCTAACTTGTTTCTATGCAAGAAGCCCAATAAATTATCTGAATGCCTAAGCTGGCCTGGCCTCAATGCCCTTCGTGTGTCACTCGAAGAAAAGGCAAGTCGAAAAAGAAGACGAAGTTGAAATGGCACAGCTAATAGTCATTGAAGAAGAAGAAGAAAGAGAAAATCATCACATCGGTGCGTTAAAGTACCTCTCGGCCTTGTAAAAGAATGTTGGAGAGCCAAATGAGTCATTAAGCAAATGCATTATGTACGTTGATGCTTCGATAAATCATAAAGCAGCGAAAAGTACGATGGTATACTCCAAGGCCACCCACAACTTTATGTTCAAAGCAGAAGCAAGACGTTTGAACTTGGTTGGCATAGAAATGAAGGACGGATGAAAAGCGTCAATTTTGCAGCCCTACTAATGTCATGACTCGCAAAAAGCATGAGTGTCAAGTTAGGAGATTGGACCGACAAAGTCGATTTCGTGATGGTCAAGATGGATGACTTCTATGTCACATTGAAGATGGAGTTTCTCCTTAAGCACATAGTCATTCTCATCCCACTCACCGAATGCTTAGTCGTCGCCTGATACTCTACAATCATAAAGACCAAGATAAACATCTAAGTGATGTAGGCTTGTTATCGACCCTCCAACTTAAAATGGCCCAAGTGACTACCGAGACAACTGGTCTCGAATCGAGAAATCTCCAACAAGGGAGACGAGGTATAAATCTATAATAGGGCAGAAGTACCCCGATGGTACACCCATGTGTGCGAGTAATAGGGTCAGTCTAAAGCGGTGCCCTTCTGAAGAGACCAGTCTGCCGGTTTCATTGCATAATGCCTTTGAAGTCTTAACCGAAGAGACAGACCAAGCATACATTAAGAGTCTAGGCCTGCAGAAGTGTAACAACCCATAATTTTGATTATTTAATAAAAATTAGGTTAATATTTTGATTCGGGAAATTTGGGAGTTTCATTGACTAATTTACCCTTGGAATATTAATTTTAGGCTTAAGAAACGAGGGAAAAACTGGTCTTTTCATGAAATTCGGGTCAAAATAGGAGATATGTGTCAACAGGGGCAATTTTGTAATTTTGGCGCGAAAGGACAAAATAGGGAAAAGGACAAAAAGGGTTTTGAAAACCCTAATCATTGGGTTATAAATACCCCATGATTGCTTGGTTTTCAGAGCTAAAATCATTAGCCGTTGCACGTTTACCGAGGAGCCGTCAGCATTGTGTTCCGTGTAGTCGCCGACTACCGACTGACACGCCAGCCATAAGCCGACACGTGTCAAGCAAGAATTGGCCGCGCCAACGCCGCCCGCTTCAGCCAACCAGGGCGCGCCTTTGAGTCGACCAATCAGAGCCCGCCCGCGTCTGCACCAGTGGTTGTTCACTGTTCTGTCAGCCACTCAGACGCCGGATTTTCGTAGCTTCGGATTTGGGAGTCCACGTTGAGCCTGACACGCGCCCGTCCGAGCCTACAACCGTATCCGAGCCAAGCCTCCAAGCCGCGTGCGCCAATCCGAGCCTGACGCGTCACCTGAAGCTGCTGCTGGCGCCCCAGCCAGCTCGTGCACGCGCCTCACGCGCCGGTGAGTCCCAGCCCACAAGCCGCCTCCTGATTTCACGCGTCGTCGCTGGCGCCGCCGTCTTCGGTGATCGGAAAAATCTGGACTTCGTTCCTAAGGTAAATCTCATGTCCCGAGTCCGTTTTTGGGGTTTTTAGAGCCTAATTCTCACCCGTTTGACATGTACGACCCTTTTTATGTGGCAATTCTTTACAGGATTCTTCCTTCGAGTTCCAAGGGTCATTCCGAGCGGTTTTCGGCCAAGGTAAGGGACTGTTTCCCAAGTATAGGGTCGTTGTGGATAATCTTAAGCACGTATTTGATTAGTTTAGCACTATTTAACGTATTTTACTATGAATGTGCATTTCTAATGATTTAAGATGCCTTATATGTTTTGTTTAGTTCGTTTTGCGTGTTTTCCGAGCATGTTCCGAATGTTGTATTATCCTATATTTAGTATGTTGTTCTAAGACTGTGAGTTATTGCCTATGGTCGGTTTCCTGATATTTAGGTTGTCATGTTAGTTAATATTCGGGTTCTTGTTTCTAATGTTACTTTCGGTTTCGTGTTGGTTACATGTTTAGTGTGTTCTGGTTTAGGGGATTCGAATGGACTATTGAGTATGATCAAGTTAAAGGTTCCAAAGGGGACAATGTTTAGGGGTTTAGTTCAGGTGCAGAGCGTTGGGGAAGATATTCCTACTTCGCGGTAGCGTCAGGGATCGGAGGGCCACCCGATTAGCCATACCTACCCAGAGTTCGCCTGACTTCTCCCTGGTGTCGTGCTAGGGATGTGAGTCGGGAGATATCCCATAGCGGAGGGTCTAAGATCTACCCTTCGTGCGAGTGTTCGAAGTCTGGCGGCAACCAGGTTGTTTCGGCTTGCCAAGGTGCTCGCACACTAGTTTAGGTTACCAAGGTTAAGATAATAAGCTGAGATAGATCTTTACGATAGAGCTGTAAGATTCAAGGATGGGCTAAGGATTGAGTTAGAGCTATGGCTTAGGGCATTTACGTAATCACATTACTTAGTGTTTCTCTGATTATTTATGTGTTCTTGCTAGATCTCGTGCTAGGATCCCTTACTGAGTTTTCGCGAACTCACCCTTTCCATTGTGGATTTTTTCCAGGTATTTATAAGTGGACCGGGATGGCTGAGCTGAAGCTGATGTGACCATGGGCAAGATGAGTCGTTTTTTTAGGTTATTTTGAAGATTTATATTGATTTATGAATTTAAAGCATGAAATGGTTTGAGGCATGTTTAGAATAGGTTTTCAATGATACTTTATCGTTTTCCGGGTACCTATGAACTTTGTTTACATTTTTATTAAATTATTTCATTAAATACAAAGATATTTAGCAAGTCTCCATGATTTTAGTATATGTTAATCATGCATAAGAGGTTAAGGCCCCGGGTTAGACTTTGTGTTGGGTCGGGTCCTTACACCGAGAAGATTACTAGTACGAGAGTCATTCCCAGTTTGTACAGAAGAGTGAAGTGGAGAAAAGTGAATGGAGAAATGATTATTGAAGTAATTAACTACTCATTTGAGAATTGAGGTTAACACTAGTTGGAGAAATTAACTACTTGTTTGAAGATTTGTGTTAGTAGTAATTGGATTTAATTACTTATTTAAGAATTGGTGCTAGTAGTAGTAGGGTATTTAATTACTTGTTTGGAGATTGATGTAAGTAGTGATTGAGTGATATGTTTGATGCAAAACTTGATAAAGGGGTTTGACGAGTGGTAAATAATATTATTTTGTTACTACTAAATATAAACGAGTGGTTTTTGAAGAGTGGTGGTCTATCACTCTTATTCCACCAAAAACAAACATAACCTTAGAAGTAATAATTATAGCTTAAGGATTTAAATCAAGTTACTTGATTTGAGGGTTTTTTTATCCATTTGAGTAATTAATTTACCTTCATCATTCCTAGTTTACTTTCATTATTTGCATTATTATGATTTGTGTTAATTAATTTAATTCAAATATTAAAAAGCTTAAAGAGTTTTGAAAATGCTAATAAATATATGTTGATATATCTTTATCTTATTTCTTATTCTTACAATAAAGTCTAGTTCAGAGGAAAAATTATTTTTGGACGATTTTACTCCTAAGTCAAATAGTAAATTTACCAATATACTATTAGTATTATATAAAAAAATTGCTTCAAGCAAATATACCATTAGTATTATATAAAAAAAATGCTGAAAACAAATATATCATTAGTATTATAAAAAAAGTTTTAAATGAATTACAATAAATAAACAATTAGAAGTATTTTTTTGACGATTTTGCCCCTAAGTCAAATCATAAATTTACAACTATATCATTAGTATTATTTATTTATATATATATATATATATATATATATATATATATATATAAATAAATGCTTCACCATTAGTATTATATA
>JBBMEG010000021.1:7804973-7815072 GCA_037832605.1 Cyclanthera cordifolia
TATGTTTTCTAATAATACCATTATTATATCTTGTTTATAAATAAATTAGTTCTCAAATTTAGGGTTTGTGTGTACAGTCGTCGTCTTCAATCATGTTACCCAAAATCAAAAGAAAATCAAGAAAAAAAAAAGATGGGTTGTCGTGTATTTGATTAACCATTTTCTCTAATCATTAAATTGTGGAGGAAATCAAGGAGATTAAGCATGGGTCACCGATGGCGGCGATGGAGCTTCACGACGACAGCGGAGGCGAAGATTCCGACGGTTGAGGCCATCTTCTCCGGTAGTTCGTGGTCATCTTCTCCCGCCGTTCACGTTCATCTTCTCCGGTCGTTTGCGGCCATCTTCTAGGTGTCAGCGGCCATCTTATGCATTTTGTGTGATGAATAGTACTGGTGGGGAAAAAAGTAAAATAATCAAAATGTCGTCGTTTCAGTTGATAACCTTCAATCAATAGTTTAACATCACCTAATAGTATTTAACCAAAGTTCAATTGAGAGCCTTCAATTAGTAGTTCAACTGATAACCAAAAGAGGTAGTGACGCGTTTGTTTCATTATTTGGAGGTAATCTAGTTCAACCCCACGTCACATATTTTTTCATACACGTCAAGATTATGTGTCTAATTTTAAGATTTTATTATCCAACCTACAAGATTAAAATATAATTTTTAAAATAGTGGTAGTTTGATAAAACCATTGACACTAAAAAAATTATTTTATTCAAACCATAAGAACTTTTTTTTTTCTCCCAACTATAAGAACAAAATATATAATTTATATATATATATATATATTTTTAAGGATATTTGTTATCAATATTCAAATTTTATATAATATTTTTACATGTATCCAAAATTAATTTTATTTGCACTAATATTCATTTCTTTATTTATTTTTTCCTTTTTTTCCTTTTTTTTCCTTTTTCATAAATCTTTAAATGTCATTCTTTTTCAACATCAAATCTTAATATTTTTTTTTTTTTTCAGTTGTAGTTGGCTGTAGTTGCGGTTGGTGTAACAACCCAAGGTTTTAGAAAAAAATAGAAGATTTAAAAATAATTATGTTTTTATTTAACTGGAAAATCAAGGGCTAATTGGACGAAGTTGCCCTTCAAAGAGGGCTGGATGGACTTAAGGATTAAGGGAAAAATGTATTTTCAAGAAAATTAGGGTTAAAATTGGAATTTTGGACTTCGCGGGCAATTTATAATTTTCGCCACAAAATGACAAAATAGGGAAAGTGACAAAATATGATTAATCATTGGGCTATAAGTACCGAATGATTGACAGCCATAATAACCCTAATGATTTAGCCGCAACTTTTTGGAGAATTTCGTGCAAGCGTAGATCCGGAGGCGCCACCATCAATTTTTGTCCAGTCGTTGTTATTCTGACTCATCAGTCGTCGTGTGCCGCATGTCGCCGCCTGACTCGGTTCGCTGATTGGGCCGTTGTCACGCGTGTCAGTGCGATTGGTCCACCATCACGCGTGTGTGTGTCGCCTGCAATAGTCAACCAACGTATGCCTTTGTGTCCACCAATCGCTGCCCACCGAGAAGTGAGTCAATCAACGGACGCCACCGCTGTCAGCCAAACAGAGCCGGCCACTGTGTCCGCCAATCGCTGCTTGCCTCGCTGCCAGCCACTAGGATCCCGCCACGTGGTCGTTCTCCATTCAGCCACCATCGAACGTCTCAGCTTCGTATTGGGCACGCCGTTTACAAACATGGTGACACTCAACCGAGCCTGCAAAACCTCCCAAGCCTAGACAACACCCAGTCCGAGCCTCCCACGCACTCCAAACCTACTTTGACGCGCCCTAGCCTGCTGTTCACACGCCGACGACCACCAAGCCCACGCGGCGGCGTGTTTCGCCGCTGCCGTCTTAGGTGACTGGAAAAATCTTGATTTCGCCCTTAAGGTAAATCTCGTGTTTTGAGTCAGTTTTTGGATTTTTAAGACCTAATTCTCACCCATTTGTTCTGTATGGCCACTTTTTAGGTGAAGATCCTTTAGGGACTCTTGATTTAAGTTATGTAAAGACCCAACCCGACGTGGAGTCAATTCCGAGCATTAACCTCCTATGCATGATCAATCTTACGTGCTATACAAAGACATGCTAATTTTAATCACAAACTTTATTCAAAATCGATAATAGTTCAACAGTAGCGATAATTAAAAAAAACATCTGATACCCTTTCAAAACAAATAAATGATTTAACCAAAATCAAACCTAACATGCCTTTACGAAAAATAGTTCATGAGACTGACAGAAATGCAAAATTGAAAAGTAGCATCAAAGTTCAATTTATAATATCAACCGTTGAGTTGAATCCACTTGTGAGATATCACATTCGGCCTCGAAGTTGTCATATTATTATTATCATTATCATTTCTAATGACCACAACAAATTTTTCTTAATATTTTTTGCAAAATGTCTAATCGATAAAAAACATAATTAAACATGTTAAGGTCTTTGAGCACCCTATACTTACTAGAATTCCACATTCTCCAACATATGATCAAATACTTATCAAACATCTAAAAACTAAAAAACATCATAAAACCGCACAAGAATATCCTAAAAGTATTTGAATTTATAGGCGAACGAAGGTCGTAAAATGGTGTAGTCTTCCAAATATTCTCAGACAAAGGAAAATCTCAAATAGCATGAAACACCGACTCACGCCTTTCATTACATCTATTGCAACTGACTTACAGTAAAATCTTTCGATGAAAGAGAGCCATGACGTTGAGAGAAATCATGAAACAATATTCTGATATGAAAATTTTAATTATGTTTGGAACTATCAAATTCCATACTTTTTTCCCCCAAATGGACATAATTGAACTATAAGAAGAATACCATCTAATAAGATTGGAAATTAAACGATAACTAGATTTGACCAAAATAACACTCGTTCTTCTTGTAATGCCACAACAAGGCATCCTCAACATGAACCTTAGGGGAGAGGAAAGCAAAAATTATATCTCATCCTCTTGTTTAAACAAAGAATAAACTTGACTCGAGTTTTCATTTTTTCATGTCACTTGAAATCTTTAGGCAAAAGATACTTTGCCAATTGAGATAGCAATTATTAGACTAAGATACTTCTAGAAAATAAAGATATAGTTGAACAAAAATCTAAATTTGTCAAAATTTTAAAAATAACTATATTTCAACCAACAAAATTATTATTATTATTATTATTTTGAGTATAAATTAGGGGTAATTGAATTTAGGGAGAGGTAAGGGAGAGGAAATGGAGGAGAGCAAACCCTAGTTTGTTTTTAACACATCATAATCCCTCCCAAACTATTTCTCAATCTATACTCAATTTTTCACTATCGTCACGTTAAACCTAAAATCAAATTTTATATCAAATTTAATATAAAATAAACAGTTTCTCTCATAAAATACAAATCTCAATCAAACTTTGTATTAAATTTAATCTAAAATAAATATTTAATCTCCTAAAACACAATCCCAGCAAATCTTTTTACAACCTCTCATCTCTGTAACACAAATTCTCAAATATATTGTTCATATCTCCGATTTACTCGATTTCCTCTCCTCTACTCTTATCCGCTCCGAAATCCAATAACCTAGTTGGAAACCAACTAAATTATTAAATCTAAAAAAAAAATAACATACAAAATTGTATGTGCAGGTCGTTCTTCCACGGCCGAAACAAGAATCAACCAATAATTGTTCATCGTACGCTCAACTTTTCCTCATCATCCCCTCCTCCTCATATCTCGATCGGTACCTCCATTTCTAGAACGAACTGTCACAGTTTTAGGAATTTTGTTGTTTGCGTAATTTCCATGGAAGTTTCAGTGAGTTCAATTCAAACAACATTCGAGCTCGGCTGTTCTTCCCACCTCAATCGCGCCTGCGGCTGTGCTTGTTGTTCCTGCTGTTGTTCCTGATCGGAATCTTCTGTTGGGGGGTTTGTTTTCGTTCAATTTCATATCTCTGATTGTGTTTGTTTGTTTACCGGAGGTCTAACTTTTGGGGGGTGATTGAAATTCGTTTGCTAGGGTTAAGACTTCGATACTTCGCTTTGCTTGTAGTCGATGGATTTCTCTAATTCCCATTCCAATCTTTCTCTTGGATTCTCGACGCATGCTTCTCCGCCCCACCGCGCTCAGATTGCCGATGATTCCATTGTGCTTCTTCTCGATTCTTCTAGACGTGAATCCACGTTTTCGTCCCCTCCAGTTCCTCTTCAGTTGATGGAACAGCAGACGGGGAGTTACAGAGATGATGATGCAGATGCGGAGAGGGATGATGACTACGACGACAGGGAGGTAGAGGAGTTTCGGATTCTGGGTCATTCTATGTGCTTGAAGCGCCGTAGAGATTGCGAATCTTCTTCTTCGTCGGGTTCTATGAAGAGAGTTTCATGTGAATTTGATATCGAGACACGAAGGAGTGCGGTACGATCGTGGGGTAGCCAGACACTTCAAGTTGCGGACCCTAACCTATTTGGGATTATGGAGAAGGAGAAGCAGAGGCAATTCAAGGGCATTGAATTGATTGCTTCTGAAAATTTTGTGTGTCGGGCTGTAATGGAAGCACTTGGAAGCCATTTAACTAATAAGTACTCGGAAGGCATGCCTGGTGCGAGGTATTACAGTGGTAATCAATATATAGATGAGATTGAAAATCTATGTCGGGATCGTGCATTGGCGGCGTTTGGTCTTGATTCTGATAAATGGGGAGTCAACGTGCAACCTTATTCTTGCACGTCTGCGAACTTTGCTGTCTACACTGGTCTGTTATTGCCCGGTGATCGAATCATGGGGTTGGATACCCCTTCAGGTGGCAATACTAGCCATGGATACTGTACCCCAAATGGAAGAAAAGTTTCTGGGGCCTCAATTTTCTTTGAGAGTTTGCCATATAAGGTGAATCCGCAAACTGGTTATATCGATTATGATAAGCTTGAGGAGAGGGCGCTTGACTTCCGTCCAAAAATACTTATTTGTGGTGGAAGCTCGTATCCTCGTGAATTGGATTATGCAAGGTTTAGGGAAATTGCAGATAAATGTGGAGCAGTTCTGATGTGTGATATGGCTCAAATTAGTGGCCTTGTTGCTGCTAAGGTGTGATTTTTTCTCCATCTTTAAAGATGATATGATTCTCTCTTTTTTTTTCTTTTCTTGTAAACCGGAAAATCAAAGGTTTGCTCCCTATAGTGGGGTCCGATACCATGTTCCAAGGCCCATACCCTTATTGGATCCAGAATATATCAAGGATTTTTTAGTTTAGGCTCTTTCTTGCAGTCTCGAACCAAAGACGTTCGAGGGAGCATACCTCGGCAGCCTCAACCAAGAATGATATGTTGAATTTTAGTGCCTATGTTTTTTTGCATGTCTTGTTACTATCATGTCTTTGTTCTCTTGGGTCACAATTTAGTTGGTTATTGATATAGTCAAGATAGTTGAATTGTTTCACCTGATACTGAAAAGGCTTCAAAGGTGGTTGCGTGGGATGGGAAATTCAACGTAGTTTTTGGTATCTATGATATGTATGGCTAGAAAACTTAGTGATTCAAAAATGTGATTGATCAATGTATTTTGAGCCAAGACGTGTTGACATTTATTCTTCCATAGTGGTATATTAATTTTTGGTAACCGGATATGGGGGCTGCTGCACACACTTGAAGGCCCAGACCTGGTGCCCTTCTTAATTTGCAGAATCATATTTTGATACTCATTTCATAGTCACTTCTGCTGCACTTTCACTACCACAATGAATTGTTTTTTTTTTTTTAACAAAATAGCACGTTGCTTTTTTACATTAATGGATTTTTCACTTATATTGTTAGTTCGAAGGCCCAGACCTGGAGCCCTTCTTAATCTGCAGAATCATGTTTTGATACTCATTTCATAGTCACTTCTGCTGCACTTTCACTACCACAATGAATTGTTATTTCTTTTCTTTTTTTTTAACAAATAGCACGTTGCTTTTTACATTAATGGATTTTTCACTTATATTGTTAGTTCATTAGCACTTATCTGTAATTTTGTAGTTTTACATGGAAAATTATTCCTTTTTACGCATTCTTTTTTTTTTTTTTTTTAATTTGATTTTTGTCTCAGGAATGTGTCAGCCCTTTTGGGTACTGTGATGTCGTGACTTCAACTACTCATAAGAGCCTTCGAGGCCCAAGGGGAGGTATAATTTTTTTCAGGAAGGGCAGTAAGCCGAGGAAGAGAGCAATGCTTCTGTATCAGGGAAATGAAACTGACCAATATGACTTTGAGGAGAAGTTAAACTTTGCTGTTTTTCCATCTTTACAAGGTGGACCACACAATAACCATACTGCTGCTCTTGCTGTGGCCCTAAAGCAAGTGGCTACTCCAGGGTACAAGGCATATATGCAGCAGGTGAAAAAAAATGCTCAAGCTTTGGCGGCTGCTTTACTTCGAAAGAAGTACAGGCTCGTAACTGGTGGCACAGATAACCACATGCTTCTCTTGGATCTAAGATCCTTGGGATTGACAGGTGCATAATGCTGACTCAGATATTGCAACTTGATGTGAACATGGTATATTTGTGGTGCACAACTAGCTTTTTGTTTGTCTAGAGGAAAAATGCACTAAAAGTGTTGCTCAAGCAAACTGCAAAACGAGGATAGATTATGTTATATTATGCACTCATGATAAGAGGAAATGGTAGATTAACTTGGATTACATAATTTGGAATAAACACATGTATATCGTTTATAGCCACTGTATGACCACAAAAAACGAATATTTTAGTTAAATTAGCTTAACAAAATACTTGTTAGGCACAATATAATTTATGTTTAGTTATAGTTCTTTTAGCCATTATGAGTGGTCTTGTAAATCATTAAGTGCTTAGAGAGCATGAGTTCAATTCATGATAGTCATCTATCAAAAAATTAATACCATAGAGTTACCTCATCCATCAAATGTAGTAGGGTCAGTTGTAAGAATAGTCAAAGTGTGCAAGTTGGCTTGGACACTTACTAATATAAAAATATATGTACATCTTTTTCCTTTTCCTTTTAGAGATTATATTTACATCCTGTTTTTTCTATTACACTGTTGAGTAGCTGAATACGTAGCTCTGCTTGCATCAAGTCATTCCTCTCGAAGGTGCTCTCTTTCCTTCTGTATTGATCCGATACTGAGATCATAAGTTCAATTTTGATGTTATGAAATAGCTTTTCTTGAAATGAACTCAGAAGACTTTTCAACCTCTAGGACATTGTTTCATTGATAAAAAAAAGGAATCTTCTACCATAGTGTGCTGTGTAGTGGACTGCAAGAAGATCCCTTTCCCTGGCTTCTTTGTTTATATTATAATGTAAAAACAATTGTTCTTTCATGTATTTTACATTACAACGTTCAACATTTATTGTATTACATATTTGTATACGTCTGTTTCTTCTGAGTTCTAGTTTTGATACCAATAACCCGTGGCTGTTTTTTTTTTTATTAATTCAACAACGTTTGGGGGAATTTGAACCCATAACCTTGTGGCTGCTTAGTCTATTATTCTTCATTAGTGATATATTGTGTAATCATTCTGATGGCATGACAATTGTAGGTAAAAACTATGAAAAGGTTTGTGAGATATGCCACATTACTCTCAACAAAATTACAATTTTTGGTGAAAATGGAATTATTATTCCTGGCGGAGTACGGATTGGTGAGTTCTCTTATATTTCATGTTTTGGGCTTCTCTGACTCGCACTTGTTTCTGTATGTCCCTGTATATATATATGCCTCAATGTAAGCTCAAGCTCGGTTTCTTGCCAAAAAAAAGTTGCGGTATCCTAAACTTGGATAGCTCGGCGTGTGTTGATTATACGTTGTAACTCAGCTTTCTGTCATTCGTGCAGGCACCCCAGCTATGACATCAAGAGGGTGTCTGGAATCTGATTTTGAGACGATTGCTGACTTTCTTCATATAGCTGCTCAGATTGCAATTTCAGTACAGCGAGAACATGGGAAGCTACCAAAACCTTATCTCAATGGCCTTCAAAGTAACAGCGAAGTGGTTGAGCTCCGAAACCACGTTGAAAGTTTTTCAGCTCAATTCGCAATGCCAGGCTTCGAAACTTGAATGGTAGTTGCAATTTCTTTTTAAAATGGATGACCATCTCTCTAGGTCGCTGTCGTGTAAATTGTTTGTTTGCTGTTTATTCAGGTATTTTACATATCATCTTATGAATTTGGAAGGCCGTAGCAATCAGAAGAGCATTTGTTGATATAAAGCTTTTCTTCTGTTTGGCAGAAGGTATACAATGGATAGAGGTGTCATGTGCAGTTTCTTGGGGGTGTCATTTTTGGGATCATATCAAGTGAAGATAATGATAAGGGGAATAATCAAAACTCTAGTACTCTAAATTATCAGAGATCTGGAAGAATGTTTTGGATGTGATTGTTTATGGCCACGTCTCGGACTCTCGGGAATTCGTTTTACCAGCTTGATGTGGTGTTGTGGTAGGGAGTAGTCACAACGCTGATCAATTTCCTTTAATCAGTTTCCATTGTGCAAGTTCTTGCTACATTTACTTCATCAATAATAATGTCAAGTTCGTTCATTTATGTAAGTGTCTATTCATCAACACAATTCATTTCTCCGAAGTTTTATTCGTTTTTTTTCTGTGATCATTTATCGCACTTCTTTATTTTCTTTTTTCGTTATTATCGCCCTGTAATAAATATTTGATGATCATCTTTTTGATACTGCAGAAGGTGATGCAATTGTGATAGGTAATTTGGTAAGAGATTTTCATTATCTTCTATATTGGTGTTTGCTGAGTTCTCAACCAAATATTTTTGTATTCTATGTGATCCTTCAACACAGGGAGTGAAAGCCGCTTGCATGTTTTTGTATGTTGCGGAAGTTTTGTGCTGCTGTTATACTTATACATTTTCTGATGGAAAGATAACTGAGTTTGCTTTTTCTCGGGTTGATTCTGTTTCGGCTATGTTTGTTTTTTGTGGGAGAGGAGTGTTAAAATCTACTATTCTTCAAAAATCATTCGCTTGTATATAGTAGTAAGTAAACCATCATTCTTAACCACTTATCAAATCCTCTATCAAATCACTCTATCAAATTTTACATCAAATATATCATTCAACTACTATTATCATCAATCTCTAAATAAAAAATTAGTTATCCAATCAATATTAACATTAATTTCTAAACAAGTATCTAATTATCATTAACCTTTTTATTCTTTACTTCATTATTTCATACCAAAAACAAGCACACGGGAAGTGACCTGGTGTCAAAGGATGAAAGAACTTGTAGAAAAGAAAACATGAAAACAATAGTACATTGTCTAATTCCAAAGGGCTGTAAGTTTTCTAGGTATTTTTATCCGAGAGGTTTTAAGCTTGAAACTCAAGGGATGGTCTTGAGTCAGATGTCTCCTAATATGTAGTGGGATAAAGTTTCGATTCTCGAAATAGGAGTCAAGTTTACGTTGCAACTATATTTACCATAGGCCACAGTGGAGGAGAAACTTGTAATTGCACTCCATGAGTCCATTACCTTGCACACACTAATTTACCATTGTTTCTTGTTTGCGATGAATGGTTGTTGGTTAAGTTACCAATTGTTTTATAGTAACTAAATTTAATAATAGTACTATTAGACGGGATTAGGGATTGACTTTCCCGTCTTCATCTCTGTCACTAAAATTAATGATTTTTTTTTTATCTCTTCTTCTAATCTTAATTTGTATAATTACTTTTTTGATTATATTTTCAAGTAATTCGTTTTCATTAAAAATATACATAATTTTCATTTAGACATTTAATTATTAAAAGAAAAAATATATATTTGACTAAAAATTTGCCTGCGGATTTTTGTTAACTTTATTGTTGTAAACTCAAAAAAAAAAAAATGATAAAAAAAAAATAAGAATTCCTCGCACTGGAGTTTGAGATAATAATTGATTGGATAAAAATGAGAAATTAGGTATATTGATAGCAATAAATCATTTTGAGGGTCAATCCTGGATACAACCCAAGAAAATTGGTTTAAAATAATATTTTAACTAATAATAATTTTTGTAGTTTTAACATTATTTAAATAAAGAG
>JBBMEG010000021.1:7815172-7827372 GCA_037832605.1 Cyclanthera cordifolia
AACCCAAGAAAATTGGTTTAAAATAATATTTTAACTAATAATAATTTTTGTAGTTTTAACATTATTTAAATAAAGAGATATTAAAAAAAACTTTAAAAACAAAATAAATAGAAGAAATAAATGGACAAATTTTAATGAAAATATGAGACTATGTGTACACAATTTTTTTTAATTATAAAAGTGATTCATATTTAAATTAAATATAAAAAAAAGTATACATACAATAATTCCTTCATCAAAAGTTATTCCATACTAATGTCTGTTACTCCTCTCAAAACAATTTGGGTGAAATTATTCATCAAACACCTCAAAGGTTCTTCATTTCTACATGTTATGAATGCACAAATCCAAAAGCTTCTTCCTTCCTTCAATAATCTCATCAAAAAAATCATCAAGCTCTCCAACAATGGCTTCCACCCCACTTCCCAATGCCAAAACCCAACTCTTCAACTCCTCAACTTTCTCTTTAACTTCATCTTCTTCCTCAATCCCTTTCTCAAGCTCTGTTTTCAGTCCATCCATGGCTGCCTTTACTCCTCTAAACTCATACATCAATATCCCCACTGACTGCTGCCCATCTACTCTTTCTATCTCATTTCCCACTCTCTCTCTCAACCTCACCATTGATCCTACAAACCTCGAGTTGAACATTGTCGTTCCTTTGCGATTGTCTTCGTTTTCGGTTACCCCGTTGTTGCGAAAGCCCGATTCGGGGGAATAATATACGAGAGAACAGAGGAGAATCATTAGAAGCAGGGAGCTGATGCTTATCACTGCTTGAAGAGCGCCTTTAAATCCGTTGTAAGTGTTCGACTTTGACGCCGGTTCGGGTCCGGTGGACGCGCTCTTGCCGTTGAAACCGAGTAGTGATAATGGCGGGATTCTGGTGCTCATTAAGGTTCGGTTATCTCCCTCTAATGTAATAGTGTTTATCTTGAAATTGGAAATTGATTGAAGAACCTTTAAAACAGAGGAAAACAGAGTAAACAAAGCTAAACAGAGATAGAACAGAGGCACAATATCAAATAAAAAATAACTAATTTTATTGAGAAAATATTTTTAGTCGATTTTTTTGTTGGTTAGTCTATATACTATAATAAAATCTAAAAAAATATTTTCTTAATTTATTTATTATGTGAATAAAATAAGTAAAAATTAATTATTTATAATAGGACTATTTTTAAAATTTTATAAAATAAATCCTATATTTTTTTAGTTATAAGAGATTCTTCTTCTTTTTTTTTTTTTTTCTTTTTTTTTTTTTTACAAACAGTTTGATTTCTTTGTTAAAAAAAAAAAATTTATTCTATTAAAAATATAAACTTTAAAATTATTTTATTTTGGTTGATGAATTTTCAAATTTTCAATTTTGTTTTGGAATTTCTTAAACTTTTGTATGTATTTTAATTCTTTTGTTCACAAAAAAAAAACTTTAAATTAATATAGTTAAAATTAATGACAAAATGTGAATATACTTAAAAGTTTTTAGGGGAAGATAAAATATTTCTAAAATTTATAGTAAAATATGGAACTTTTTAAAGAAAAGAAAACAAAATTTTCTCTAAGAATATTCTTAAAATTCAACTTAGCTACTTAACCAAACATTAAAATTCAAGACTGAGATGAAGATTATCGTAAAAGTATTTAGATTTAGTATTTAAAATGAATATTTCATTTTAATATTTAAAAGTAATGATTGCAGTAAAAAACCTGTTTGTATGTATTTTTTTAAAATATTTAAAATTAGTATTTAGAAATGAGAATTTATTTTGAGAGTAATGATTAGTGATAATTTTAATAAAAAGCTTTATATGTAACTTTTAAGAATATTTAGAATTAGTATTTAGAATGAAACTTTATTTTGAGTATTTAAAAGTAATGATTAGAGCTAAAAGTTTGTTGAATTTAGGTTTTAAAAGTATTTAAAGTTTGAAACTTTATTTTTTAGGAGTACTCGGTAAATATTAATTTGAAATACTAGTTAAAAACCTCATACCAAGCAAACACCCCAAAAATTTCACCGTTTACACTATTGACAAATTAGAATTTCACGTACCCCTCAAAGTTACTAAAGCTAAAGAAAAAACCCCCTCAAAGTTCACGTACCAAAATAATATTTTAACTATTTAAGACAAAGTATAAACTTAAGGACGTGTTTGTTTTTGTTGGTAGAAAAGAGTGGAATGAAAGGATTAATAATGGTTGAATACTCGTTTGAGAATTGATGCTTGTAGTGGTTGAATACTTAATAATTATTTTTGGATTTGATATTAGTAGTGGTCGAAAGATATATTTGATATACAATTTGATGGAGTGGTTGGATGGAGGATTCGATGAGTGTTAAGAGTGATTGTTTACCATCAAATATAAACAAGTGATTTTAATAGTAGTTCTCTTCCACCAAAAACAGACATAGTCGAAGCAAATTGAAAGCAACAAAATTAAAGAAAAAAACAAGAAAAACATACCCTTTGAGAAGCCCTATGATTGAAGGGAAGAAAGTGAGGATCCTGCAAAAAGAAAGCAATAGCAGAAGCTTGAGCATGGTGCCTCTCCATCCTCAACACTCCTAGTTTGAGGGCTTTACAGGCTTTCCAAAGGCGCGAGCTTTCGTCCATATACTCGGTCAGCCACTTACCGCCGACTGGGAGATTTAGACTCATCCCGAGCTCGATAACCCGAGACTGGAGGGTTCTAAGAAGAGACAAGACTTTGCGGAGAAAGTGTAGGGACATGAAGTCGGAGGAGACGAGCGCGTCGTTGATATCATCGAGCTGATCGGAAAGGAAGAGGTAAAAGCCTTGAAGGGAGGTAGCCATTGCAATAACAGAGGAGGAGTTGTGTTGAGAAGAAAGAAGAAGAAATAATGGAAGGAAAAATTCAAAGTTTTTTTAATTAAAAAAATAGTATTAGGATTACTGTTGTGATTTCCTAAAATTTAGAAATTAGTTTGGTTGTTTTGATTTACAAACAGTCCCCTTCAAAATCTCATGCAGAATCTTTTGTTTTAACACATAATAGTTACATCAATATACAACTACATAACACATAATATTTCTTAATTTTTAATTGCTTAAATTATTGGGTTTAAAAAATTAAATTTTTTTCTTTATGGTTAAAAAAAAAAGTTTCAATTTCATTAAAAATAAATAATTTAAACCTTTATGGTTTTATTTATTGCAAATTTTCACGACTTTGACAACTATTGTTTTTTAAAATCAAAACAAAATTTAAAAAGCTAAAAAAATAGCTTATAAATATTAGTTTTGATTTATGGAATTTGATTGGAATTCACCTACTTACAAATAAAATGAAACATATACATAGAGAAATTAATTAAAATACAAGTATAAATTTCAAAAACCAAAAATAAAAAAAAAAGCCCAAAGGGTTATCAAATGGTTTCTTGGTTTTTTATTTGTTGATTATTGAAATTTAATGTTATATTTACCTAAATTTTTTTCTTTAAGTAAATATGTGAATTCTAACTAAATTCCAAAGATCAAAACAACTATTTGGATTATTTTTTTTTAAATTTTGATTTAATTTTAAAAAACACAAGATATCAATAACGAAAACTGTCTATTTGAGTAATAGTTGTAGCCTTAAATTTCAATAACAAAAAAATAAAGTGATTATCTCTCGTCAATGGAAATTAATTCAGTGGCCCTCATAGATCGAATTCGGTGGCCATCATAGATCAACTCATCGCCTTATGCACCCCAAAGTCCTTCTTGACCACTAGGCTACCTTGGATATATTTACATTTTCTTTAAACTATTTTCATTGAAAATAGAATACAGTAAAAAAAATGATTGGTTAGATTTTCTCTTTTTTTCTTATTTCTTTTCTTTGGGAAAATACCCTTTTGATTATATCAAATAACTATTTATTTACAGAGATAGATTTATCATCTGTAACTATGAAAAAAAGCTTATCATTATCCCTAATCACATCAATGGAATCAACTTCAGAGCCTTCTTCATTTGTCAAAACAGCATTTCTTGCATCAAATCCAAACTTTTCACCTGTTAAAGATTGGCAAAATCTGGAGTCAGAAAGGAATCACTTGATTTTAAACAAACCCCTTGTTTGGCTAGGGGGAAAGGAATGGAAAGGAAACCCTGCCCGGTCGTGTAGAGAAAGCCCTACGGGCCAAACGCTGGGTAGTAGGCTGGGTTATCTCATCCCGGCCTTAACCCGGTGGGCCAAACAAACCCAAAAAGAAAAAAACAAACATAGCCTAAGATTTATCTTGATAATCAAATAAGTAATTAATTACCCGTTTATTACTAACACACATCCTCAAACAAATAATTAATTACATCAACGACCATTAACCCGTGCACTATTTTCTACAAAAAAACAAACACAAACATAAGAAATATATCACTAAATAGGTAAACATCATACATTAAACCCATAAAAAAGGTTTTCAATTGACTTTTTTTAATAACCAAGAATTGAAGCTCAACTTTGCCTCACTACATACTCAGAATACCCGTGCTCTTTCCAAGGTCAGGACCCAAGAAACAACAAGAGATTCCACAATTAAGCTCGTTTGTGAGTTTTAAAGCTGGAATCTCCAAAAGAGCACACTTTCGAGATTTCAAATCTTAACAGGCTGAAAGTTGATTTCAGCTAATTCAAAGAACATTTCAAAATCTTCATGCCAAAAGTGATTATAAAAGTGCTTAGGCTCATAGTAAACATGTTTAAACATAAAATGCATTACTTTCAAAATCCATCAGTTACCTGCAACTTTCTTGAGCTCCTTCATTGAATGAGGCAATCTGATTAGCTTTCCAGGATTATCACAAGAACCCTGTTTTCTAGCTAATGGATGGCCTTTGTAAATGTTCACTCTACAAAAATCTAATTCAATGGAGTGTTTCCAGTTGAAACTTTGATCCTTTTCTTCACTCACCACTACTATCTCTTTTTCTGGTGAACCTTCTATGGTGATTCTGTGACTCAGTTCCCTTTCCTGCAAATGGCGGATTTTTCTTCATCAACAATTTCAAGTTCTCGTTCTTGAAAAACTGATTGGGAGAACTAAGGTTTTGCTTTAGGAAATTGTTATCAAGCTAGTTTCTTTACATCAATTTCAGGAGTGTTTTGGAAAACTACAGGCGGATAAATGTTAGAAGTTAAGCGTGCTTTTGGAATAATGATTGAGTTATAATAAACGGTGAGTTATTATAACATAAAATTATTATAACTTCGAGGTTTATTATAACAAGACTAGAATGGTATTATAGTTGGGATGAAGGAAAAAGGACTAACTCACCGGTTATTATTATAACACACCCTTACACAAAGGCCCAAATGCATCCTAAAAGTTATAATGTACTTTTAGGCTATGTTTGTTTTTGGTAGAAGAAGAGTGGTTAGCCATTACTCGTCAAAAACCACTTGTTTGTATTTGATAGTAAAGAACTGCTCTTAACACTCAACAAACCCTCTATATCAAACCACTCTATCAAATTTCACATCAAACATATCACTCAACCACTGCTAACACCAATCCCCAAACAAATAATTAATTATTCAACCACTACTAACATCAATCTTCAAACAAGTGTTCAACCACTATTAACCCCTCCACCACTCCACTCTTTTCTACAAAAAAACAAACACACCCTGGAAAGAACTTCAATTGTTCTTAAAGAAATAAGGAAAAACAAAGATAAGCAACTATTTGAAAATATTGAGTTAACCATATTCACTAAACTTTTGTTTTCATAACAGAAAACTACTACCCCAAAACAGAGCCCAAGCACAAACTTAGAAATCTAGGGGATGTTCTTTCTTCTATTCTTTTTCTTGTTCCGTTTTCGTGGGGCTCGTATTTGAAAATCCAGTTCTAAAGAGAAATGGAGAATGAAATTATATACAAACCTGAAGAAAGTTCTTGACAATGGCCATATTATCATCTTGCCTGGCATGCACAGCTTGTTGTAGTACACTTGCTTTTAGCCTCAAGAGCTGTGAAAGAGTTTTGGTTCTGTATGTAAAAGTTTGTTTTTTGCAACAAAGTGCTCCTACTTCGCCGAACATACTGCCACATCGTAACGTCCCAACAATCCGCTCCACCTCCATCTCGCAGTCAATAACTTCGATTTCCCCCGATACAATGATATAAACTTCTTCCGGGGTTTCGTTATGTATTATCACGTCCTCCTTAGGAGGTATATACTCAGCTTTCATATTTGCTACCTGTAACATTTTGTGGCATATAGTTAGTTAAATTTCGTAGTGTCAGTTAGTTCTGACATAGTTTGCCAAGATTGTTATGCTTACCAGCAGCAAAAGTGTTTCTTTTGAGACACCCTTGAAGAGGTAGAGTTTCTCCACAGTTGGCAAAAACAATTTCTGACAGATGTTTTTGCAAATCGACTTCGGAAGCTGTTCGATCAAATGTTGTTGGTTCAAGTTCTCTGCCTTGAATCTCAAACACATATATGCCAATATGTGTTCCTTCAACCTTGAAGGCAGGTGATTTCGGTTAACAAATTTTGATGCTATTTCTATGTTGTTTCTCTACAAAAGTGATCAAATCAACCAAACATGTCAGTGTCAATTCATGTAATGATTGAAGTTAAAACAATGGAAGTTGTTATGGGTAAAAATCCGCTACACAATCATTGGGTTACAAGTCACTTAAAAGACGTGATTAAAGATCATTATAACGAAACACTCGACCCATCCGAGCTTGAAAGCCGAATAAAGATCCAAATGGCAAAATCGAGTCAAACGGTCACAACCCATGAGAGGCTGACGCCAAAGCCCATAACCTCTCTTGAAAAGAGGACGGCCCAGCCGAGCCCACAGGGTTCGAGCCATTGCCTTGCTGACCATGACTATAGTGGGGTCGGCCGGGGTGGCTGGCCAACTCATGGGGTTGTCGCTAGCTTACCCTTAGCTTGAGATGGGTCAGGAAAGTGAGGAATGAATAAAAGAAGAGACGACTCATGCTATGTATAGAACAAGCAAAGAAAGAGAGACCCTATGCACCATAGGAAAACGAACTCAATCTATGTTGAAAATTGTTAATTACGAATTAATGATAAAAAGCATCTATCGACAATAAACTCGACAATTATCAGCAACAAGAATAACAAAAATGAAAGTTATATAAGGAAACGAAATTCATTCGTTTCGATAAGCTATTCAAAACATATACACAACTCTCAAAATACTCTCACCATTCTTCGATTACTGACTTAAACATCAGATATTCGAAGCCTACATGGCTAACACCAATACCGGTGTCTTACTTCTTCAATCATGTACGCATTGACGTCCTTTGCAACAAAAATTCACCAACAGAGCCATTTTCGGCATTAACAGAAGTCATATTTAGAAATATATACACCGGAAGGGATGCAAATACTTACAAATTCCATGGTGCGACGAGTTCCTTCAACGACTAAGTTTGTCATGTTACCGATCAAGTAAGCAGTTAAGCCAAGATTGAAGAGCATGTAGAAAATGATGAAGATCATCTCCGGGGTATTCACAGCATGAAGATCACCATAGCCAACGGTGGTCATTGTGGTGATGGACCAATACAAGGCTGAAACATATCTCTTTCCAAGGCTAACCTCTTTGAAATTCGGAACCGCGGTTCCGATCCAGGTCTGTCCTTCGTTTGGATATTGGTCAGCCAACAAGTAGTAGAAGCATCCCGCACAATGAACATAAAACAAAGTAACCTACAAACAGAAAAAAATGTACTTCTTCAGCACCTTGCAACCAACCTTTAAAGAAGTTTCAATCAGTTTGAACAGATTCTTTATTTTACTTACTGATAGAAGCCTAGCACTTCGAACCCAAAAGTAATTGAATCTAATGTCTTTTTCAAGCCTGCAAAACAAAAGCAACCATAACTGGTGGGGTTTGAGGTTTTGGGATAACTGATACCTTAAATTACGTTAAATCACTAATAATCTCAAAAAGTTGAATGGATGGATTGAGGTAAATTTAGTTGCAACAACAAACACTCCCGAAGTGTTAAAAATTTGAGAAAAGTTAAGAGTGTACATGGTTCAGATTGGGTTGGGTTAGGGAGATTTTAAGACCAACCAAAATTTCGGGTTGGTCATTCCTTCCACCCGTCCAACCCTATGCAATGAAGCAACCTAACCCTATTTTTTTGGTTGGATTCTCTGGTTGTGTTAATCTTATTTTTTCTATAAAATAACTCTATTCATACCCAAAAATATATAAACAAATGAATAAAAGATGTGGATACTATACTTGAACTCAGATAACCTATTTTATTAGTGCATGTTATTTATCAATATATTAAAAGGCTATCTTTTTAATTAATTTCTCTTTTAACATGCATGTGTGTATGTATATATATATATATTATTCCACAGTTCTGGTTGACTTGGGTTGGGTTGAACGAGCCAAAAATGGGTCAATCCTAAAACCAACTCAACTCAACAAAAATTAAAAAAGCATAACCCAACCCAACTGTAATGGGTTGGGTAATCCGGGTTGTTGGTTTTTTTGAACACCCCTACTACAAGTGGAATTCATATTTAATTGGAGAAGAAAATGACTTGGCAGAGACTCAAACTCAGAACTTTCTGTTCTGATACTATATTACCAGTTAACCCAAAAGCTTAAACATGTGAGATGGGGTAAATTTAATTATGTCAATCAATATGATAAAGTGATCAATAAAATAACATAGCCCGAAAACAAACCTGGTAAAAAATTGCTTGACACGTAGCAATCGCCAAAATCTTAGCAATCCCAAGAGGGCATAAGGTAGACTAGCATCATATCTTCCGGTAATAAGGTATCTAATTGTCTCAAATGGGATGGTTGATGCAAAATCCATCAAAAACCACGTTGACAAGTACCTATGGAAAACCATTAACATAAGTTCTAGAGATTTGGCCTAAGATCCCATCACAAAATATGTGACATGTTGACAATCATATAATGGGCAAAGTGTAAAGCACTAAGAGGTAATAGTAATGTTCATAGTGCATTCATCACATCATTTGACAAATGAAAACATTGTTTAAAACTATCCCTGGATGAACTTCATAATAAAAATTCATGTAAAAATGCATAAAAAGGTTGACAAATCCTTCCAATAAAGTTTTCAATTAAAAAAAAAGAAAGTAAAATTAACAATTTCAGTCAGCCACAACCTCCTCTATGTAATTAACATTTAATTTCGCTCGAGCGTACCTAAGTTCAACTATGGATCCTTTCGAATTACACGAGCACGTTTCACACGCTCAATCCCAAGCATATTACATGAGTATTCCTCATTGGAGCTCACATTAGGCTCAACCATGGATTTTTATTATATGTCGTATATCATATTAAGACACAAATTCTTTATTCGATACCTGAAGATTTTACATAATGATTAAATCATAGGCACTATTCTGGTATTCTCTCGAGGGATCTTCAAATTGATATGATATTGTCCACTTTTAACATAAATGCTAATAGTTTTGTATTTTGTCTTATTCCAAATGAAAGATGGTTGTTGTCACTCATTAACCCATAATCTTTCTCTAATCTAACCGATACTTTGTTTGTATTTTCAATAAAGAATTAGGGGTGATTTCGCTTTGATTTTTGTCAGTTTTGTACAAAATCGATAATTGAACCAATATCCTCAATTTTTCAATAATTGGGTCCAAACAGATGTCCAATAAAGTACAAAACCATTGATTTGATTTTTATTTAGTTTATTTTTCAAATTTTTTGTCTCATTCCGAATTTGATTTTTAATTTTATTCTAAATAGTTTTTATAAGTATCACAATATTCATTCATAGTGCTTTTATTTCATATTTCACATTTAAATTGATTCTTCCATAAAATTTAAATACCAACTTTCTTTTTTCTCTTATTATTTATACATTTGATTAGATTCCATCAAACCAAATGATCCAATGTTCTAAAAACACGAACCCATCAATTGGATGGGTTTGGTTTGATCGGATTTTGTCATTTTTTGTTCTTCCTTCCGCCCCTATACCGAACTATATTTCAATTTTCAACCAATACCTCAGAAGATTGATTTACTCAACACCCATCACAAATTTTCATATTAAAAATCAGATTTCAAAGATCCATGAAGAGAAAAATGGAAATAGGAATTAAGAATCCAAACCTGATAGCAATTTTCTTGGAATCACGAACGAGAAGGTGAGTGGAAGGATGAATGTAAGCAACGAAAAAGGTGAAGAAGATGTCAATGGCGAAGAAGAGATCGACAACATTGTCTGCAATTAAGAGTTCCCGCTTGGGAATCGCATCCATAAACGCCACTTCCAATGGGTAAACCCACGCCGAGTAAGCAACCAACACCACCATGAACGACTGCCACCACCTGCAAATTCGCCTCTCATTTTTTTAGAATCCAATCCACCTACTCGTTACACTTTTTTTTTCTCTCTCTTTATTTTTATTTATTTATAATTTTTGGTAAACAAAAACTATATATTATTTTTATTTAAAAATATTAATTCTCTCTGCTTTATCTCGACCACTAAATACTTTAATCAATTAATTATGATATAGTATAGTTGGACTCAATTTAGTATAGGTTTATTATAATTTTTTTTAAATAAAATGTGATTTTGGACATTTTTATTGTATAATAAAAAAATATCAAAGAAATTACATTAATAATAAAATTTTGAAAAAAAAAGTTGTTATACGATAGAAAAATAACATCAAAAGAATGAAGACTATAAATTAAAGTTACATATAGGTCTCGAGAACCTAAGATCTTGTAGGGAACATACCTTCAAAACTCAAGTCGTCAATGAACTGTGTATCAATTCAGATGATTGAAAGTAAGAGAAAAATGATCATTCTATTATTTAAATATTAAGAAAATTTACTATATATAGAATATTTTTTAAAATATTAAAATAAAAATGGTTTAAGTAAAAATGAATCTCTTTATTAATTTTTTGTAGGCTATGTTTGTTTTGTTTTGTTTTTGTTTTTTCTTTTATTTTTTTGTTGAAAAAAAAATGTAAACCATTATTTCTAAAACAAAGTGCTCGATTGTATTTGGTAATAAACAATTTTTTTTTTTTGAAATCGACGATGAATCAACAATCATTGTCAACCACACATCAAACTTCACATTACATATCACTCAACTATTATTAACAGAAAATAATCAATCTCCAAACTAATAATTAATTACTTTAATTATGGTTAACCTCTTCACTTTTCTCCGCTATACTCTTTCTAACAAAATAAACAAACAAACAAAGGCACCCTTATTTTATTTTGAATAGTAATACAAATTTTTAACAAAATACTCAATCAAAAAAAACAAACAAACATACATACCTTCGATTAATTTAAATACCCTTGATTAATTTAAATAGTAATATAAATTTTTAACATACTTTATTTTTTATGATTTTATTTTTAATTCAACAATAATTGAAGTAGATAATTAGGATTTATAATTTCTTAATTATAAAAACACACTTATGCTATTCCATTGTTATTTTTTATGTGAAATTCTTACCCTTGTTGAATATATATATATATATATATATATATGTATATATAGCTCACTATTAAAAAAAAACTCACGATTATGTCGGTGGTTGTCAAATAGTAAATTTATTTTTAAAAAAACATTAAGAAAAAAAAAGTCAAAAAAAAAAACAAAAACTCACGATTTTGTCGGTAATTGTCAAATAGTAAATTTATTTTCAAAAAAAGAAAAAAATCAGAAGAAAATCAAAATATATATATAAAAAAAAAAAACTCACGATTATGTCGGTAGTTTTCAAATAGTAAATTTATTTTCAAAAAAATTAAAAATAAAAAATTAATAAGAATTATATAAATATACTGGTATAATTTTAAATTGAGATTTTAGATTAAATAGGGAGTTTTTTTTTTTTTTTGAGTACAAATTGGGGGAGGGGATGATATTATTCCAGTTCAACACCAGCATCACAAGTTCGATCCGTGAAATCGATATTTACTCTTAATTTATTTGAGAGTGGTAGATTAAATAGGGAGCTTTTATTCTGTATTCGTTTTGAAATTGAAAAATAAAAATTGAGTTAATTAAATAGACATAAATGGTCATTACTACAAATAATCAAGACATAATTTTAGAAAAATATTATCTATGTTTTATTTAATGCAATTAACGTTTAAATAAAATAGTTATGT
>JBBMEG010000021.1:7840831-7856668 GCA_037832605.1 Cyclanthera cordifolia
GAATACTACTAAAAGTTGGAGTGAATGCAATGTTTCTATAAAATATTTAGTAAATGTTGATTTAAAAATTTACAAACAAACAATTGGTTAAAGTTTGTTATCTATAATAAATTCCCTAAAAGTTTTTTTTTCGATAGTTTATGAAATTTATTTCACAATTAATAATTTAATTTATTTTGGGGAAAGAGCAAGTTCATATAAGTTAGTCTTGTATTTTGAGTATGCACTCTTATAAATAAAGTGTCACTAAATTGTAATACCTATAAAAATAAGTAAGGGTTTGCATGTTAAGCGGGCATCTGCTTTTCTTTTTTTCTTTTTTTTTTTTTTTTGATAAATAATATCAATCACCTTATTTTTCATTACAATTTTATTTATTACTATTATTATTATTATTATTTAAAAAATAGTATGTATTTAGAAAAAAAAAAAAAACTTTTGGAGTTTAATTTACTTTTGATCTATATGTTTCAAAATTGGATAATTTTTCTCTGGTATTTCAATGATACTTAGCTATTGAGATAATAAAATCGTTAGATAGATAACGTATTGTTGACTAGACTAACATTAAATTTCAATATATCTTAACTTGATTATTGTATTTGACGTGATTTTAATTAAAAAATAATATATTATATATATACACAAATGAGCATTATTGAAATATCAGAAATAAATGTGTTCAATTTTAAAATATAAGATAAAAATATTTAATTTTGAAATATATGGAACAACTGAATTTAAGAAGCTAAAAATATTTTTCTACTGTCTTATTCGAGGGGGAAAAAAAAAAAAAAAAATCAGGTGACAAATTTGAAGTTTTACTTTGTGCTTCAAAACAAGTCACAAAATTAAAAGCCATTGGTATCTCAAAATAAAATAACTTTTCTGTCAAAAAATAAAATACCTTTATTTGCCGGCATAAATATAGCTTGGTTGACCAACATGTTTTTTTATTGTTATTATTAAATTTATTTTTTTGAAAAAAACATACTTTATTAACCAACTAAATCCAATACAATACAATATTTCCAATAGTTCAACAGTATCAGTGTACATTTCAATATCATGAGGTTACGCCACTCATATTGCTTCCATCGTGGCCGAAAAATGTATGGTATCAGTTTATACCTCGATATCATGAGGTCACGCCCCTCATATTGCTTCCATCATGGCGTGCTTTGAACTAATGTTATGTGGCTGTTTCTTTCAAAAAAAAAAAAAACTTTCATATCAGATAAAGTATACAAATTATTAGTCTAATAAAATAAAAAAATTAAACAAAGACTTCCAATGTTTGATGAGTATTGACATTATTACACCTTATATATTCTACCAGAGTATCAGATTTTAAACAATTTCATTCAAATGAATTATTACTATAATTTTTTCTATTAAAACAACTCAAAATAATTATTTATTTCTAATCACTCAAAATAATCGCTTATATAATTATTCATCCAAACACATCCTAAAGTTTAGCCATTACAAATTAAAGTAATATCCCTTAGTTGAAAATAATTTTTTTTTAAAGAACAAAACAGTAACTATTTAAGAAATAAATGGTGAAAAAACAAAACGTTTGCTCCTCTAGAAATATAATGATATTACCAATAACATGCATTCATTTGCAAAATGTCCATTTGCTGAGGAAGAGCTTCCTTCATCTTTAACATTTTCCCATATGTTATGGAGTACCCAACAGACTTTTCTTGCTATACACAGAAGAAACAGAACATCCCAATGGCCAGAAAGTATAGATTATTCTCATTATGTTATAAACAATGATAAAAGTTAAGAGATTAGCCTTGCAGCAACACAGCCAAATTAGATCAAACATCATCCCTTTCTTCTTTTCTTCTCGACCTTCGCTTACCGGTCCCTGTTCCATCTCCGCCCCGAAATCAATCTTCAGCATACATACATTATTTGGTCACCTGTGGATTAAATTTTCAATCATGGAAACTAAACACTAAAGAACATTCCGATTCCCATTGTTTTCTTCCGTAGGCGATCCTGTATAAACTTGTCTATTGTTCCTTGTTATTTCGGAACATTGAACGTAACGAGTTAATCCTTAAGACGTAGCCCCTCCTAAGATCCAAAACAGCAAATTCGCATTCCTCAGTTGCCCAAGTTCGCATTGTCCTGGAGTTTGAATCTGTTGGCAGGCTCTGTCAAGACCATTTTCGGTTTACTCTTGAGGATAGAGAACTTCTCCGGTCACACCTTCGGGTCCAGTGGGCGGCATGGTTTCAGCCGCAGGTCCAGTGTTCGGATTTGTATTTGGTGCACTGGGATTCCTAGTGTTCAACCTTGTGATATGCAATGTGGAGGTAAGAAAAGTAGAAGAAGTGATATGGAAGTCAGGATGCTGAGGTATTTGAGATCTTCTGTTTTGCATGAACCTTTGCAAAGCCGGTACCTGTAATATAATGACTGGTTAATGAGTATATTAATAAGCATTAACACAATATGATATAAATGAGAAGTTAATGAGCAAAATAATGACAAATCATGGTTGATATAATTAAATCTATCTTTAACGTATGAATTTAAGTTTTTGAGTTGATGGATGACTTAACATAATTTGATACGGTATCACAACCAGAGATCTATGTGTTAAATTCAGTCTTTTTCTCTTCAATTTATATTGATTTTCACTTATTCGACATTTTTTCAAAACTTTAAGCCCACAGATGAGACAGAATGTTTGATTGATATAATCAAATTTAACACGTCAACAACAGCCGTAGCTCAACGACCTCAAGTGTATTCCTATAACTAAGAGGTCATGGATTCAAGTACCCTTCCCCAAATGTATTCGAAGTCAGAAAATCAGTAAATCACTTAGTACATGCCTATATGAATTTATTTAACTTCACTTAGAACACAGGCACAGTAGTACAAACAACCTATATAACTCTGTTGATCTGAGTATGAAAAAGGATGAACTTTCAAAGCCATTCTCTCAGAGTCTAAATCATATCCTGAAAAACATTAATGAACAGGTCCAATTTCACAAACAAACAGAGACTAGCAACTTGGTCTCAACCAACTTCACATGAACCTATAAATGTGTGCAAGAGAGACCACTAAGGAACTCTCCCCGAAATTGAGATTTTTCCAGAGCTTAAAATCTTAGCTTAAAAAGTCCATGGATGAATATTTAGTTATCATGGTTGCAAACTCGATAGTATCACACTTGGCCTGTCCTATTCTTGGTAATGGCAATCGTTTCAGTTTTGGAAGGATGTGTGGTTAGGAGATTCATCATTCCAGTCTATTTTTCCATCACTTTATAGTATATCCTCAATCACCTCTTCTTGTTTTTAGGAAGTAGTTGAAAGAAATAGAAATCGATAGCGCTCCTCCCAACGCTACCCCGCAGCATCTTTGGAACGAAGGCTTTGATCTTTTGACCCTTCAATGAATTTTATAGTAAAATCTCTCCTTCACATTCAGTGATGATGATTCTATGTATGCATAAAATTCTTTGCTCGAGAGTCAATATTTTATTCTGGATTATACTGCAGGGTCACTTAAATATTACAGAATTGTTGCAAAGGAAGTAACCATTCCTCCAGATTCTGCTTTAGTCTATTCATAGTGCCTTCGTGATTCAGAGTTGTTATCACATATCTTTGATTGTGATTTCCCTTCGAAAAGGATAATATAAAAGACCAGACTGAAATCGAGAACTGAACAAACCTCAAAGCATACTTAATATAATCGTTGTGCCTTTGTGATTCATTTTGAACTATAATAAAGACATTGATTTTATAATATATTTGTCAATTTTATAAACGTACTTAATTAAATAAAGATGGAAAACAGTGCACCTCAAAGCGGTTCCAAAAATATAGTATCAAGTGTTGCATAAAGGCTGCAGTAGTAGAAAGAGCCAAATATGAAAAACCTGACAAATTTGAGGAAATCGGATTTAGAATCTGGTTAACCACAAACTATAATATAAGGGCACAATTGTTGGATAGATAAGTGGCATACCATAAGCATATGAGAAGAAATAAATATGAAAAACCAGAAAATAGAGCAGAAAAAAGCGGGGGAAGAACTTCATTGATATTGGAGTCCGCACACTGCAGAAAATGCAAACCAAGGCATTAGATATTGGTGATATGTGTAGTATGCACAAATAAACGTGTCCATGATTGGACTATAAGCTCTAACACAGTTTGTTGTAGTTAATTCTAACTTTCACATTTATGGGGTGTTTGGACCACCATTAATAAAAGAGAGAATGAGAAGGGAGATGATCCTCAGTGTTTGGGCCACCGAAAATCATTCATTTCATAATCATGTATCCCAAAATCACCTTTTTATTCTCCTCCTAACTATTTTCTATTCTTCTCATAACAACTTTTTATTCTTCTCATAACAACTTTTTATTCTCCTCATAAATATTTTTCACTCACGTCATACCAATTATTTTACTTTCCTCATTATCATTCCCTTCAACCCCAAACACAATTAATCATTCGTCTCATAATTATTCAATTCACCTCAAATACAAATAATCATTCTTCCCATAATTATTCATTTTCTCATTTTCCCCCTAATTCTCATTCCTTCCATAATCATTCTCATTCTTCTTCCCCAAACACGCCAAATGTATCTAAACTTCTTAGCATAAGCAGCAAAGTTTGATTATACACACCCTTATTGGCCTACAAGCATCTTATGTAGACCACTAAAACTGCCCTTTTTCTTTAATTTGGACTAAAACCTCCAGAAATTATAATATCAACATCAATAATCTTCAGACTCCATGGTCCAGACCTTGATTCTCGGTCTATAAATATATTAACTGAGATCTGACCTAATATTAATATTTAATGAAAATTTTAGTGGACTACACACAAAATGTAGTCTAAATAATACTCTTCAATTTCCTACAAACAATACCATTACTGGTTTCTCCCATTGTATCATTCCACAAGAGACGACAGATAATTGGGTTTCATCAGTCATTCCACCAGAGATGTATAGTGTGTATGTGTACGTGTATGAGAGAAAAAAAGAGAGAGAGAGAGAGAGAGACCTAATTAATGTAAATAATTCACTTAACCACACCAGAATCAAGACCATGAAAGCCAAGAGCTGATCATCATAAAACTCAAACAGGAAAAACAGTATACCGATCATAATCTGCAAACGAAGCAATAGAATATCAACAAGAAAACTCTCCACATCGACCACCAAATAGTAAAATGACAAAAAATATAAGCGGGCGCATATCACAATCTGAAATGCTTACTGGAACAAAGACAAGTGACTCGATTACATGAACAAATATCAACTGAAACGTTGGGAGTCGATGTCGAGCATGATGCTGAAGCTGCACTGCAGTAATACAAAACAAGACGAACCCCATCATATTTAAAGATAATTAATGCAGCCTCCCCACTCTATATGTAACAATGGATGGACGTATCAATTGACAGTGCAGACAGATTATAAATCTCAGAAGCCGAAAAAATGATATGAAAATTACTATATAAAAGAAATATTTAAGATATGATCCGTTGGATGCACATTTACACTTGATCAACCATTCCTATAGGCAATCAAAGAGTTATTTTTTATATTACCTGAATTTTCAAACAAAAAAATTATTTAACAACTAACGCCATCATTTCTGATGACCCGACTTACAAAATCCCTATGTTGGAAGTTCCATGGAGCCATGCAAAGAGTCAA
The DNA here is from genome assembly GCA_037832605.1 of Cyclanthera cordifolia. NCBI lineage: Eukaryota > Viridiplantae > Streptophyta > Magnoliopsida > Cucurbitales > Cucurbitaceae > Cyclanthera > Cyclanthera cordifolia. The sequence goes on from JBBMEG010000021.1 coordinate 7,846,553, forward strand.
AGACCCAGTCAGATTCGTCTATTCTCGCAGGGGGAAGGTCGTACAAGACCAAGCAATGACTTCTAACAGTTGAATTAACGGCTAGTTGCTAGTTTCATTGGTATTTATTAAGTTAATTTAAATTTTGTGGATTATCTTTTGTATAGAGCATATCAAGACCTGTGAAGGGTGTTGAAAGGGAGAGTTCCACTTTCTCGAATGGTAGCGTGACCTTTTGTATCTTGAATCTGATCAACACAATCAATACAAGTATCATTCTCTTTGTTTCTAATATTAATCTTCTTATTATTATCTGGCTTGTTGTTTGTTAAGTCTTGCAGGTTCTTAACAACAACATTTAAATCACTACTTTTTACTGTAATTGCATCAGTGGCTCTGTACATGGCACCATGAGATGAGAAAGTATATCGTACCATCTCTGGAATGCATGTTAGCACGTTCTAGTAACTACCGATACCATCATACTTGCCAAAGAAAACAGTTTTAAGGCACGAACATATTGAGGCTCAGAAACAGGTAGTCAATACAAAAAATAGTCTATCTTTCCTAATAAAGTGTAGGAGTCTATTAAAGCACATGAAGATATAAAATAAACCAGTACAAAGCCACTGGTGGAAAAAGAATATTAAGGAACGAGTAAACTTTCTTTACAAAAATAAATAACCATTTTATTTCGTTAAACAAGGAAACAAAACTTTCCATTGATTTCATAAAGCAAATGAAAGAAATTAACCTGTAAACTTCAACATTCGAGTCTGTGTCTCCCTCAATGTAAATGACACCGACATAGTGGTAGTGAAAAAAACAAAGAGTGACATCATGAGCACGCCACACTTGGTCACAAAGTAATCTGAATGGAAACAAGATAAGAGAACTGATAGTTTGATATACGCTAAGGCAGATTTCATAATCCAAAATCAGTTTATCTTAACACAAATTGCTAAGAAAATGACCATCTGGAAATAAACTAAAATTAATGTACACATTTAAAAAGGATGAAAAATTCTTGGCAGCAGCATGGACTTGATAAATTTAAACTAATTTGGTTGAGAACAGACTGAAACCAGTAATAGTAGCAAGTTCTTAAAAGCAGCAACCTTTTGAAATTAAACTTTACTCCATAGTTCACGCCTCACGGAAACAACAAACACAGAGAATAATAGAGAATAAACATAATCATTCATCAGTTAATAACAGCACCATATGAAAGGGCCATATGGATGCAATAGAAAGTAAACGAACGAACCTCCAAATCTGGCAGGTCCCTCTGGTGGCTCAAATGCATAGCTAAGATTGTAAAACTCCTTCGTTTGGTAATTGTAAAGATAGCCTGAAACAAATTTAAACTTAGCTGAGAATGTAAATCAAGTTATACATCCTCCTAAGGTAAAACAATACACTAGAGATTTCCTCGTAACAAACCAAAGACATCTAAATACTGAAGCAAAAATATTCCATTGTTTGAGGATTTTGTTTAATGAAAACGAACAAGAATTATGCTATCACATTTTTTCTGTCTTATTTCATAGAATATAATACTGCAAAGATCGGGTGGGAATTTGAATTTTTGTGTTGATTGATATAATTAAATTTACCTCAAACTATTAACTTAATCTTTTGGGTTGATTGGTGATTTAATATGATTCAACATAAAATCAGAATAGGAGGTCATGAGTTAAACACGTGTCAAGTTGTTTCATTCCCCATATTTATTTCCACAAAAGACCTTCCAAATTTTCAAGAATCGAGCCACAAGTGAGATAGAGTGTTCGTTGATATAGTTATATTCATCCCGACCTAATAGCTTAAGTTTTTTGGTTGATTGATGATTTAATATGATTCAACGACCTATAATACACAGTATTAATATTATGATCATTAAGATATATGCCGGTTACAAAAAAAACAAAATAACTTATAGATTAAAGGTTAAAATACCATTTTGGTCCCTAGACTTTAAGGATTGTTCTATTTTTGTCCTTGGACTTTCAATTTTAAAACGTCCAATTCTAGTCCCTTGGAGTTTAGACTATAAAATGTCCAATTTTAGTCTCTAAACTTACCCAACCAAATCAAAACAGTCCCTCACTTTACAAAAAAGTTAACTTCCGTAAAAATTTGGTGAATTGAAAAAGGAAAAAGTTCCTCCATTATTCTCTCTCCCCAACTCCATTATTCTCTCTCTCCTTGTTGCCACTTTGTTAAAAAACATAGCTCCCCCAGTAGGATTATTTTTCTCCACAAAATAAAATTGAAACTTATAAGAATAGCGTTACCTCTTTGGTTCTAGCTTCTTTTCTTCACTTTCAATCTAATTATTTTTAACCTTTTTCCTCTTCAATTTTCTAATTTAACAAAAAAATTACCGGATTCATTCAAAACATTAAGAAAAACAAAGGTTAAAAACACTAATTATTAGGAAATTGACTTCTATGTTTAGTTTCATCTTCATTTTTTTATTAAACAGATTGAAGCTAAGGAATCAGAAAAGAAGGGAAATCTTGCATATTTTTTTCAAGAAGAGAAATTTGACATAAACGTTGTGTTCATGGTAAAATGTAAACGCCACAAAGTGTCCTAAGAAATAGTGGATTTGGAATAACATCATCATAGATGGATAATGCTTCACCCCACCGTTAGAGCTGATGATCCTGCCAACGATGATACGACCGGTCAACAAAGTGGCCGTCAAATCAGAAGAGGAGAAAGAAAGAATAATGATAGAATTAAAGGATATGTTTTCCAAAATTGAAATAATTGAACCAGAAGTTGAGAAACGAAAGCTAAAACTTAAAAGAAACAATATTCTGAAGTTTCAATTTTATTTTGAGAAGGAGAATTGTACGAGAGAAACTATGTTTTTTAACAAATTGGCAAGAGGATAGAGAAAAAAATAATGGGGTTGGGGACACAAGAATGGAGAGTTTTTTTTTTTTAATTTATCAAAGTTTAACGGATGTTAACTTCTTAGTATGGTGAGAGATTATTTTTTTTAACTTTTTCTGTCACTCTTAGGACTAAAATTTGACATTTGATAGTCTAGAGATTAAAATTGGATATTTAGAATCTAGGGACCAAATGGAACAATTCTCATAGTCCGGAACCAAATGAAACAATTCTCATAGTCTAGATACCAAAATAGTATTTTAACCTAGATAAAATCATAATCGATTCTAAGAAAATTTCCAATCACTCACTTTAATTCAGGTAAGCCGTAAGTAATGTAAAACACATGCAAAGCATGCTTACACAATACGAACACCATAATATCGTAGCTATAAAGAGGTAATTCGTTATTACCTTGACCGGGAAATGTCAGTAAACTATTCATCAATATTGTATCATATCCGACAAATCTGTTTATGAGAAGTTGCTGCCATCTGCCAAAGTTAATCCTTATTATTGCTATTATCATTATTATTGTGACAAAAGATGACAACATTTATATTTTAATTTTTCTACCCAACTATAGTTTTCAAAAGTCCAAGTAAACCAATAAAAACCAATCATTGGGTCCCAATAGAGGGAAAAGGCATATCAGGCCACAAGCAAACACAAAAAAAATATCCAAAAGCCCAAAACTAACAAGAGGATTTGTAGAGCAACATATTGATAGGGACCTATGACTCTTTCTCCTCATTTTTCTTCTTTACCCTCTGATCAGGAGGACGAAAGCTATAAACATGACTCGTCTAGAAGGACCAGGGTTAAAGAGACAGAGGAAAGTGCTAGCAAACGATCATTATTATAATCATTATAAGTACAAGTAAATAAAAACTAATGATACACGTGAGGTAAGAATCTTAACTAAGAACACAAACTGAAACTTCAACAGTAATCAGATTCACCACATTGATAGATATACCTGTTTCCAAAGCAAGAATGTTGAGCTGGTATACTTATATTAACTGTTATTATATTGTGCCTAGATTTAGCTGCTTCTGGTAATAAAAAATATCCCTGCAGCATATGAGCTCCTTATTACAAGAAAACAGTAACTCGAAAAGCATTTAGTGAACAGAACTTACAACCAAACTTAATTCAATACAAGTGAAAATAGACTTTAGTATCGGAAAACAGAAGCAATCTAGCAAAGGTTAAAATAGTAAATAATAGATGAAAAATATAAATGAATTACCTTTTCCCTAGTATACAAGTAGGTTGGTTCAAAACTTTTACTTCTTCTCTCGAGCCATTGCACTGATGGGAAAAACACAAAGCAGAGGCATCAAAATAGACCATTAACAATAAACTACAATAAGTCCAGGAAATGCAATGAAGAGGAAAAAACAATTACTTCAAAGCCAAAAAAGAAAAAGGAAAAAGAGCTTTAACCATGTTTGGCATTAATTTTAAAGAGCTTGAAATGATCACAAAATAATTTTAACCAGTTTAGCATTTAGTAAAAGTGATTGTATATTAATTAAAATAAAACCACCTTTACAATTGCACTAATTTTCAAATTGCGATTAACAATAACATGTTTGTTTGAATTTGTAAATATTTGGAGCTAACATAAGTGCACTTGAACTATTGTCACTGGACAACCATCTGACCATACTACGTTTGGTTGTCAAAGTTACTCATAGAAAATTAATGCTTAAGTAGTTTGCCACCATGGATTGATCTCATGATCCCCAAGTACTTTATGATTTATTTTAACAAAAAACGAACTTTTCGTTAGGTAAATGAAAAGAAGAAAACCTTCATACACAACTCCCAAGGAAGAATAGGACAAACCTCTAAAAGAATGAAGAACATAGCAAAATACAATAAAGAGCAAATACCAAAGCAAGATTAAAAAACAAGTTGAATTATGTTAAATCGTCAATCAACTCAAAAGAAGCTTATGGATTAGGTTAAATTTAATTATATCAATCAACACTCCTCTCACCTGTGGACTTAGAAATTTGAGAAATGTCTTATAAGTGAAATTCAATTTTAAATTGAGAGGAAAACGACTTGGCAGTGACTCAAACTGAGGAATTTCTACTCTGATACCATGTTGAGTATATTAAATCACCAATCAACCCAAAAGCTTAAGCTTATGGGTTGAGGTAAATATTATTATATCAATCAACAAAAAGACTAAACAAAAACAAAAACAAAAACAAGAACAAAAACTTGCGACGCTTGAGACCATAAAAAAAAAGTTGAGGAGAGCAACGAGCTCTAAACTTCAATATTTAAACTACAAAAACTTCAAATCCCACACGACGAACTTCAAACAGCAAGATTAGTGTTTTTAAAAGTTCAAGGCGCACTAAGGCGCAATGGCCCTCTGGGGCTAAAGGTGCGGGCTTTTTTACTTAAGGCACACTATATAAAAAGACATTAAAAAAATATATATAGGAATATATGCACAATCAAAACACTTTTCATGAAGAAAAATAAAATTTTAACCAAGAATACTATATAAAACAAACATAAGATTCAAATATTAACGTTCATTTCATGTGAAGAAATGAAGTTGAATTGAGAAAAATATATAAAGCATACATAAACTCAACTATAAACCTTCATTTCATAGAAAAAAATGAAGTTTGAATAAAAAAATGATATATAAACACGCATAAGTCATTCAAGAAATTTTGATACTTAAAAAACTTATCTCGCACTACGAATGACCTAGTACGGGGATCTCTCCAAAAGGCGCGCGTTGCGCCTTTTCAAGGCGAGGCACATAAGTTGCGCCTTGCGCCTAGGCACGCGCCTGGGTGCGCCTTTCAAAACACTAAGCAGGATCGAGATAAAAGAGGGAAGCGACGTGTTTAAGTCAAATTGAAGAGTTACCAAACAAAGAGACGACTAGCTCAAACATAAAGAACCCCTAACATTCCATTAACTGAAGACCACAAACATTGGCAATGTTTAACGGACAAAGCACACAGCTGGTCCGAGAATTGGAGCAAAGGGGAAGAAATAGCTAGGTCTGCTAAATAAGATGGAGAAACGAACTCCTCGTGAGGATCTCCATCTATCTTCATCAAGAAAATTAATTCAAGAATCAATTTTGCTAACACTTATGGCATCTTCCAAATACAAATGAAAAATGAGCAGGAAGTGGGGTAGAGAAGGAGGGGAATGATCATGAATGACAACCTCATGAATTATAGAAGTATGAGAGCTCGAGAACCCAAAGAACTTTATGATTTACAATGACCTTATTTGACCACAAAGTGATCCATGGTGGTTGATTTACACTCATGAAATTGACTTACTTAAAAATCTAGCATATGGTTCATTATTTCATTAAATGTTAGATTATCTTTGTATTTTATACTTGAGAAGAATCTTCTTTTAAATTCCTTATTGTTGGGGTTTTGGTCTATTTAAGGAATGCCCTTCTTTCATTTGTAAAAGTACTTTATTAAAGATTATTTTACATTCCTAAAATTCAATACGCTATTAGAGCAGTAGAAAATATGTTCAACTATCGAGTCGTTTCATCTTTAATTAATTACGATTTTCACTTGATGAAAATTCTCAAATTTCAAGACCACAATGACGAGACGTGTTGGTTGATGTAATTTTCACCACAACTCATTGGCTTAAGCCTTTGAGTTGATTGGTGATTTAACCTGATTCAATATATATGAATATATGTATAAATATATGCATATGCATATTTATTTAAAAAAATTTAGAGAATTACAAATGAATATTTATATATATGTATAAATACGTATATTTGTATTACAATTTTGTCAAACTACAAGGTTTTCAATGCACTGTTTATGCTAACATTAAATAAAGCATTGCAAGTCATCATATCATCATAGAGCATGCACAGAGAGAAAGAAAGTAACTTATTACCTGCAGAAGACTGGAGCCTGTCTCGATGAAGAATCCATGGCCACTTAGAGACATCAAGATTCAAATTTATTCCTGCAACATTCTGCACTAGCAATAAGGAAAACAACAAATGTGCTGGGAAGTAGTTTATGTAAGTAACAAAAACCTTTCATGAGCATCAAGGTATGCAAGTAGGAGGATAAGATCGAAAGCCAGAGTTGAAAAGAATAAAACCTATTGACTATAAAGCTTTAAGGTTGGTAGTCTAAGGAATAAGGAAAGCGAGGAAATGCTGGATATTTTGGAAGGAAGTTGAAAATTGAAGGGAAGTTCTGTTTTTTTTTTTTTTTTAACCCTCCTACACTATAATGCAAATAATGCGTGGAAAGTGCATGCCTCAGTGGACCACATTCAAATCTATCGTCAACTCTCTAAAAGTAGCATGCTTGAACCTTGCAATTAAAGTAATGCCATTTACTCACAGATAGTTTCAACAAGCTGTTCAGGATCTGCTTTGTATGCCTACAAATAAATAGAATTCTTCGGTTCCATCGTCTACCGAAATGCGCAATAGCTGCCTTGAAAGTCTCCTTGACTGATATCAGAAAACTGGTGTGTAGCTCTTCTTTGTCATGTTTGATAACTGTCTCATCAACTGCTGCTTTGGAGCATTGATCTAAACCAGTATTCTCTGCTTGATGTTCTAGACACTCTGTATCTGATTTCCGGAGCTTGGGTGCCAACTTAACCCTTCTAGCACTTGAACCAAACCAATTTAACCAAAATTTGGCAGCCAAAAAGGTCAATTCGTCTCCATCATTTGCAACTTCCAGACTCTCTCTTACAGTTTCCCCACCAGAGACATCTTCCGCATTTAGTTCAGAGTCGTTTTGTAACCACAGGCCTGCAGTAGTTATCTGAGGAAAATGACACAATTTTAGCCTTTATCCACTAAAAGATGAAAGAAAGCACGAAAGCAAAAAGGCAAGAACAAAACAACATTTAGGACGCAGGTTAATACATTTTTTTTTTTTAAATCAGTTTAATACAAATCGATAAACCAAAGCAAAATAATCAATGGTATAGATTCGTTTCAACAAAAGCAAACATTTTCAAGACAGGAAAGCAAAACAACATCATCAGAGAAAGTAAAACGTGAAGGAATGAGAAATTGCAAAGATAAACAATGGGACAAACAAAAGGGATCCGATTGGCAAAAATCAGAAAAGTATCACTCACAGTTACAGAAAACATAGCATACAGTATAAAACTTACAAGCTGACATTACTTAGCTCAGCAACATAGTATAGAAATTAGAAACATTATATCTAAGTAATAAAAATATTTTACAGAATTAATAATTACAAAAATCTTGGAAAATTCACTGATTTTTCCCAAACAAAAACCTTTGAAGAAACGCCATGATAACATATCCATAAAATTACTACTCTCAAAAGGAAATGATCAGCAAAAGCAATAACCAGTTCAAATTTTACTACTTGGAGACAATATTTACCTTAATTTGAATAAGTTGGGCTTCTGTAGTCTCAACTCCAGAGAGTTCACTTGAACAACCAGGCTTTGAATGCAGAAAGAACAAAGCTTAATTAAAACAGCATAAAACTAAAATATATATACATTTAGTCCATGCATAACAAGAAATGCCTCAAAAACATTAATTAACAGAAATAAACCATGCCCTCAAATACCTTTTTTTTTTAAAGAAACAATTAAATTGATGGTCAGAAATTAAACAAAAACTATAAAACCTAAAAACTAAAGAGTTCAACTCAAAATAGTGTCGAAATTTCCTTCTCTTCCAAAACTCATTTTATCATCTCAAAATAGATTGTCCTAATACCAAAAGAGTTCAAAACAAAATAGAGAGTCTTTGTTTCCTTTCTTTCAAAACTCATTTTACTATCTCAAAATAGTGTCTCAACACCAAAAGAGTTCAACTCAATACGCAAGCTGTATCAAATTCAAACATTATAGAAAACAGATAAGACTAGATTACGACCTTCCCACTTCATCTTAAATCCATAAAAATAATGCATCCTGAATCCATAAAAATACTCTAGAAAAGGAGCTAAGAACGCCCAATAATCAACATTCCACCACAATTACACCACAATTTTCAAAGCTCCAACCGTGTAAAGCGAAGAAAGGAACAAGGAAAAAAACCCCATATCCTAAAATCTGAAATAGAAGAAACAAACAGCAGAGTAACTCAATTAAGAAATAACTAAGACCTTCATAAAACCCATCTTAACCAACTGATGAACCCTAAAACTCACAAACCCAAAATCAAAAAAACATCGCAAACTAAAAATCTTACAAAATACAAACGTATATAAATCAAATTACAAGAAGAGTCGTATGATGGAAGAACCTGTTGTACGTAGTTCGCGTGCATAACCACAAGAATACAGAACAAGGTAATGGCAATACAGAGATTCACATACTCCAAAGTGGCTCTGACTTTGGGAGTCAACATCTGGGAAAATCGTTCTTGAACTCGAATAAACGTTTGTTCTGGATCCATCCCTTTTGCCCAAATTACCTAGAAATCAAACATCAAAAGCTTCCGCTAATGGATTCTTCTTGTTCTTCCCTTCTTCTGGGAAAGTGATTCAAAAGTTTTCTTCAAGTTCCGTCGCAAACAGCAATCGTTTTCGTTGCTTTCAATTCGATCGGAACGACTCGTGGAAGCGATTTATCGTCATCGTGATCTTCAACAGCAAAAGTATTTTCCTCTTCGTACTTTTTTTTTCTTTTTTTTTTGAGGAAGATTAAGAACTCATCCTCGAGAAATTAGAAATTAACCATGCACACGAAATTCGTACAATCGTGATAGAGTTTTTGCTAGTCCAAGTATTCACAACAACATCCTCTTTTAAAAGGTAGTTTTTTTTTCTTCTTCTCTATTTACTCTGAAAAAAATCTATACATTTTTTTTAGGCTAAGATACCCTTTTTTTTTCATTTTAATTTTATTTTGTTAGTATTTCTTTAAAAATAACGTAACTGTGACATTTGTGGTAGAGTAAATTATATCTCTCTATTTTATTATATGAACATTTTACAAATATTTTAACTTTTGTGTTTATGGGTGAATTTCATTTGATTGTTTAATTTAATTGAAGTTATCAAATTTACTTGATTTAAGATTTTTTAAAAAAATTTACTTGATTTAAGTCATTTGTTTCACTTGAATCGTTCATTTTTTATGATCTTGATTGAAGTTTGTTTGTAAATGAATATTTGAACAAATTTTTACCGATTATTTTGACAAAACATATCATCTTAACTTACAATATTT
>JBBMEG010000021.1:7859156-7870088 GCA_037832605.1 Cyclanthera cordifolia
CCACTAACCTCTAGGATTGTGTTCTCCTTCTACAATTTTCTATCATTATAGAAGCTTGCTTAATGGAGCAAGAATAATCATATGACAAAAGTTCTGTTGGGAGAGAGAATATTTTGTAAATAAACTATTTGAAGGAAAAAGTTAAATTTATGACATTTCTTTCTCTCTCTCTCTCTCTCTCTAGGAGTCTTATCAGAGATTGTCCAGTTTCCCATCATTAATTCACGATGGCAATGATTAGTCATTTACTAACACAACTACAAAGAAAAAGAATCTCTACCAAAACTCTTTTCTTTTCTTTTTTTTTTTTTTTTTTTTATGAAAACAACTTAATAAACTAAAAAACAGAACAAATCTTTCCACAATCTAAAGGTACAAATATCATATATATATATATATACACACATATATTGCACAATATTCAATTTCCTTGCCTTGATGCTTAGTTCCCTTTTGCTTAGGGTACCAACAATTATTACATGAACATCAATTATTACCCATGAACATGATTAATTACTAAAAAAAAGCATAAATCTTTTTATTAAAAAATATACCTTGAATACCACAACTAATTTGTAACTATTTTCAATTTATAAATATCTAAATAAACTTAAGTAATTATTATAAATTAAACTTGTCACGTTTTAGGAAATGTTTGGAGCGATAGAAAAGAAATAAGAGTAAAAGATCAGTAGAGAGCCTTTTTTATTATTGACTTACAGATTTGTTATTTAGTCCATTATTTTTTTTTTTTATTCCTTCACTTTCTATCGTAGTCAAACATGTCTTAGTTTTTAAAAGTTTTCTTGACTTTTAAGCTACTTGAATGGGTTAATTTATGAATCAATTTGAAAACTATATTAAGAAAATGACTTGGTTTAGAAAGAAGAAAATTGAGATATCATAATATGGTGCTTCATGGGAGGATAAATATCTATGAATATTTGATGATAAAATATCTATGTTATTTTAGGTGACAGCTGTCATTGTCTTTGCTTATTTTCGATTTCAAAGAGCAAAACATAATTGATTTCCTGCTTCTGTATATATCGCTTTAAATAATTTCAATCCTAACTCATGTTTCTAATCAAAATTTCAATCAAAATTTACATTAAACATATTATTGAATTGCTACTAATATTAATCACCAGATAAGCAGTTAAATATCCAATCATTACTAACATCAATCCTCAAATAATTAACTAGTTAATTTCTCTGATTACTATTGACACTAATTTTCTAAAAAATAGTTAATTATTTAGACTGTCATGAACCTCTTCATTCTCTTTCTTCTCCGCTCTATTTTTTTTTTTTTTTTACAAAGAAACACTCTAACAAAGTTTTAGTGACATGATCAGGTAGAAATCCTCCATCTGAAATATTGTTTGGATAGAAAATCATTCTTAACTTAACTTTGTCAACAGTGGTTACCATAATCATATGACACTGTTAATATTATCATAATATTTTGTTTTATTTTTCAAAAGAAAATAACAATATTCAAAAGTCAATTTTAGGGAGGATTAAAAAGGAGGTAAAAAAATTTCTACAAGAAAAAAAAGGTAATAATTATATTTTAAAAAAAGAGGTAAGAATTCTCTACATTTTTTCTTGGAAAAAAATATTTGCATGCAGAATATGCAACAACATTTGATTAGCAGATTTTTTTTTTTTTTTTTTTCGTTGCATTAGAAATTTGTTTGAGCTTCTTTATTATAATTATAACTAATTTTTTTGTTTGTTTCAAAATTATAATTTGTGAATGGTTAGTGCACAATTACTTTTTACACTTTACTAGGTCCCCTATTTCTTGCTAAGGCAAAAAATATATATATATATCCCCTCGAGGGAAGGGAGGTCTTTATCTCCCTTTTAAACTCCGCTTTCACATCTTAAAATTTTCGATTGAGCTACTTACGGCGAACGCTTCCAAAAGCAACCTACTTCTACTCTAAATAAGAGCCTTCGAGTACCAGACCTGCTTCAAAAGGTAGTGAGTGATCAGGATTTAGTAACTTTCCTGCTGATTTGGGATATTAGAGTCAAAGCTCTATATATACATAATATACATACTTTTATATATATATATATGTATATATATATATACTACAATATAAAACAAATGCCCTACGAATAAATGTTAATGTTCCTTCTTATGTAGTACAAAAGTTTTTTTAGTTGGTGAAGATCAACCTATGACATTTTTAATTTATAGACATATATTAATGTTGATATATAATGTAAAAGATGAACAACTTTTATTTATTAGTCTGTTTTCTTCTTGGAAAATATGAATGTGGTTATAATTAAAATATAATCTTCTTTCCTTTTTTTTATTTTTTTGCATGAAAATTTCAAAGCAAACCCGAAAATGTAACTTTCAAGAAACATAATATTTCAAACAAAATTGCTATTTGTAAGAGTATAAAATTATTTACAAGTATAATTGTTTTATTTGATATTCATAGTTTAACCACGTTAAAGAATAAATCTTCAATTGAATTGATTCAAAAAATAAACTTTATTTTTTTAAGTCTAATTTTTGTGCTAAACTTCTGAAGGGGTTGCAAGTGCTTTAAGGGGGTGTTTGGGTCACCATTAAAAAAAATGAGAATAGGAAGGGGAATAATTTCTGGTGTTTGTGATGAATCATTTCTCCCATAATCATGTTTCTTTAATATCACATTTTTATTCTCATTTTAACTACTTTTTATTTTTCTTCTAATAACTTTTTATTATCCTCCGAACTATTTTTCACTTATATCGTATCAATTATTTTATTTTTTTCATTATCATTTTCTTCACCCAAACACAATTAATCATTCTCCTCATAATCATTTCATTAATCGCAAAAACAACTAATCATTCTCTTCATAATCATTTTCTTTCTTATTCCCCTAATTCTAATTCTTTTCATATAATTATTCTCATTCTCTTTGTTCCCAAACACACCTAGGAAGTTGGTGGGAGAATAACTCTTATTTTTGTTTGGATCATCTACTTGTTAGGGAAGTTCTAGGGCTCTCCTAACTTTTGGTAGGTAATTTTCGAGGATTGTATTAGTTTGATTGTTTTTTTTTTGTAACAATTAGGATAGAGTATTGAATTATTGCTCTAGTTGGTAGTTGATTGTTATTTTTTAATTATACATATTTATGGATGGAAGATTTGAATTCATGACCATTTGATATCAAGTTTATTTATCAAAAAAGAGCAATAACTGAACAGTATCCGCAAAAGCTGAAGAACCATAAAATCATGGGTTTAAATTCTCCTATCCTCGATCATTCTAATAAAAAAAAAACATCTTTAAGTTTATTTTGATGTTATTAAATTATTTCTCTCATGGGCATATAATTTAGTTGTGGTTAGTTTTTAATCTATGTTTGTTTTTGTTGAAAAGAAATTGTAGTTGACATTGAATATGTTTAGAATAATATTAGTGAGGCTGTGTGGAGTGTATATACAAAATGTCACATTTTCTCTTTCTCCTTCCACAATCCACAGCAAAGAATCTTTCTTTATTTTAGTGGAAAATTCTTCTTCCTCCTCTCCTCTCTCCCTCTTTTTTTTTTTCATTCTGGATTTCTCTCTGTTATCTGCTTTTCTTCAAAGCAATTCAAGAATCAATTCTTCTCTCTTTCCTCCTTTTAATTTTTCTTACTCTAAGTTTCTTATTTCATGTTAACAATCCTCGACTATTCTCGTAGACAATGGTCGAGAAAATATGTTCAAAATTAATTCTCTTCCTTCACCATTCAGCAAACTTATGAGTATAAGACTAAGAAGCAAGATAATCACATCCAATAAACAATGTGGCTTAAAACAAAAAAGAATTGAAAATAACAGAAACAATTCTGTTTGAATTACTCACATTTTCCAAAAATTGTACTACATTTTTGTTAAAGTTTGCATCTTTAACAAACCCAGATGCTTTTTCATTCTGTGTTTTCTATCTGTTATGAGTGCACATGTCCAAAAGCTTCTTTCTTCCTTCAACAATCTCATCAAAGAAATCATCAAGCTGTCCGATAATGGCGTCGACCCCGCTTCTCAACGACCCAAACCAATTCTTCACCCTCTCTACTTTCTCTTCAATTTCAACGTCTTCGTCTTGTTTCTCGAGCTCCGATTTCAGGTCATCCATGGCTGCCTTTGCTCCTCTGAACTCAAACAGCAAAATCCCCACTGCCTGCCCATCTACTCTCTCTATCTCATTTGCCACTCTCTGCCTCAATCTCCCCATTGAAGCTACAAAGCTTGAGCTGAACATAGTTCTTTGATGGCGACCATCGTCATTTTCGATCCCGTCATTCCCATGGAAGCTAGATTCTGGCGAACAATACACGAGGGAACAGAGTAGAATCATTAAAAGCAGTGAGCTGATGCTCTTTACTGCATGTAGAACACCTCTAAATCCATTGAAAGCATTCGACTTTGATGTCGATCCCATTCCAGTTAGCGTGCCAGTACCGTTGAAAGAGAGCAGTGACAATGGCTGGATTCTTGTATGCATTAAGCTTTTATTCTCCTCTTCTAATCCAAAAGCATTCCTCTCAAAATCAGAAATTGCTCTAAGAACCTTCAAAACAGAGGAAAACAGAGTAAAACAGAGAAAAGCAGAGTAAAACAGAGAAAACCCAGAGCAGTATACAAGAAAAAGAACAAAATTTTCCAGGAAAACAATAACAAAATCTAATCGAATACAAATCCGAACAGACCCTTCGAGAAGCCCGAGGATTGAAACGAAGAAAGTGAGGATCTTGCAAAGAAGAAGCTATGGCAGAAGCTTCAACATGGTAAAGCTCCATCCTTGAGATTCCTGATTTGAGGACTTGGCAGGCTTCCCAAAGGCGGGAGCTCTCATCCATGTACTCGTCGAGCCACTTCCCGCCGACCGGAAGGTGCAGGCGCTGGCCGAGATGAATAAGGTGAGAGTGAAGAGTTCTGAGAAGAGAGAGCACCTTTTGGAGAAAGTGAAGGGACATGAAGTCGGAGGAGAGGAAGGCGTTGTCGAGGTCGTCGAGCTGTTGGGAGAGGAACTGGTAGAAGCCATGGAGGGAGGTACCCATATGAGAACAGAGGATGTGTGTGTTTTGTGTGTGGGGGAAAAGTTAAAAGGAGATTTTAGAGATTAAGAAGGGAAGATAAATAGGTGGTTGCTTGCTTGTTTTGGAATAGAGAGGGAAGAATAATATGAATGTTGTGTTGAGAATTGATTGTTGGGTGCAATCATGTGTGTTTCCTATTCAATTCAAGAGAATTGTTTTTTTGATACATAAATATGACTTTTTCTTTATATTTTTTATTTAATTTCTTATTTCTATATGATCCATAAGTAGGTTCTTTGAATAGGTTTCCGATGGTGAATTAAATTCATAACATTTTAGTTCTTCAATATTTGCTAGACCACGAGAATAAACAATGATGATTAAGATAATGATGTTTATTTGGAGTTTTTATTAAGCTATTAAAAATGAATTTTTATAATTAATCTTTAAACTACGTCATCAATCACTGCAATTTTTTCTTTAAAGCTACTCAAAATAAACCCTTATTTCTGATTCTCAAAATAATCACTCCTACAATTATTCACTCAAACTCGCCATATGGAAGAAAGTGAGAGTTTAAACTCGCCATAAGAAAGAAAGTGAGAGTTTAGTCCGATTCATTTAAAAATTTAGAATTTAGTCTCTATAATATTGAGAAGGTTAAAATTAAATCTTTATGGTTTGATAAAATTCTAAAAAAAAAAAGTACGTAGGTAGATGTAATGTAACTTATAATGTATGAACGTTTAAAATCGTAAAACATGACTATTTTTCTTTTTATATCTTTGATAAAATTACATCCTATGCAAATACTCATACTTTTTGTATCATTTTTCTAAATTATTGTATTATTGTTCAAAATTGATATGATCATGAAAGTCACATTTGTATTTTTATATGCAAAGAAAAGAAGGGAGTTTAAAATACTTGAAAATAGATGAGTGTTAAACACATTAATAGATATGTTTTACGAAAATCAAACTATGCTCATTTTGAAATTTTGTTATCATACGAACATAACTTAAATGAATTGATCATTAGTAAAATTTGTGTCAATTTTCCTCTAATTAAAAGTAAACTAATGGAAATATTCATTTATTTATTTTGAAAACGAGATCTATTAATACACCCTAACCTCTTAAATAAGGTTCTAACAACAAAGGGATATGAGAAGTAATGGAATTATAAAAGTATAAGACTTATAAATAAAAATGTCCACGGGTGTTTGTTTCAAATTTTATGGAGTGTTGTGTGTTTAGGTACGAGAAGTTATTAGGAGTGTTTATAAATTTTTGTTTTTATAATAGCTTGTTTGTTTGATAGTTTTAGTGGAATATTTATAATTAAATACTTGTTTGTTTTATGGTTTTGGAAAAAGATTTATAAATAGTTGTTTGTTTGTCTGAAGGTTTTGTTTTTTGTTTCGAGGTAATTGCTTGTTTGTAGGGTGATTTTGGCAGAATGATTGTAATAAAAAATTTGAAGCACTTATTTTATGAGTTTATGAAGCACTTATTAGGAACACATTGACTTATTTTGTGGGTTTAAAGAGCGCTTCATTTCTTGACTTTCCAAACAAGCATTTGATAAAACATAATCCCTCTTAATCAAAATTTTTGGAAGTTAGGTATTAGACAAAATTGTAATCAAAATTTGATAGAGCAAGAGTATATTATTTGGAAGATAAGTTTGAATTATTGAAATGAAAGAATTTGGTTGGTTTTAATATTTAAAAGAGGAAAAAAGAAAAGGGGCAAAGGAACAAAAAAAGAGAAAACTGTTAAAGGATTCCCTTCAAAGTAATGTAAACTTCAAAATTAAATGGAATGATATTATTTGCACAGGCCCTATAATTAGAATCATTGCCTCAAACTGAAAGTTTCATTTTCCAAACCACTTTTTTTTTTTTTTTTTTTTTTTTTTTATATTATATGTTGGATTATGTTTCCTGAGCTGTAAGAGTTTGACCACTTTGACTCAGATGCTTTCTCATTTTTCTATATTGATTTGGCTAGGCAGTGGCAGCTTTTTCTTTTTTTCAAAAGAAAAAAACTTTTTGATTTGATTTTTTTTTCCTTTTTAAAAAAGAGATTGGAAATTAATTTTACTAAAAAAAAATAAAAAAATAATAATAATAAATAAGGGTTTTCTGGTTTAGGGCCAACATTGTGGGTTAAGGGTTTGAAAATGAGATTCTTTGTTTGGTTTGTAAAGGAAGAATCATATCATGAGGCCCATGTCTATGTCTATGCAATGCACAACATTTGTAGCCTTTTTCTTTTTTCTCTCTACCTAAACCATTTATGGATTTGGACCACCCTCTCTCTTTTTGCCATATTTATATACCTATTCTTTTCATTCTCTCTTTATAATATATATTTGTTTACTTATTTTTCTACTCTCTTTATATTTTTTTTGTTTCTTTTTAGTTTAACAAAATGCATGAATGGAGGATGGAATCCAAGATCCTTGAAATGATAATTGGTATTTGTTTAATGCCAATGGATGGAGACGACTCTTTCATTTTGGATGTGTTTGAAAAGAGGAATGAGAATGATTTTGGCAGGAATGAGAGTAAGGAAAGTGAAGCGGAAGGAAATCATTATGAGGAAAATTAAGGGATGAAAAGAATGATAGTGAAGAAAAAAATTACTCCACATATCAACTTTTTATTCACATATTTTAATTATACTATTTTATTAAACATAATTCTTACCTAGCAGATTTTCATTCATTTTTTCTAAATCCAATTATATCCCTCTTTTCAGTAAATTGAATGAAGGTTGCTAGTGAGCTGATTGAATCTATCAGCAAACTGATCGAGTCTATCAATAGAAGTATTGATTGAAGTCTATCAGCTGAACTACTGATCGAAGGCTATCAGCTAAACTATTATTTGAAAGCTATTAGATGAAGCTAAGATACTGATTAAAGACTATCAGCTAAACTATTGATTGAAGACTATAAGCTGAACTACTGAGTGAAGGTTATCAGGTGAAGTTAAACTACTAATGGGAGGCTATCAGCTGAATTGATTGAAGCTATCAGTTTAACTGGTTGAAGCGAGGGCATTTTGATCATTTTACAAAACGATCCATTTTTCTGCTATGTAGAAAATATTTTCAGAATTTTGCTATATATAAAATTATTTTAGGTTTTTTTGCTATACATTAAAAATCTTCATAAAAAAATGGGTATGACGTGGATGAAAAATAGCTGTGAGAAGAATAAAAATTAATTGGGAGGATAAAAATGTGATTTTGTGAAATATGATTATGGAGGGGAATGATTTCACAAACATTGAAAATCATCTTTATTCTTATTCTTCTCATATATTCTTGGTGGCACAAACATACGCTTTTAGTTTTTAACGTGGGATCCTCTCAACACGTTCTTCAGGATGACGTCTTTTTTTAATCCACCAATATTTAATTAGATTAAAATTTCATTTTATTGTACAAATACTTGAGTTTAATAGTTTAATGAATTATGATATCATATTACATTAACAGTTACCTATCTCAAAACTAATTGTAAGTTCCAACCAGAAATGTATTATCAATTAGTTTTGTATTATTAAGAACTGAGATATGCCTAATAAACGTAAGAAATGAACTTTAGTCTACACTTTGACACTCATATCAATAAAAGTGTGAGTTAAAATGAGTATATCTATTAACTACTACCTCAGAATCTCTACCTCAATTCTCGTGTTCGATTCATGCAACAAAAACCATCAGTTAAGCCTTCATTTCGAAACTTATGAAAATCAAGAATAAATTTCTCTCCTAGTTGGTGATTTTACTCATAACACCGATGAGTTTCTTCATGTTTGAAAGAAGAAACAAACACTCTTATTGTCAAGAAACTATGTTGAAGAAAATGTATCAATGTCAAATATTGTCAACGCCAAAATGAGCATAGTTTAACTGACTACTAGGAAGTTAGAGGTTTGAGTTGTTAGGGGCGGACCATCATAGGTACTAGATCCAAAATTTTAAATTTACAGTAGTATTGCTAACTGAACATTTGTGTCGAAGTTATTTACAACAAACTTATTACTTACTTTCTATTATGAATTACAATAGAATTTGTTGAAAATACTCACCTTGTGGCAATTCTCCCACATTGAAAAGGTGAGGATTCTTCAACACATTTAAAGATAGGGTGAGCTACTCCCTTCATAGCTAATTGCTTTTGAGATGGATGGCCACACTATCTAATATGATATCAGAGCATAAAGTGGGTTATTCATTTTTCATCAACCCAAAAGTTTGATCCAACCCAAGCATAGTTGCTCACCCTTTTTCCAGGTAGCTTAAACCCTATAAGATCCAAGCAATGTTCAAACTTCTGTCATGATAAGAGTTTGGTCATCAAGTTTAGGTATGAACTATAAACATATTTCAACCACGTCAATAAAACAAGATAACGAGTAGTTCTCAAACAAATAGAGATAGGGTACCCAGTTTGTAAAACGGTTCCACAAAGTAAGAAAACGGTAAAAGACCGTATAACTAGAAAATCAAAAGATGCGATAGATAAAGAATGAACGAGCACATGGTCTCTAGTGATACAAGCATGAATGCAAAACGTAGTAAAGAGTGCATGAGTCAAAACAAATAGATTTCAATAAGTAGTAGTACCGGGGCAACCCTAGAAGAGATAAGCCATCCCGGGTCTTCGTGTTTAGCACGTCGTGGCAACCATATTAGGGCTAAGCCAACCCGGTCATTGTGTTAAGTGCGCAGAAGCAACCCTGACAGTGCTAAGCCATCCCGGGAGAATTACGTAATATGGGCTTCCATAAACAAAAAAAGAATCACAACAAGACAATATAAACTAAACACAACGTGGCAATTATCCATACACAAAAACAACATGCATTAGTTCACGAAATTCAATGCATAACATTACTAAACATGCGTATAACTACCTACATGAACCCAAGTTAAGGTTATATTTCCCTTATCTTGGCTGAAAACTACTAAGTTTGCTTGTCAATGCTCGAACCACGACTCATGGAAGATTCTCCAACAAAAACTGGCCCAAACAAGGTTAAAGAGTCAAAATTGGACTCAATACATCGGAAACACTCAAAGAGACCTAACTTTGAAAATCAAGTTCTCGAAACCCGATTCCCGGTCAATGTGGTTTACCAGTCAAGTTGGTCAAAGCTAGTCAAAATTCTTTTATGCCCTAGAACTCAATGTTAAGTGTTGGCATGAGTCATAACCTTAATCAAAGTTGCTCTCAACAACACATAACCTCATTTGATTATCAACCTAAAGTCATGAGTCAAATATTCTACCTAAAGAGAGTTTGACTCAGTCAAACCTTTAAAAAATATATATAATACACTAAGAACTCAAACTCAATAATGGTGGTCCTTACTTGCAACACTCCACCTTGCAACAACCAACTCACAAGACAAGGGAACAACCCATGTTTGATGACCTCCAACGTGAGACCGCCGTGAACAACGAAAGCGGCTGGGCGGGATGACACTGTTGTGGTGGAGGGGCGGTGGTCGGAGGTTTGTTGGAGAAGGAGAGCTTGGGCAAATAACTCAATGAATTAGAAGAAGATGAGTAGTGTCGGCTCAAATTTCTAGAAGGAGAGAGTGAGTGATTTGGACAAAAAAATGTATTTAAATAAGAGATTAGGTCAAATCAAATTTAAAAGAAATGAGGGTGTTTATATTGAGTTGTAATGGAAATATCCAAAAGTAAGACTATTTGGGAAGGGGTTTAACCTCAAATTGCTTATAAACTCTCATGAGTACAAAACTCATTCAATTCCAACCTTCCAAGATAAATATTAATTGAATTTGAAAAACAACCAATAAATTAATCAATGGCAAATGGAATAAAATAAAAAA
>JBBMEG010000021.1:7894150-7927981 GCA_037832605.1 Cyclanthera cordifolia
ATCTTGGGTGGTTCCACGCCCAGATGCTCCATTGACTGTTCCTACCTCCTTTGAGACTTATGGTACAATTCCTTGAACTGTGCTTGTACATATATCTTAAATTTCTTGGCTTAACCAAATGTTTTTTTTTCAGTTTACACTAAATTGAGCCCTCAGCCTAGGGTAACCAAGTTTCACGACTTAGTGTTGACATATCCTGCTAAGCTTACTCAAAGTGCACACTACTTGACGACTGATTCCTTGGGCCTCTGCAACCTACTTCCTAAGTCGGCGGGACCATATGACACAGACTCACCCATCCCACAGAAGGGGTCTGGCTCAGATATACTACCTAACCTTGGGTTTTGTTTGCATTTTTTACTAATGTAAATTGTTAATAACATCTTACTTGTTCTCAGCGGCTATGGACTATGAGCCCACTATGAGGCGCGATTTTGATGTGATAAGTCGTTATCTTCCCATCTCCGTTGTCAAGTCTCTTGCCAAGGATAGAATATATCCTACCACTGAAGATGATTTCCTTCCTCGTGACGACCCTCTATTTCCCGAGATTCCAAATAGTTCGGAGTTTTGATTAGACTCGGAGTTCGAGGGTGCTGACTAAGATGTATCACCTGCTCATGGCGGCCTTGGAGGTCCCAGGACACCATCTTTTGGTCATTCTCCCGGGTTTAACTCTTACTTGCTATCGGGATCGTACCATCTTCACTTGAATTCTCTTTCCTGGAAGAGGCCTCTATAAAGATGAAGGAGATAGCTCGTCGAACATATGAGGTGTACTTATTGCTGCCTGGCTCTAGTCTAAAGATTTATCCTGTAGTCTTTTATGTATTTCGCCTCAGCTTCTCGACAACTTTCAGAGGACTTACGCAAGATGCGTCCTCCAAGTCTACTGTCTTTGAGCAGCTCATATGGGAGCTGGCTCTGGCTCGGGATGCTCAGCGTGCTACTGAGGCTGCTTTGGTCGGACTCGAGGGCTTCTGCCGTGGCGACGCGGCTGTCGCCTACTCAAGCTAGCCAAGAGGAATTCTCTGCCTTTACCCATCTTCGCCAAGACTTGACTTCAGCTGAAGGGAAGTTGAAGAATGCTTCATACTTAGCTAACTTGGTGCATGGCTCTCATGCCTTTGTTATTCTTGAGAACAAGGCTAGAAATACGACCATTGGTTAGGCATTGAACCGAATTAGAGAGGGAACCAGTTTTGACACATCCTGCCTCTCTTTAAGTCGCTTTGCACCACTACACCTAGTGGAGTTGTCGACCCTTCACTCGGCCTCTTCCAGCAGGACAGATCCTGCCCGAGCCAGACTTAGTAGGCTTAGCACTAGCAAACATGAGGCTGGGAGCCATTCGTAGTTGCTCTTTGATTTTCCTCCTTTTGTAGTAGTAGAGTTTCCTTTCAGTATTCTTTAGTTGTTTGAATACCTTGTTGCTTTCCTTGAAATTTGAATTTTTTGGAATTGAATACAATTTTGCTTTCTATGTTGACTTTTCTCTTATCTACCCCTAATTTAAGCATCTTGAATAAATTATTATAACATAGCTTAAATTAAGAGAGTTTTATTTGAATCAAGAGATAATTTTTATTGCCAACATTTGAAAAATAAACAAAATTGCATAATTCAAATTCTTACTTTCAAGGGTGCGGGTGTCTAGGTGAGTCACATTTGGGAGACTCTGCTTGCTCGGGTGTTAGGCCTTGCTGTCTTTAACATAACGTCTCTTGTTTGATGAGGCGCTTAAGTACATGGTCAGGGCTGACTCTTCCCAGGTGCCACTTTTTGGGCGGCCTCTCCTAGGTCCAGCTCATATCCCAGGTCCAGCTCCCATATTATCAGCTTGACCTCAGCAACTCTTACCATCTCTTGCAGGGTTGTGTGGTACCACTTTGGAGATTCGGGTTGTTCCCCTCTGACTTGTCCGACCAGCATCGGTTGATGGTAAGTGGATTCCACCGCTCGGAGCTCATGTATGGTGGGTCTCCCTAGCTTCATGACATCGTATGCTTTAAGGGTGAGCACATCTGCCTAACTACCCCCATCGATGAGGATCTTCTTACCCGGATGTTGGAGACCACTAGGGATACATCTAGTGCATCACTATGCGGCTGGTATAAGGTGGTGGCCTCTCCAGTGGTGAAGTCTAGTAGCTCGTGGGCAGGTTCTGTTACTCAAACTTCTTCACCTCATTGCTACCTTTGGCCTACCCCACCTTCCTCTTTCGGCTTTGGTTGGACTCCCCTCCAACGGGTTCACCGATGGTTATTTGTAACCGGGCTTGCCAAGGCTGGCTCTTAGTTCTGATGAGTGCTTCATCCTCCTGCCTTTGGTTGAGCACGTCTCTCGGGTCCACCCATTAGTCTATTCCCGTTTCTCAGGCACCTAGGGTTCTTGGATTGGTCAACGCCTAGTTCTTAGGAGGATAGCTCCTAGACTGGTCGCTTCTGATGAACTGAGATCTTGACCGACTCGTCTCGAGAATCTACTTCATGCTCTAAGTGCTCCCATTGTTGACCACTACCCTTCAATTGAACGTGGTCAACCGGTCTTAGGTGTCGAGCAAGAGCCACTCTTAAAGCTGCAGTGGTCGGGACTCTCGTCAGATCTCGTGCCAACAGCGTAGCTCTTCCTCCTTTGGCTTGTCTTCCTACAGCAAGAGAAGCTACCACCTTATATGGCAGCTGCTGGTTAGATGAGAGTCTAGCCTAGTTCGGAAGAGGCTGCTTAAACAACTCCATCAACCAGCCTAGGCTCTCTGCCACTCCACAAACTCGCCTTTCTAAAGATGATAGCCTTGGATGTGATTGCTCTGCTTCTTTTTGAAGTTATCCACCCCAAGGAACCGAGTGGTTCTCGATAAGCTCTGGCTCTTGCCTCTCCACAACAACTCTCCTAGGAGCATGCTTGTTGTCGAACTCTCTAGTGACAACTTGGTTGCTATAACTCTGACATGGTGCCATTTTGTACAAAAAAATGGTGTTTGAAAAAGGTTTAGATTTTTTTGTAGAACATTCACTCGTCCCCACAAACGGCGTCAACTGTTGATGACGAAAAATGGTCAACTAGGATCAACGGTATAATTTGTTTACCGAGGACGAGAAGTTTGCAAAAAAGACAAAATTTAGGTAGACCGGTGTGGTGCAAGCCATAGAGCCTCCGATGCCTAAGTTAGTAAACAGATTTTGGAGAGTGTTTAGAGAGAGCTTGAGAGCTTAGCAATTGCTTACAGAGCTTAGTAGCCTATTTTAGCCCAACTTGGCTTAGAAAGAAATGTGAATCGTTCTAACTTTTATATCAACCGGTATTGTAACCGCTGCAGCTCACTTATGGTGACTTAATGGTCAATTGTTTGTAACGGCTGCCATTTAAGCCAGACATTAACACTACCGAAACCCTTAACCATTACAATTTAGAGGTGTAACGTCTTAGCTTAGGGGTTACTTGGACTCGGCCAACCTTTGTAGGTTTTCACCTCTATGGCCGACCCTTTAAGGGTGTGAGCTTTCTCAGTGTAAGTCTAGGATGTACCCCTTAAGGGTGTAACAACTTAGGATGCTACTTGGACTCGGTCGACTTTTAGAGGAGCCCTGACCTCATGTGTCAAATTTTGACATGACTCGGCCCGAGGGGCCTGGTTTCTAAGGCTGACCCTCTAGGGGTGGTCAGACTTCTCGGCGCTACTCCTGACCGTTATCGGTGGTATCCAGTTGTCACTTTGACTCAACTAGCTCTTAAGGAAGCTTAGACCTTCACGGCTTTTCCCTCTTTGGGGGATGTCCGCCTTCGACCATCCCTTTAAGGACCGGCTTTGGACTTTGTCGGTAAGAACCTCCATGGCTTGCCCCCTATAGGAGGGTGTTCACCTTCGGTGTAACTTTTGTCAGTTATCGACGGATCCAGTTGTCACTTAGACTCGTTCGGCTTTTAGGGGAATCGTAACCTCCACGGTTTCCCACCTTATAAGGCTGTTTACATTCAATCGTTCCCTCAAGGATCAGCTCTGGACTTGATCACTAATGACCTCCATGGCTTTCCCCAAAAAATGGGATGTTCACTCTCGGTGTAACTCCTGGCCGTTATCGATGGATCCAATTGTCACTTTGACTCGGTCGGCTCTTAGGGGAGCCCTGACTTCCACAGATTTCCTCCCCTTAGGGGTGTTCGCCTTCGACTGTCCCCTCATGGATTAGCTTTGGACTTGGTCATTAATGACCTCCACAGCTTTCCCACTTAGGGGGTGTTCACTGTCGACCGTCCCCTTAAGGATCAGATTTTGACTTGGTTCAGTCCCAAGAGGCTTGGTTCCCATGACCGATCCTTATGGGAGGGTTTGACTTTCTTTGATCGTGAGTTCGGCTATGAGCCAGGCCTTGAGCTTGGCTTTGAGCTCGACCGTGAGCTCGGCCTCGAGTTTGGCCTTGAGCACCATCTTGATCTCGCTAGTCCTTAAGAGGGGGTCAGACTTCTTTGAATGTCCTTCGAGAGGACTCATGCCTTGTCCGGATACGACGGGGATAATTTCACCCACAATAGTTTCAATATTTTTAACATTCAATTTTGGAAAACGACAATTATTTAATTTATGACCAATTTTTCCATTTGAAAAACAAACAAGGAAAAACATTTGTTTTTAACAAAATAATTTTGCATATTATTCTTCTCAAACAACTTATTTCTTTAAGCATTCTTCAATTTAAAGCAATTTGGTCTAATATGACCTTTAACTCCACAATAGTGACATGTTAGCACAATTTTAGATTTCTCATATACATTTGTATCTTTTTCATACTTGTGATTAAATTTTTTTTATTATGAGCACATTTAGATCTAGCATAAAAATTAAATTTTCATGAATATTTTTCACTTTTCTATTCTTTGACACAAATTAAGAATTAACAAGATTAGGAACATTGAGTAAAACATCTTTAGCGCTACTTGAAATTGATTTAATCACACTATGTTAGAATAAGATGAACAATTTTTGTTCTCATATCCTAATCAACTTTTATCAATAAGGTGTTTACTAATGTAAGTAGTTTTATTAAAACTTTTAGGATTCATAGTCAATTTCTTAATATATATGCTTCTGCAAATTCAAGCTCTTCAGTATCAAGTATTTTTTCTTTAAGTATATGCAAAAGATTATTACTTACATGATAACCAGATTCAAGAAATTTAACTTTATCATTTAAGACAAATTTATAATTTTCTAAGGATGAATTTACCAGTTTTCAAATTCCATTCTTTAATCATTCAAGTAGTTATTTCTTCTTTTAACTTCAAAGAACAAGATTCAATTTTTCTCATTTTTATTCATCAAATCATTCAATTCATTTTACAAATCATAAGAAAAATATTTGAGTTCATCATTTTCTTTGTCGAGTAATTTAATTTTATCATATAAGAGATTTTTCTCTTCACAACCAATACTATTCTCTTTTGCAACATTGGATTAATAACTTCACTTTTCAAGCAAACATTTTATTTAGCAAAGACTTATTTCAATAGATAAAGATTTATACTTCTTTGACAATTTAACATATTTATATGCTAGTTTTTCTAAATCATATCGCATACTTTCGAATGCATCATATAACACTTATCATAAGAAAGAGATGGTCGAGTTACCTCATTGTTATCGCTTTCATTATTGGAATTAGCTATCAAGCATCAGTAAGATTTATCATATTTCTCAATTTTCACTTTAAGAATATTTTCTTGATTTTGAGAATTATAATATTACTTCGCATCAAATAAATCATTAGTAGTATAAGGAGAATTTTCTATACTATATATTTTCAAGAATGTTTTAAACATCGTATTCAAATTCAAAATGTGAAATTTTATTAAATACTTTTCTATCGAATACACAATATATAGTATATCAAGCTTTTGCATTAAAAGTGTAAAGGTTTGATCCAGATAAGGATCTCATCTAGGCCTCTTCCCTAGATGCATGAGTAAAAATGACATTTAAATTAAGGGCATGCCCAATAAATATTTCATTAAATGAAAGCGTTAAGTAGTTCAATAAATCCAATGAAAACAAGATACTAGGTTCTTAAATTGTAAGTAAGAAAGATAGTCAAACAACCAGACATATGTCTTTAAAACAGTAATCAATAAAAATGAATAAATAACATAAATGAAAGAGTGACACAATATCACATTATCCCTGCAGCTCCGGATTAGCCATCCTGATAAAGCTCATGCGTATATGTGGAAGCTCACAATGAAAAAATCAGTTGTTAACTCAGTAAGGATCTCTAACTTGGGATCGTTATAATCATGAATGAGGTAATAAACATGAATGCAATATGGCAATAATGAGTCAATGAATGGTGATGTCGGGGAAACTGAAGAGCTTCACCAATCCAGTCTCGAGATGGTACTTGATGGTAACTTGTGCATCCATGCAGTTGGATTCGCCTACTATGTCTATTTTTGCGGATACGACACATCTAGGCATCATTGGTTCAGGATTTCAAACTAAGTATAGTCTTGATTACACTGCATGTCTTGGCTTCTCTCTAACAAGAACTGGCCAAAATAGGGTTAAGGAGTCAAAATCAACACTTAAATCCATTAAAATCAGACTAGAACATGGAAATTACCCAAAAACAAGTATCTAAAAAATTTGCAGCGAGATGACGGCGACGCGTGGCTGGTGGCGGCGGCACATGAGGGGAGTCATTGGTGTGTGAATCAGATGCACAGGAGAGCCAAACAACGGGCTCCGCAACGCGTGGCTCGCTGTGAGTGGCTGCACTGAGGTTCAGGAGGCGGTGGCTAGGTTCGGTCGACAACACAGGCTCGACAACATAATTCCTCAGCTTCGGATTGGATGGCATAGAGAATCACAAGATCTTTCGGCGGCGCTGACGGTGGCATAGAGGAACGTGGTCAGTGCTTAGTTACGCGTTTCGGCAAGCTAGGGCATACGCGGGCTTGCAGCGTGGCCACCTTTAGTTTTGTTGTCGTTACCGGCCGTGCGGTAAACGATTTTTGACCACACAGTAGGCGAGGCAGCTGTCGGCATGCACAGAGAAAACATCATGTCTGACTGGCGGAGGCAGCACTTGTCAGCGGCTATAGATCTGGCCTCCTCAGGTTCAGAAAAAACACATAAAACAATGGATAATTGATTGGCGGCTGATGATTGAGTGGTGATGACCTAAAAAGTGGTTTTTGTCCGTATTTATAATTCCAATAACCTCTGAAAATTATCAAAATGGCCCCGGACTAAAATTGAACTTTTTATCTTGTTTTTCTTAATTCTAACTTTACCTCCCTAGGTTTTAAACTCATTTAAGTACTCTATAGCCAAAATTAAATTGAAATAAATTATCGAGAGTCCGGTAAGTTCAAAACCGATCTTTAATTGTAAGGAAAGAAAATCCGGACTGTTTCAAGAAGTGAGCAACACAATATTCAATTTTAATTTAGACAAATCATGCTGACAAACATATAAAATAATATTAAAATCAATATCAAGCATAGATATTTTTATTATGTTTCTCCAAATATGTAGTTCTTACCATCAAAGAAAGGAGGTCTATCATTACAATAACTTTCAAGAAAATTTAAAGTTTTCATAGCTCTTAAAAATTAAGCATTTAAAATAAAATTTCAAAATATTAAATAAAATGCTTAAATTATCAAAATAATTTTTGAAAATAATTTTTCGAAAGAGTAACCGCTCTAATATCAATTGTTGGAGTAATAATCAAACAAATGGATATCAAATGAAACACGTAAAAAAAAAAATTACAAACAAGTGCAACCTACTTTGAATAGGACGTTCAAACTTTTTAGTTCTTCAAAAAAAAATGTTAATCTAATTTTTTTTTTTAACTAAAATCACTTGATACAATAAATATAAGATGCAATAGTGAAATACCGAAATGTAAAAAAAACAAAAAAAGGAAAAGAGAGACACCAAAGTTTTAAGGTGATTTGAAAAATCTCTACTCCACATTAAGACTTCTTCTTAGAGATTCGACTGGTGACCACCTTATCGAGTGAGAACCAAACATCCATGACTCTCTTTTTCTTAAGTTACAGAGAAATCTAAATCTTTTTTATGGGTTCAGGATTAAGCCATTACAACGCTTTTTTTCTTAGGCGAAAGAGAAACTCAAATCTTTTTAATGGTTCACGATTAAACCAGTTTCGTTTTCTTACAACCCAAGGTGTACCCACACCTTAATACAAATTCCAAAGAAATAAAGAAAACAAACCTTACCGAATACCTTTCGAAGGCAAAATAGACATGTTGAGTGTTGACAACTTCTTTGCAAAATTTGCAATACGCCAATTCATGAAATGTTAAGTAAATCAAACCTTTTTGAGTTGTTTAGAATAAATATGTGGTTGTAAAAATTCACAAGTTGAGACAAGATATTTATAGAATAGAAGACAAAAAGATGACTGTTGGATTTATGACAAAATGATCACGAGAGAGAGTTGATGAAAATATGATGAATTGTGACATTTAGATTTTGGTCAAATGTAATATATGGATTATTGGGTAGAGATGAAGTGGAAAGAGACTTGGCATGAAAGGAAACAATGAGACAAAGTTTTTTTTTTTTTTTTTGCATAGGCGATTTTTCCTTCAAATCTTCATTTACCCATATCTTCTTCATTTTATTTAAACGACTCAAAATGTGTTGAAATATTCTCTTTAATATCTACATAAAATATACTTAAAAACTCAAAAAATATAAGTAAATAAAATTCGAGTGTGTTATCATCAAAATATTAATTAATTACTTAAAATTAATTAATTTGAGATAAGTGGCAAAAAACCAACAAGGCTTGGAATATTCATCACACGAACAACTTAATTAATGAGTGCAGTGTGAATCATACTTCTTACATGTAGAATTTATCTTAATTAATACTATATACATTCATAGTTTTTTTTTAGTACAGATTGAGAAAGGAGACTACAAATTATCCTACGTGGATAGTGATACAAAAAGTACTCGAACCACTGATCGAGTGAATGCTAATACATCACTAGTGCCAGTTGAGCATGGTCACTTTGGCTACATTCATAATTTTTTATCTAAATCTTGTATAACTTAATTAGTCAATCTGTTTATTGCATTATCATTAATGTAGAGTGAAATGTTAGCTTATGACTCTATTGATTTTGTCATTTGTGATATTTGTCGCATCCTGCACGATGATAACTCAACATTATGCATTCTACATTTCCTTGTTAATCAAACCAATCACACTACCATTTCATTCATGTTTCAATTCAATTCATTATATAAAATTCACAAGACAATCAATCCATGCGAAAATTACTTAGTGATTTATTACTTGCTTACAAACAACAAACAACCATATGCATTTATGTTTTATTTTGTGTGAACATACATGTTTATGACTTTGTTAATGCGAGTCACATCCATGTTATAAAACCAGACTGTTCTTTCCATTTTTTTTTAGTAGCCTTTCCCATCTTCTTACAACCCATCATTGACCATTAGGAAAAATGTGGGATCCACCTCTCTTACCGGCGATTTTTAGCTTGAAACAATAGTGATAAATAGTCACATTAAAACATGATTGAGGTAGAGATGTATTTTCTATAATGTATTTAACGAACTCATGGAACTCTATTATTAATAAATTTTAATTGGAGTTAATAATTAAAATATATTCGTCGAAGTCTTTTTTTTTTTTTTTTTTTAATTATAATATATATTTTTATATTTTTGATTTGGGTTAGTTTCAACCGAACCATTATCTAGAATATAATATGTCTTATCAACATTGAGTCAATCACTAAAGCTAAATTTTACGCGTTGAGATAATCTACTTCATGCAAGTTTGCCTGACTCATCTCCAAATGGTCACTTATTTATTTCTTTTTCTTTTTTATTTAAGAGTTTATTTGGTTTTGGTAGAAAAGAGCAGAGTGAAGCGGAGTGGAAGAACTAATGATAGTTTGAATTGGTAGTTAACTACTTATTTAAAGATTAATGTTAGTAGTGGTTGGATAATTAATTACTTCTTTGGGGATTGATATTAGTAGTAGTTGAGTGATATGCTTGATATGAAATTTGATTGAATATTTTGATAGAGAATTTGATGAATGATTATGAGTGATTGTTTACGATAAAATACAAACTAGTGATTTTTTGAGGAGTGGTTGACCACTTCTCTCTATAAAAAACAAACACATCATAATGAGATGTTTCTTATGAGAGTTTGGAAAAGTATTTCAAAGTACTATTTACTTACAAAAAAACTATCTAAACGAGGTTTTGAATGCAATCATTACTTTTAAATACTCAAAATAAATCAACATTCTAAACACTAATTTTAACACTCTTAAAAACTATATTCAAGCGAGGTTTTGACTGTAATCATTACTTCTAAATAGTTAAAATAAAATTTCATTCTAAATATTAATTTCAAATACTCTTAAAACTTACATTCAAACAAAGTTTTTTAACGCAATTAGTACTAATTATTATTCTAAATACTCAAAAAAATCATCATGCTAAATACTAATTTTAAATATTGTTAAAAACTATATACAAACGAGTTTTTAAATGCAACCATTACTTTTAAATACTCAAAATAAATTCTCATTCTAAATACTAAATCTAAATATTCTTAAAATCTCAACCCAAATCTCTCTCTCTCTCTCTCTATATATATATATATTTATTTATTTGGTGTATAACGAAAAAAGAAAATCGGAAAAATGACTTAAGAGCATTAACTAAGTTGAAAAAAAGAATATCTAACACTTCATCATATTATAACTGATTTTTGGATTATTCTATTTTATAATTATTTTTACTAGAATTTTTTTTCTTTATAACAATTTTAAGTTTTTTTTTTTTTTTTTTGTCGCGTTATCTTGGTATTTTAAAATACGATTTAATGGAGAGAATTATTTTTAATTATTTTCTTGAAATGACTTTTTATAATTTCAAATACACAACTTGACAATTTTAATTAAGGAGTTTTGGATGATTGGTCAAAATTAGGAAATTAATTATAATATTATCCAAAATTTAATATATTAACAAGAATATTCAAATATTTAAAAAAATAAGAAAAAAAACATTTATTATAGAAAGACTTCAATGCCCTCCATTAAAGAAATATATATATTAACAAAAAAAATATTGAAATTAACCATACCCTCCATTAATTGCGGTATCTTTCTTCCAAAATCTCATATCTTCCACTTTCGTAGTTGTGAAGAATTAAAGCGTCACACTCATGATTCATCTCATTATCCTCTCCCTCACCATCTGTGACAAACTAATTATAAGGGTCTTCTTGCCTAAGATAATTTTAATATCTCCAAATCAAAAGTTTTCTTGAAAATTTAATTATTAAATTTAATGACTTGAAGTCAAGGGGTTGTGGTTTGAATTCAAAGAAGTTTGGGCCAATTATTGAAATGTGGGGTCAATTAAAGGGTTTTAAAATTGGAAGGGTCATTTTGCAATTAGCTTAGTTTTCAAGACCTAGTCCTTCCCAATCTATCAATTTCTTCCCTTCCCCTTCGAAATACCCTTCTTCCTTGTCTTCACCTTCTCCTTCGTGTTTCCCCTTTGATTTTCCTCCTCTTCTCCATCACGAGAAGTGCTATCTCCCTTTCAATCTATCGCGATCTATGTTCTCTCTCGACCTCACTCTGTTCGGTATCTCTCTCTCTCTCTTTCTTTCTCTCACTCGGTCATGTCTTTTGCGTGCGTTTCCCCTTTTTCAATCTTCGTCTTCACAAGTCCAACCCTTCGTCTAATCGAACCTGTCCCCTTCTTGTGCAACTCAATACAGAAGCTTCGTACGTTCGTTTGGGTTGCTGAGCATTTGAGAACAGAAAACAGAGAATACAGAAACAGAGAGCTAAAGAAGATTTGCAAGAACGGGAAAACAGTTTCTATTAGCTTGGTTAAGAGATACATTGACTAGATGTATCAATAAATAAGGTAAGGAAGAGTAGGTGGAGCAATTAATACATTGATGTGCAATATCCTACCAACCAATACAAAAGCAAGAAGAAAAGCCTAACAATCTTTGCACAAAGCATTCCAATAGTCATTGCAGGTGTTAGGTAGCAGCAATCAAGCGGGCAGAGTTAAGGTGATGTGACAGCCTCCCCCAAACTAGGCGTGGGAAGAGACTGAAGCCCGAGTTTGATGCACAAGCGCCAAAAATTGTTGTGGAGATAACGGTTTGGTCAGAGCATCTGCAAGTTGACCATGAGAATGAATGTGCCGAACTTCCATCTTGTTGGAGAGAATCTGGTCACGGATAAAATGAGCATCAACGTCAATGTGTTTAGTTAGTGCGTGAAAGACAGGGTTGCGGGCGAAAGCATTAGGAGACACGTTGTCACACCAAGTGATTGGAGAGCCGTTAGAGAAACATGCAATGTGTATCTAGTATGATCATGTTTAGCAACATAGCAGTTCTAGCCTTTGTTGGATGAAATAGGTGCAGGTCCCCACAAATCCATATGAATGAGAGATAAAGGCTTAGCTGCTCTAGAAGTAGAAACTGAAAAAGGAAGTTTATGAACTTTTCCAAACTTACAAGCTTCAGAAAACAGCATATTTTCATTTCCTTTCACTGAAATTTTACAATGCAACAAAATTTGACTTAAAATTCTATTAGAAGGGTGGCCTATTCTTTGATGCCAAATCCCTTTTGTACAAGCAACAAAGACAAGATGAGAATTTTCTGTCAAATTCTCTTTGATATATGAAGTAGTGGTCCTAAGGATGCTTCTTCCTCCTTCAAAAACAGCTTCTGCTTAGTGATCTTAGGCAAACTATGATAGACAGCTTCTTCAAAATGAACAACCCGGTAGAGACATTGTTCAAGTCTCCCTATTATCTGGATTTCCTTGGTGTTTATGGCTTTAACAACACAAAAGAGTTTATCAAATTCAACAGTAATAGCATTGTCTCTTGTGAGTTTGGATATGCTTAGCAGATTTTTCTTCATCATAGGCACATATAATACATCTTTCAAAAGTAAATCTAAGCTTCTAGTTTTAAGATAGGTAGTGCCTATGCCTATAATAGGAACCTGAGTTCCATCACCAACAGAAATAGAGTTCTTCCCCGAAGATTCTCCTGGCAAACTCATCCTGCTCATGTCGAAGGTGACATGATTTGTAGCTCTACTGTCAAGGTACCAACCTTCATCCTGCAAAGTATTTGGATAAGCCATAAGAGCGGTAGTAGGAGCCGGATTGGATTGAGAAGTTTGCCTAGAGGATGAGTTAGTTCTTGGAGCATATCTGTAGTAACCCACTGTCACGGAGCATCAACTTCAATGTGTTTAGTTAGTGCGTGAAAGACAGGGTTGCGGGCGAAAGCATTAGGAGACACGTTGTCACACCAAGTGATTGGAGAGCCGTTAGAGAAACATGCAATGTGTATCTAGTATGATCATGTTTAGCAACATAGCAGTTCTAGCCTTTGTTGGATGAAATAGGTGCAGGTCCCCACAAATCCATATGAATGAGAGATAAAGGCTTAGCTGCTCTAGAAGTAGAAACTGAAAAAGGAAGTTTATGAACTTTTCCAAACTTACAAGCTTCAGAAAACAGCATATTTTCATTTCCTTTCACTGAAATTTTACAATGCAACAAAATTTGACTTAAAATTCTATTAGAAGGGTGGCCTATTCTTTGATGCCAAATCCCTTTTGTACAAGCAACAAAGACAAGATGAGAATTTTCTGTCAAATTCTCTTTGATATATGAAGTAGTGGTCCTAAGGATGCTTCTTCCTCCTTCAAAAACAGCTTCTGCTTAGTGATCTTAGGCAAACTATGATAGACAGCTTCTTCAAAATGAACAACCCGGTAGAGACATTGTTCAAGTCTCCCTATTATCTGGATTTCCTTGGTGTTTATGGCTTTAACAACACAAAAGAGTTTATCAAATTCAACAGTAATAGCATTGTCTCTTGTGAGTTTGGATATGCTTAGCAGATTTTTCTTCATCATAGGCACATATAATACATCTTTCAAAAGTAAATCTAAGCTTCTAGTTTTAAGATAGGTAGTGCCTATGCCTATAATAGGAACCTGAGTTCCATCACCAACAGAAATAGAGTTCTTCCCCGAAGATTCTCCTGGCAAACTCATCCTGCTCATGTCGAAGGTGACATGATTTGTAGCTCTACTGTCAAGGTACCAACCTTCATCCTGCAAAGTATTTGGATAAGCCATAAGAGCGGTAGTAGGAGCCGGATTGGATTGAGAAGTTTGCCTAGAGGATGAGTTAGTTCTTGGAGCATATCTGTAGTAACACACGGTAGCAATATGTCCAATCTTACCACAGATTTGACACTTTTCAGTTTAGTAGAAGCATATCGATCATAGCCCTTCTATTTGCCTCATTTCCCTTTCTAATTAGAGTATCCTTGAGAAGGAATATTTTTAGGAGGTCGTTGTCCTTGGTTGCTTCTTTTAAGGTTGGATGAGTTGCTAGTGCTACCAGTAAACTTAAACTTGTTACTAGAAACAAGGTTAGCAGAAGGTTGAAACAAGGAAGAGTTACCTCTCATGCTTGTAGTTTTTCTTGTCTTTGTTCATAGGATATGAGTTCAAATTGAAGTTGTAACCAATCAGGTTCATTGTTGCGAAGAACACACACAATTAGGTTGTAATCTTCGTTCAAACTAACCAGAATATACAAAGCCAGAGTCTTTGAATCAATTGGATGTCTAGTCATTGCCCAGTTATCACTATATTTCTTCATCTTCATCAAGTATTCACTCATTTTTATCGTCCCCTTGCAAGTTTGTTGAAGCATTTGCCGATTGTAGTCCTCTCTAGACCGAGAGTGAATTCTATAGCAATTTTCAATGGTCTTCTAAAAGGTTTGAGAGGTGTTTTAGCCAATGACTTGAATCGTCATTTCAAGTGTCATTGAGCTATACAGCCAGCTAACTAGAAGTTAATCCATAGTTTTCTAGACATCTTTTTCTAGATTCAAAAACGTCATCCCTCTATGGTCAGCTTCCGTAGGTGGAATAATCACAAACTCTTCAGGACATGTCTTGGTTCCATCTAGGTGTCCTTCCACCTTATGTCCCCTAAGAAGAGGTAGAACAATTGTTTTCCGTAGCAAGAAGTTCTCCTATCAAGTTTGACCGGAATTACCTGGTTCATAAGGTTTGGACAAGTCAGATAACCAACCAAAGTGTTCTGATGTTTGACAAGAATACCTTTTGCAGCATGTCTCTCTATTTCAAGTCTCCTCTGAGTTTCCTCAGATGTCTGGGTTATCTCTTGTTCGTCGGATCCCACTGATGGATCGGCCATGGTGCTCTGATACCAAGAACAAAAAATAGAGAATACAGAAACAGAGAGCTAAAGAAGATTTGCAAGAAGGGGAAAACAGTTTGTATTAGCTTGCTTAAGAGATAATTGACCAGAGGTATCAATAAATAAGGTAAGAAAGAGTAGGTGGAGCAATTAATACATTGATGTGCAATATCCTACTAACCAATACAAAAGCAAGAAGAAAAGCTTAACAGTCTTTGTAGAGAGCATTCTAACTTTGCAAGTGTTAGGTAGCAGCAATCAAGCAGTAGAGTTATGGCAGAGTTAAGGTGTTGTATCAATTTGAAGTCGGGAAGGGGGGTTTCTGTCGAGGCTTAGAGAAGGTGTTGAGGGTGGTATCGTCAGGTTTTTGGCTGGCCACCAGCATAGGTAGTGAGCTTTCTTCACTTTGACTACGTTTTGTTGGATTCTCATTTAATATTGGACTCGTTAGTGTTTTGAAGTTCTTAAAGAATCGAGTATGCTTGGTAAAGTGGTTGATTACTCTAAAGCTCTAGAACCTGCTTTGGACCCAATCTACTAGTTGGGTTTGGTTTGACGACTTGCTTTGGTCGTAGAGGTTGTTCTCTTATTGCTTGAGTTTTATGTTTAAGGGATTTGAGGTTCAATCGAAGAGGTTAGCCGAGTAGAAGGTTAAAGTTAAACTGTGAAGTTATGGCTTTGTATGCTTGTTCTCCAAAGTTCGAGTTCGAGCTAGTTTGTGGTCGTGCTAAGGAACCTATTGTCGGGTTGGTTCTCAGGCTAGCGACTCAGTTTGCATAAGTATTCGTAGTACCTCCAAATCCATTAGGTTCTTGTTTAATTTTTCTATAGAATGTTTACTTGTTGTCTTTATTGTAGATTGAGCTTGTAATGTGCTTGTTGTTTCTTTGGGCTTAAGGAGTTGTCCGATGTTCGATTTTGGCATAACTAGGAGTGTAAGGGACTCTTTTTGTATTTTGTTTAATGCTCGAATTTAGACTTATCATATGATACTTGTATGCCAAATATGTTCTCTAGGTGGTGGTGCATTCCTACATCTTGAATGTCTTTCTTGAAATTATATAATGTGTATGTAATCTGATTAAGGGTGATTTCGGTTCGGTTTTTGTCGATTTTGTGCCAAACGGCTAATTGAACCAATATCCTCGATTTTTCAAAATTAATTTGGTCTGAACCGATGTCCAATAAAGTGTAAAACCATTGTTTCATTGGTTTCGTTTGGTTTTGGTTCGATTTTCATTTTTTATTTTGATAAAACTTTTTGTTTATTTTTCAAACTTTTTGCCTCATTGTGAATTTGATTTTTAAGACTTTCATTTTACTAACAAAAAAAAAAAACTCATAAGTATCACAATATTTACAATAATTTTACTTCATATTTCATATTTTAATTGGTTTTCAATAAAATTTAAACATTAACCTTTTTTCTTATTATTTATATATTCGGTTCGGTTCGGTTTTTTATTGGTTCTTCTATCATGAACCGACACTGAACTGATGTATTTTGGTTTTCTAAAAATTAAACTAAATGATCCAATATTGTTCTAAAAAACCAAATCGATCTATTGGATCGTTTATTTTGGTTCAGTTCGATTTGTCGGTTTTCGGATTTTCCTTTCACTCCTAAATCTAATAGATCCTAAAAACATGTTGGATGTTTTCTTGTTTCCTTGGAACTCAATCATGTAGTATGCATGTTGGAAAGATTCGAGAAACCTATTGTTTGCTTTTCTTGTTTGGTCATGTCTGAAACCCGTATCTGACACATTTATGCTTAGTTTTGCTTAGTTATATGTACATACATGTTATTGACTATTTAAATAAATTTATTAAATGTTGATATATGCATGAACTGTACTCTAGTTCCTTAATAGGTATTGAGTTGTTAACTTGGATGCTTTGTATGTCTTATGCCGGTTATTGTGTTTTATGTACTATAGTTCAAGTGCTAAACGACCTTGAAACATGTTTGCATAGGTACATGGCTTAGTATTCCTTGATGTGGAATTGAACCTTAGTGTTTCTTGCATAGATAGGACCTGGTCGTCCATACTTGTAACCTAGTTGAGTGATCTAAGACGCATATGGTGCGAGGGTGGGGATCGTATGTCGGTCGGATATCCTTTATCACTAGAGATGGAGTCGGAATTTACTAGGCAGTGATCAGCCAAATTTGCTAAGGCATAAGTGAGGGTCGCACTAGTAGGTTGGATCGCTCTTGGCCTGGCGTGGTACTTGAAGTGCTCGAGTCGACCCCACCGTGTCGGAAGAACCCGGGATAGCTTGAACAACTCTAATGGATAGCCCTTGCGTCTAGGCGCTCTGTCGTACCTGGGAGACTTCGTGAAGTGGCTTTTTTGGTTTCATGGCATCGACTGTGAGACTTCTCCAAGGTTACTATCAATGGTCATCGGGCTAGCGACACAGTTATCCGGGAGTCGGGATACGATTCTGTTTGTTTGTGCATGTTATTAATAGGCTTTTTATTACGCATGTATTTGTTCATACGCTATGTGAACCCCATGCAGGATTCCTTACTAAGTTTTTATAGACTGGCCCTTTTGTTTTATATTGGTTGTGGATTCAAAACCATATGTAAAGACTCGACCCAACTATGGGTCCAAATCTAGGTATTTATCTTGATGCATGAGTTTCAACACTTAGATGGCGTAGGCATGCTCTTAAAAATAAAATATTTAAATGAATGAAGTAACTTTAATTAAATTCAAAAAGCTCTCAAAATAGATTAAGGGTACACGAGTAAAATCCAAAACACAAAACGTCTTTCAAATACCGTAGTCTAACACATGCCCTAAAAAGTTCTGCAGAAAGAAACACAAATAAAATAGAAATTGTAAGTAGTGCAGTGGTGCCCATGGTCAAATCCTGCTCGATCATTCATCCTGATACAAACCTGTCATACCTGTAGAATTCCACAATGAAAAGGGTGAGTTCGTCAAAACTCAGTAAGGACCCCCAATTCATGATCAGGCATGAATATATCCAAAATATGATTTAAAATAACACATATAACATCATTCTCAATAATATATCAATCAAATGATATATAAACTCAAGCTTCTGTAAAACTATACATTTTAATCATTGTCCCCTATGGGACAACGGTGTCAATACACTCATCATAAACGATTCTTGTCCCTAATGAGACGAGGGTGTCAATACACTCACCATAAACGAGTCTTATCTCTAATGGGACGGCGGTGTCATTACATACACCATAAACGAGTCTTATCCCCAATGAGACGACGATGTCAATACACACACAATAAACGAGTCTTGTCCTCAATGGGTTGACAATGTAAATACACGCATCACATATGAGTCTTGTCCCTTATGGGACAACGGTGTCATTACACACACCGTAAAATACGATTCTACTGAATTACAGATCAATTAGGTCTCAATGAGACGACGGTGTAGGCTAGTTCACTATGGAACATCTCAGCCTGTCATGCACCCTAAATGTTTTGCAACAATTCAATAAGATCCAAAAAAGCATCATATCATATGAACATCAACAAGTATCAATACATCATCACAAAATACATAATGGGATATAAATCTATCTATTCAGTTATATCTCAAATAATCATGAATAAACCAATCTTCAAATAATATGACAAACATCAACAAGCAGCAAACATCATACATGACATCACATTTCAGTACATTCACTTATTAAACCACGTGATCTCGAGTTGAGGATATGTTCCCTTACCTTAGCTGATTCCTCGAGCGGGATCCTAAGCTCCGAGTCAACGATCAATGCAAGCTAGCACACGAACGGGATCCTAACAAATTAATGGGTCAAAAATAGCATCGTAGACTATCAAAAATGAATTCAGGATGTCAAAATTAGCAAAGAGGACTCAACATCTAAAACTGTGATTTTGGGACCAATGACTCGATCAAAAATGGTCAAATTTGGTCAAACAGCCAAAGGGATCTTACAAGCTAAGTATTTTATGAACATTTTAATTATTCTATTATCTTTTCATGAACTTTCTCAACTACACAATGTTTTTCATTAAAGCATCAATTTAAATAAATATCATTATAATTTCTTAATGGACACATCCATCCAAAATATATTTATTTTTCATTCTATTTCACCATTAAACCACAAGGGTCATGTTTGTCATCTTTTTCACGTGGCTTTCTCTTTTTTCTAAACACCACACTCAATTTGCAAGATCTTCAATAATGAAGTCTAACAAAGAGGTTTCTTAAACCATTCTTAGTCTCACAAGAAAACAATGTTTTAATCATGGTAAACAACAACCTAGCAATTATGGGTCACAACATAAAAGAAGAGCAAGAGTTTCTCACCAATGTCGAATTCCTGCGAAATTCACGACGACCACACCAAACGAACAGCGGCGACAAACTCGACATTGGCATGAATGAACCATAAAAAGAGGGTGTTGGTCAAAAAATGGTTGGAGAAGAAGAAGAAAGGATTGTGGGTTAAATGTCTCAAGCAAGAAAAAAGGTGAATAGTGTCGCATGCAGATTTCTAAGAAGAGAGAGAGTATGATTTGGACATATAAATATATAATAAAGAATTAGATCAAATCAATTTCAAAAAGAGAAAATAGGGTGTTTGTTTTGAGTGGATATGGAATTGGAGTTTTAAAAAGAATGGTTTTTAGAAAGGGATTTAAAACCAAACTGGGTTATTTATTTTTAAACCTGAAATATACATCATTCTCATAATTCATCTAAATATAAATTGATTATTGTTTTATTCAAATATTTAACCCTTCATTGTTATTTAAATGGAATAAAAAATGCTTATTTACATAATTATTAAATATTTTTTATTTAAAAAGCTTTCTCAATTAATAACTTAAAAGCAAGTGGACTTTAAATTCTTACTAAATCTCAAATTTGGGTTGTTACTCCATAGTTGTAGGTACGCACCAAGATGAATGATCGGTAGCTGAGGATAGACTCAAGGGAAACAAGTCAGATGTGTCTTAGTTATGGTTGTTTTATGTATATACAAGTTGCATCTCTTTTTGCATGAACCATTGTAATAATTTAGTTTTAAACCGTTTTCGTTTTGAATCGAGATCTCGAGATTTATATCTATGTTTAAAATTATTGACTGTCTGGATAGGATACGTGATTTGATTTGAACTGGTATGGGCATTGTAAATGCATTTCGAAATGTCTAGGTTATGTTTTACATGTTTTGTATGTATGAATTTTCCATATTTTAGGAGAAACTCTACCGAAATTTTGTTATAAATTTTTCATGCATTTATAATGACCTCCATGTTATAACGTAACGGTTATGGACCGGGTTGTTACACCGTCGTCGGCTTTTGGCTTCTTTCAATATTCATAGCAAATATTCAATCATGTTGTTGTTCAATTTAGCGTCATTGTCTATGTTCAATATCCACCATCGTCCATCGTCCATCGTACAGGCGTCGGCATCGTCTTCTAGCCACCACCGAACAATGATCTGTTTGCAACTCGATCCATATTGTCACTCATCTTGGTCGAAAATACCACGTCAAGGCACTTTATGGGATTAAAAAATTTTGATTTGCAAGAAAAAGAAGGAAGCATTAGTT
Source organism: Cyclanthera cordifolia (assembly GCA_037832605.1). Classification (NCBI taxonomy): domain Eukaryota; kingdom Viridiplantae; phylum Streptophyta; class Magnoliopsida; order Cucurbitales; family Cucurbitaceae; genus Cyclanthera; species Cyclanthera cordifolia. The sequence goes on from JBBMEG010000021.1 coordinate 7,915,090, forward strand.
TTTTTTTTAAAAATTTCAAGTTGAAGACGAAATTATTTACAAAAATGCCATTCCATTTGGTATTATTTTAGTATTATCGTGATACAGTATTAGGTATTTTATTAAAATATAATGTTTTTAATGGAATACTATAAGAATACAATACTCACATTAAGCTATGAATTTCATAATACACGTAGTATAATTAAAGATGTACGATATAGGATTTATAATATCAGTATTAGTTTCATATTACTCTCTATTGTAATTACACCAAGATATAGTACGATAATATCATATTCAGTAATATGGTATTATGATATTTAGATATGCACTTCTAATCTTCTTCATCATTAAAATTTAGGATTTCTTGCTTTCGATTATAGTTTGGAAGGCAGCAGCGTCAAATGTCTTAGCGGAAATCACATGTATCTCGTATAATGCATGAACAATTGTTATTATAAAGGTATTATTAGGTTTAAATATATTTTTTAATTAGAATAATGGTATTATAGATGTATCATACAAGATATTTATGATCTTAAAGATTCACATATTTGATGTTATAAAACCAATACAATTGAGGTATCAGTAATAAAAATACTTATATATGTAATACATCTATAATACAATATCTATGAGTTTTGTAATACTTGTATTAGTACCAAGATGATTTAACAAATATATTATTATTATAGCATACCCTATTTTTGTAGTATTTATTGTAGTACAATATTAATATTATGTTTTTTATTTTGTGATATTGATATTAAGTATGAAAATGTATCATATATGATACTACTCATATGAGTATTAGCTTCAAAAGACAAATATTCAATATCCTAATATAATTCAATCATGATTTTTAATAATATACATTATTATGTTCCTTGTATAAGTATTTTTTTCAACTTCAACATCCATGAACTTTAAGATTTATGGTTTTCAATTAGGGCTTCGAAGGCTCCATCGTCAATTGCCTGGGCGAAAATCATGGTTATATTCATGCATCTTTGCTTCCGTTTGTTGCATCGTCGGTTATCGTATTTGGTCACCATCTCTGGAAAGAACAAGAATCTCGATGAGAATCTATGTCATCTATAGAGGGTAGAAAACACTTAAATCACTTCAAAAACTTTAATCAATAGCAACAACTTTTGCAAAAGGTTTGTTTGAGAATTCTTGAGAAGCTAGAAAATAAATTATCAAAGGTGACAATTTTTGCAAAATATTTGATGACAAAACTTTCGGTAGAAGTCCGATACACAAAATTAAAAGTAAAAATAAATCTAAAGACAGAAATTTTTTATTTTCTAAGTTGAACCCATGACCAAGATGTTGAACAAGATTTCTTTCAAACAATGAGACCAACTCACCACCGACATAAGATATTAAATTATTTATTTTTAATAAATTTAATAATTGACAAATATTAATGAAAATGTTTTAAAGTTTGAATAGTTTTATAAATAAGATTGAAAAAGTGTATAACCACAACCAATATTTTATTAATTATACTCTATTATTAATTATGCTTTTTTAATTGCGGACTGCTTCTTCTTTTTCTACCTAAGCAGTGGAAAATAAAAAAAAGAAAATATATGATATTTTTTTAAATTTTGCAAAAATAAAACAGAAACATGTGGCCCTAATTGAATGTGGTATAGATAAAATGTATGAACCAATTAGCAATACATGCTTTAAAGGCATTTCATTTGGCATTTAATAGTGATGGGTCTACCAATAATGCTCAAGATTTCTCCAAAAGGGATACCACTGTAATATAATATAATGCTTATCCCAACAACCGTCTTTTTTGTAGCGCCTTTTTTTAAAGGCGTTTTTCGTGTTAAAATTTTGATATCTTGGTTATTTTTTGGATTTTCGAGAAAAGACTCCTAATTTCTAACATATTTCGTATGTCAATTGAATGCTAATAAATATGTCAATTAAGTTATCTTTATTTTAATTATTTTATTTTTATTTTTAAAAAAATCTTAATTGTTAACATTATTGACTTCTTACCATTTATAATTTTATTATGTTTTTCGAAAAATTTGACACGTGAATGAAAATAATTTTAAGAAAATGGAAAAAACTTACGGTAATAATAACGGTATGAAATATGAACCATCTGTAATTCAAAACACATTTTTCTAGAAAATATCGAAAGGATCAATGACGTAGTGGTTTCATTGTTTGGTATTAACTCTTGAAGTTTAAAATTTTGTTAAAAATACTCATAGTTTTAAAAAAATATTAAAACATTTACACCATTATGTTTTGAAAAGATCATAGTCACAATCTGATTAACTAAGGCCTAGAAATTCAAAACTCATAACTTTAACATCTCTTGATTAGTAAAATATGAAACAAGATTAAATAGTTGTTGAGATTTTTTTTTTTTTTTTTTTTTTTTAATTTGACAGTAGTTGAGACAAGTTTGAAAAACTAAATCTGGTAGGCCTAGTAGAAATTTATTCACATTATTTTAAATTTGAATGGGAATTGTGCTAGATATTCATATTTTAGATAATATGTCCAATTGCATCTAAATTTCAAACTATTTATATTAATATTCATTTAATTAAAATTTATTAAATATAAATTTATTAAATACCAATTATACCCTCATTTGTCTTCTCCCTCGGTTGACAACTTTTTACAAAAAATTCATCGCTGCAATTGTTTAATTATCGTCGCCGGTCAATTAACTACATCACACCAGCATCGCCATCGCCTTCAAAGTCGTCTCCAATTATTGATGATCGTTTTATACTAGTTGTTGATATGTGTAGATCCTATGTTGTTGTCTTTTGTCGGTGTCCAGAGTTGCAACATCGACAATGGAACCATGATCCATGACGGTGGCCGCAGACGATAATCGGAGCGTTGTAAACATGAAACCCTTATCTGGAAAACTTAACTTTCATTGATATGAAATATGAAAAATAATAATATAATACGGTATTATTGCATAGTTTGTTATGATATTCTATATTAATTAACACATATATTATTATACCTATCATATGATATTATAATTATAATAATAGAGTATTCTAAATTCTCATATCATACATTTAAAATGTATTACAATATACTATGAAATATTTATCTTTTTTTATCGTACATATCAAAGTACTACTTAATTAATTATTACAATGTATTACGACAAATATATATTAATATCGTATGTGTATATATATAATTATGTATTATAATACCTTCTAATTCGTTGATCCATGTATATAATACTAATATCAAGTCATATACTAGACATTGTATATGAAGTGAATGAAAGTTTAAATCGTTTATGTATTACGACATGTATTTGTAATATTGTATTACCATTATTTCACTTAATGACATTTTTTTAATTAAAATCACCTTCAATTTAGGTTTCCTTTTTAAACAGAATTGACAGACGTTTTTTTTTCCAGCAAATCTCAACTTCTCAATATCGATCGTTAGTGGTCAATTATAGAAGAAATCATCATTCCCAGACATTATAGAGAGACGATCATGGGGAGACAAACGACGAGCTCCACGCTGGTTCTGTTTTTCATCCCGACGGTGAGACTTCTCCGGTGAACGGAGCTTGCCAATGACAGAGCCGATCGAGATTTGCAATGACGAAGCTTCAAGACGACGACGTTCATGGAGGAGATTCCTTCAAGACAAAGCCAGTGGTGAATGTTAGCTTCCCGACGACGGCAATGATGGTGCTGGTTCTTCCCAGTTGCGCAGAGAATGAGATCTACAGATGATGATTTTTTCTAATCTATTTTTTATTTCATGAATGGTATTATAGTCTTTTGTTAAATAATGATTTTCAATTTTTTTTTAAATAGATGAATTAGTTAGCTAATGTTTTAAAATATTGCTACTTATTTAATTAGAATCATAAATTTGGCTAGTTGTGCAAAAGTCCCTAATTTATTATTATTTTATTTGGTGAGATCGATTTCTATTTTGAATTATTTAAATAATTTAAGTCTCGCTTGGCAACGTTATTGTTTCCTATTTCTCGTTTATTTTTGTTCCTTGTTCTTTGTTTCTTATTTTCTTAGAATGATAAATAAGAATGTGTTTGATAACTATTTTTGTTTCTTGTTTCTTACAATAATAAAAAAAACTGGAACAAAATTTGTTTGGTAACGTTATTGTTTCCTTTTCTTGTTTCTTGTTTCTTATTTTCATAGAATGAGAAATACGAATCTGTCTAGTAACTATTTCTGTTTCTTACTAAAAAACGATAACAAGATTTGCTTCGAAATGAGTTTTGGTTTCTTTTTTTTTTTTTTTCTTCTTAATTTTACATTTCTTTTATCCTTTTAAAAAATGTAAGTACTCTTGTAGTATAAATATATATATAAATATAATATGCATTAAAAAATATTTATAAAAATTTCGTGATCTAATATTAAAAAATATTTTATAAAAAATACAAAATAAATTTCAATGTTAATAACATACTTATCATGTTATTTTTCATCTTAGTCATTCTTAAGGGTGAAAGGAAAAATTGAAAAAATGATTAAATTGAACCAAACCTATATTTTTTAGAACAATATTGGATCATTCTGTTTGATATTTTAAAAATAAAAATTTATTTGTTCGATTTTGGTTCTTGATGAAGAACAAACGTAAAATCTAACCAAACCGAATATAAAACAAATAAAAATATATTAGTATTCAGATTCGATGTAAACTCATTTACATTTTAAATAAGAAGCAAAAACAAGGTAAAAAATTTGTTATTTGTGGAAAATGTTATTTTTTGTTACTAATTAAAAATGTACATAGAATATAAATCTTAAATCAAATTTAATGATAATTTTGATAGGTTGAAACATTTGTATAAAATGATGTCGCGTTAAATCTAATTCAATTATGTTAAACAAATATTATATCTATATATATATAGTGAATTTTAAAATATTCCAAAATATTACCGATTCACATATATTGTATACTCCAATTTTTAAATTGCATATCATACATAAAAATTGAAAAATTATAAATTAAAATAGTATATAAACATACAAATTAAAATAATAAAAAAATATATTTCTAAAGAATATCAAAAAACTATTCTAGTAAAATTGTTATTTAACAGCGAAAGTGTGTTTTTTATAAAAGAAATAAAAAAATAAATACAAAAAAAAAAAAAAACAGAACACAATAAACTACTATTAGTACTTTCTCATTTGTCTATACAACTTTTAGAAAAATTCTTTTTATTTTGGTAACCAGAAACAAAAACAACTTACCAAAACAAGTTTGTTTTTCAAAAATTGAAAACATAAACAAGAAACAAGAACGTTACCAAACAAACCCTCATTTTTTACAAAATTTTTAGAAATGTTCTTTTTTATTTTTTTAGAACAAAAAACGGGAACATATACCTAACAAGTTTGTTTCTCAAAAATTAAAAATAGGAAAAAAAAAAACGAAAAACAAAACGTTACCAAACGAGCCAATAATTTCTTATGTTATGTTTCTCTTTTTAAATTTGAAAATTTTATTTCTTATATAAAAAACACATTTCCCCTCGTAATTAATAATTTTACTAAAATAGTAATTTTCTTTTTTTGAATTTTTTGGAATATATTTTTTAATTATTTTAATTTGTATGCTTATATACTATTTTAATTTATAATTTTTCAACTTTTATATATGATATCCAATTTAAAATTTGGAATATAGAATATTTATAGATCGGTAATATTTTGCAATATTTTCACTAAAATTTATATTTTTCTTATTTTATTTTATTTTTTACATATATAATATTTGTTTAACAATAGAATTGAATTAGATTTAAATCGACATAATGAATGTTTCAACATATCAAAATTATCATTAAATTTAATTTAAGATTTACACTCATTAGATTATGTACATTTTTTAATTTACTAACAAAAAATAACATTTTCCACAAATAACAAAATATTTACATTGTTTATGCTTCTTATTTAAAATCTAAATTAGTTTACCTCAAATCTAAATACTACTATATTTATATTTTTCTTTATTATTTCTATATTCGGGGTGGTTCGATTCTATGTTTGTTCTTCATCAAGAACTGAAACCGAACAAATACATTTCGATTATCTAAAATGTCATATTGAATGATCCAGTATTGTTTTAAAAAAAATATCGGTTTGGTTCAATTTAGTCCTTTTTCAATTTTTCCTTTCACCCCTAAGAATGACTTAAATGAAAAATAACATGTTAAATTTGTTATTAACATTGAAATTTATTTTGTATTTTTTATAAAATATTTTTTAATATTAGATCACGAAATTTTTATAAATGTTTTTAATATATATATATATATATATATATATAGTAATAGACCTACATTTTTTTTAAAGGATTAAAAAATTGTAAAATTAAGAAGATGAAAAAAATCAAGAAAATAAAACTCATTTTGAAGCAAATCTTGTTTTCATTTGTTTATTTTTTAAGAAACAAGAAACTAAAATAGTTACCAAACACATTATTATTTCTCATTCTATGAAAATAAGAAACAAGAAAAGGAAAAAAGAACATTACCAAACAAATCTTGTTCCCGTTTTTCTTATTTTTGTAAGAAACATGAAACGAAAATAGTTATCAAACACATTCTTGTTTATCATTCTAATAAAATAAGAAACAAAGAACAAGAAACAATAACTAAGAACTAAGAAACGAGAAACATGAAACAAGAACGTTATAAAACGAGGCCTACTTTTAGTAGTTTCTCATTTGTTTACCCAACTTTTAGAAACGTCCTTTTGATGTTGGTAACAAGAAACATAAACAATTTACCAAACAAGTTTGTTTCTCAAAATCTAAAAACAGAAACGAGAAATAGAAACGTTACCAAACGAACCCTCATTTTTCTACAAAATTCTTAGAAACATTCTTTTTATTTTTAGAACAAAAAACGGAACAATTACCAAACAAGTTTATTTCTCAAATATTGGAAACAGAAACGAGAAACAAGAAACGAGAACATTACCAAACGAGCCCTTAGTTTCTTGAATATTTGAATTTCATGTCAAACTCTAGAGATAAATGATAAATTTTCAATAACTTTATAATCGCTTTCAAACTAAGATTTTTTTTATTTAACATTACTTAAAGATTGTCGTTGGGACGACCCGACAACTGTGCTTAAGGCGTTTTGGGCATGATTTCTCAAGCATCTTATGTACAAGACCGTTGAAAATACTTAAAATAGAAAACTCTTAAAATATCATTTGTTTTGGCCTTGAGACATGGTAGGAGACTCTGGAGGTAGTGGAACTCATATGCATATATTATAGGTACAACTGTAGGAGTTGTAACTTTGCTTAGCCTAGGTGCTAGCTTCAAATGACCGATTAACCAAAAAAAAATTGCATCAAAATTTGAATTAAATTTATAGATTTTTTCCTAAACATTTGCTTTTTTTAAAAAAAAATTGAAAAATATTCGTTGGGTTAAATTAACACTCGTAACCGTGGTGTTTGAATTACCTCCAAACAATGAAATCAACGTGTCACTGTACCTTTATGGTGAGTGATGCCGGATTTGGCTTTGACTATGTCTCTGTCTCATTCAATTTTTTGAATCTTGAAGGAAATTAGACTTTTGAGATTCTTCTCTTCAAATTGTTGAGTGATAAATACTCATTCCACCCCTCGTGCAATGATCATTACAATCCAATGACAACAGTTAATTCCAAGTTTTATTTTTTTTTTAACAAACTAGTTAATATTTTAAATTATTTTAGCTAACATCTTCTTGTGATTATTTATTTATTTGTTTGTTTATTGGTACAAGTTGGGGAAGAGGACAATAGACCCCACATAGAAGGCAGTACGTGGACTCGAACTAGTAAATAAGTGGATGCTAATATTTTTTCATCATCTTAAGTTGGTAGAAGTTATTACAAAAAATAATAATATTTTAATATGGACAAAATGGGAGGGTATATCTTTCCATTATATTTTAATGGCTAAATTATCAAACATACTCCTATACTTTAGGGCTTTTTTCAACATTGCCCCTAGACTTTGAAAAGTTTCATAAATATCCCTCAACTTTATCAAACGTTTCAGAAATGTCTCTACCGTTAAATTTGGATGGAACCCGTTTAAATTTAGTATAAAAAATCCCCCTCAAATTTAAAAAAGTTTCAAAAATACCCTTGGTTAAAAAAAAAAAAAATTCACCATTATGCTTTAAATGAAAAATGTTAACATTTTGTTTGAACAGATATGTCATTCACTCTATAGAAATATTTTTTTAAAAAATATTCTTACTCCAAAATAATTCTTCTATAGTTTTTTTTTTTAAATCTTACTTTAAAATAATCGTTCTTCTTTCTCACTTTATGTATTTTTTTCCTATGATGATAAACATATATAATTCTTACCCCGACCTCCTTTGTAGATCCTTTAGAGGTTGGGCTTCCTTTTGGCCGACTCCGAAGGCAAGTTTGACCGTGGGGGTCGGTAAAGGAAGTCGAAGCCCTCTCTGGGGTCGGCCATAGAGGTACAGACCCCATAGAGTCGATCGAGTCCAAGTAACACTCAAGTTGTTGCACTTCCACGTTGCAATGCCTATGATTGTACATAGAGAAGACAAAGGCTCCTGCGGGGGTGGCCATGGAGGTTAGAACCCCCTAGGGGTCAACCGAGACTAAGTAACATCCAAGACCGTATTGTAAAGGTCAAGAGTTACACCGAGAAGTCTAGCCCCAAGGGGCATCCGAAGGGAAATCCAATCCTTAAGGGTTAGTAGGGAAGGGCAAAGTCTCCATGAGGAACGACCATGAAGGCTAGGACCCCTCGGAGGCTGGACAAAAGGAAGCCTGACCCCTAAGGGGTCGGCAAAGAAAGTTGAAGTCCCTCGAGGGACGGCCATATAGGTCAAGACCCCCTAAGAATTGACTGAGTTTAAGTTACACTTAGGATCGTCACACGTATAAGGTGTAGTGTCCATGAATTACACCGAGAAGGTCACAACCTCTAAAGGGTTGACCAAGTCCAAGTATCCTCTAAAGCTGTTATTTAAAAAATTGATTTCTTTTTATCAATTGCTAATATATCATTAAACGTAAAAATTTAAATCACAATACAACTAACATTACAACTAGTAGAAAATATTAGTTAGTTTAAGCTAAGAATCAATTACTTTTTATTAGAAGTGTTCAGATAACTCGAAAACTCGAACTAACACAACCAAATTTAATACTCGAACACAGAGGATTGTACGAGTTGATGAATTACTAACTCGAAATCTTATATTGGTCTACAAAATCTCCTTAACTCAACTACATGTACACTCTTACTTTCTATGTATCAAAAAACAAAGGTAAAATAATAAATAAAATAAATGATTAACAACAATTATAAGATAAATATATTAAGAAATTAATTTCAACATCTGACTTACCATTCAGTTAATTAAACAACTAATATTAACACATAAAAGTGATTCATAGGTTAAAAGTATAAAGACTAAAAAAAAAAAAAAGTTAAATAGGTTAGATATTTGAAACAAAAATGTTAACATTTTTCTCGAAATTAATGATACAAATAATTTATAAAGTTTTAGTAGGCAAGGATATTTTTGAAACTTCTTAAAGTTCAGGGGCATTTTTGAAACCAAACTTTAACCGTTTCCATAAAAAATTAAGGGCAAGAATATTTTTGAAACATTTTGTAAAGTTCAGGGGTATTTGTGAAACTTTTCAAAGTTTAGGGACAATGTTGAAAAACCTCCCAAAGTATAGAGGTATGTTTGATAGTTTAGCCTATTTTAATTACAAATTTAATCATTTTCAATAATTTAAAGAGAATATTTACTACAATCTAAATAATTTTAGATACTCTAATCTCTTGATAAGTTTCTAAGAATTAAGTTGGCCTAAAAATAGGAAAATTGTATTGGATGGGGCATTCTCACAAAATAATTACAAATATAATCAAATTTTAAAATATTTACATTTATAATCATTAATTATGATTTAATACTATATTATAAGAAAGTTTAGGGTGATTTTTATTGATACTATAACTATATTTACTAATTCTTTTGAAAGCCATGATATTTATAATTAATTTTCTGACTAATTTTGAAAATTTCCAAAAATAAAAAGTATAAAAATTTTATATTAGGGCTTGACATCTTTGCCCCTAACAGCCTATTGGGCTTTTTGGGTAGTTTGACAATTCAAATCCGGTAAAGAATTATCCAATAGCGTACTACAAAAAGAAAACAGTTATCCAATAACCTGAAGCCACGTGGGTAGCCTGACGCGGCGATTAACAATGACAAATATACCCTCACATAATCTCTAGAATAACGACAATGCCTTAGACCAACATAAAATTTTTTCTTTCCTCTGCCAGTCTTCTCCATCGTCGCCGAGCTTACGAGGCTTCACTTACGAAACTCCACTTCTCGGCAACCTTCAATCTCTGATTTAACACTGATCTCTTTTCGAGCCCATCAATGGTGGAATCTCTAAATTTCAACAATTGAACTGAAGATCGTTTTTCGTTTTGCTTTACTAATGGAGACGAGCTGTTTTAGATCTGGGCATCGAGCTCTGATCGTTGTGTTGTTATTGGCAATCTATGGAAGTAGTGGAGTTTTTTCTCAGATTCGAAGACCAAAGAACGTGCAGGTTGCGGTTCAAGCCAAATGGTCCGGCACTTCAGTTCTCCTGGAAGCTGGGTATTTTTGCTTTCTTTCTCCCATTCTCGTTTTGTAATTGTTCATTTGAAGTCAATATCATGAATTATTTTTGAATAGATTGATTTATGTAGATGAAGTCCTGCATCATTTATTTTATGGTTTTGATGACATTGTGAGGGGCGGTTAATAATTTGGCAGCTGCAACTTGTAACCATTTTTGGATTTTTTTTGTTTAGTGAGATCCACTTTTCTTATCCTGGGTTTTGAAAATAGTTGTCGTTGAATGCAATGGCTGTGTTTTTGAGCAATATTTTCATATGGGTGGTGGCATTTGTATGTTTTTAATTGAACGTGTTCATACTGCAAGATGGTTTATTTTTCTGACTATGTATGAAAATTTAAGTCCTATATTGCAATCAGCGAATTGTTATCAGGCAAAACTCCTATTCACTGTGAATGATGTTTTTGGTTTTACACAATGGATTGACTTTTTTTCTTTGATGAGCACAGTGAATTACTTGCTAAAGAACGGAAAGACCTTTTCTGGGATTTTATTGAGGTCTGGCTTCGTGAGGAAGGAAATGATGTTGATGCTTCTAGCGCTAAAGGTTGTCTGAAGAAAATCTTGAAGCATGGACAATCTCTTCTTAAAGAACCTCTGGCATCATTATTTGAATTTTCTCTCATTCTAAGATCAGCATCTCCTAGATTGGTTCTCTACCAACAGTTAGCTGCCGAGTCGCTTTCCTCTTTTCCGTTGCCTGAAGAAAATAACTCCAACTTTGTTAGTGAAGGAAATGAAAGCATTGAAAGAAAAAAGTCAGACCCTTCAGTTGTTGGACTTACCACAGAGATTCCTGGCGGCAAATGTTGTTGGATAGATACTGGTGGATCCCTATTTTTTGATGTTCCAGAATTGCTAAAGTGGCTTCTGAATCCTGCTGAAAGGTTAGTAATATTAACCAACCAAATTCATGGTGGAGAGATGTTTCAGATATTTCGCCGAAATTGTTTTGCTAGAATTAAACCCATTATTTAAATTCATTTGGGAGTTGGGACAAACCATTTACTGGACATATTAGCAAACTCAACCTGACCCTTAAATTAAGCGGGTGAGTTTGATATTATATGGATTCATGTTATCATATGTAAGCAATATATTTGTTTGATCGATTTCAATAAAACTAATAATGCTATTTGAGAAAATAAATTAGCATTGAATATATACATCCAATGCAGTCCCCAACGGGTGGCGCGGTGGTCGAAAGCTTGGGTTTTGAAGGTGTACTCCTCTCAAATTTCTAGGTTCAAGACCCACTTGTGACATTAATTTGTAGACACCTCCCGTCCCGGTGTGTGGCCTAGGGTCAGACGTGGACGTGGTTACTCGGGTACAGTGGATTGAAGCTTTGAGTCCTGGTTTTCAAAAAAAAAAAAAAACATACATCCAATGAACACAATATGTTACCTAATTGGGAACATTGTGAAACAGATAATGGATTGTAGGGTTGTTGTGTTCTGCTACATTTTATGCAAAAGAGCAAGTCAAAAACACCCCATTGTTATCAACCTATCATTCAGACTCTTTTGATTAAAAAAATTGACCAAGAAATTTGCAAGTACATTGCAAAATCTTTTTCCTAATCAAATTGTCTGACTGGAAAGGTCATTTTCTTAATATGATTTATGAAGAAATTAGTTTGTTTGGACTGTTTTGGTGGATGAATTGGGTGTATCAGATTTTGGATAGTTATTTCATTTTCATTTGTTGTCCCCTTTCACCGGGAACATATTTGAATTGCTATTTTCTAGAGTACCTTATTCTTTATTTTTCTTATAAGTTCATTTTCTGGTGTCAGTGGGGATTCTATACAACCGCCTGACTTGTATGACTTTGACCACATTCACTTTGGTTCATCTTCTGGTAGTAGAGTAGCCATCCTTTATGGAGCCCTTGGAACTGATTGCTTTAAGCAATTCCATGTCACTCTTGTCAAAGCTGCCAAAGAGGTTCATCCCATGTGTTCCAATAACTTATTTTAATATTATGCTCATTATTATTATTTTTTATGTGAAACATGAATGTCATAGAAAGTATGAAATTACAAAAATAATGGGCATCCTTGAATCTTTAGAGAGGTTGAAACAATAGAATCTTGTGGGGGCTTTGGGGGGGGGGGGGGGGGGGGTGAGAAAAACACTCGATTCTTTAAAGGAACCAAAAGACCAA
>JBBMEG010000021.1:7927991-7957995 GCA_037832605.1 Cyclanthera cordifolia
CCCCCCCCCCCCCCCCCCCCCCCCCCCCCCCCCCCCCCCCCCCCCCCCCCCCCCTCCCCCCCCCCCCCTCCCCCCCACACAAACAACAGACCCTTTAGAGGAATCAAAAGATCGATGTATGATATGTGGGTCTTGATTAAAATGTTAAATTCTATGTTTTTCTCTGGTATTGTTTTAAAGCCATTTTGTAATTACTCTCATCTAAGCGTTAGTTTACTTGATTGGAGGCTGGTTTTAGGGAGGTCTTCCAGTCTTTCATTTTTATATGCCCTTTCACTTGTATGTTTTTTAATTGTTTTCTCAATAAAAGCTTGACTTATTATAAAAGAGGTATGAAATGAGTCAAATAACAAACATGGATTCTTCATATTATAGAAAGTACTATGAAATACTTGTCAAAGCTGCCAAAGAGGTTCATCCCCTGAGATCCAATAATTTCTTTTGATTTTATGATCAATATTATAATTTTTTTTAATGAGAAACATGAATGCCATTGAAAGTACAAAATTACAAAAGAGGGCATCTTCTGTGCCAAATGAATTACTAGTATGAAATGACAAACAATGGATCGATTCTTCATTTCATTGAAAGTATTATACTCATTACTCTCATTTTATTAATTAAAATGAAGGTTATGCTCGTCTTTAAACTACGGGGGTAGATCTCAATATGATTCCAAAGCTACTGGGGGGTATTTGCTGCCTGGTCTATCATGTGGAATATTGTTAGCTCTATTGATGATATAGTGCAACGAAAGTACTTATTACATTTTTTTCTTCTAAAATCTATACGATGTATGCTGTTTGATTAAATTTTCAGGGAAGAGTCAAGTACGTCATTCGACCTGTTATAACTAATGGCTGTGAAGTAAAAATTAATTCATGTGGAGCTGTTGGTACAAGAGCTTCCTTGAATCTTGGTGGTTATGGAGTGGAACTAGCTCTAAAGAACATGGAATATAAGGCTATGGATGATAGTGCAATAAAGAAAGGTCAGTTCAGTTTCCCATTATTTAACTTTGTGAGGCAGCATTGAGCCCGCACCCCACCCCCCAAAAAAAAAAGAAGAAAATTCTATCGATACTTTCTGATTTTATTCCAGTTGTATTTTAATTCTTGGGTGTTTTATTGTTTAAATTTTTTTGACACTATTTTATTGTTTGAATTTTGAACTTTAGGATTTACATAAATTAGTATATAATTTACATTTGGCAATTAAACAAAATTCAAGCAAAGGTGCAGCTGTTGAAGAGATAGAATTGTGATGCTTGACTCTTCCTACACGAAGAAACAACTCTGCAAGAGAGCTAACTGAGGAGATCTTTTCTGAAGCATATTGTGGGTATTTATCATCACGTGGCTAAACTCCTACATGAAGAACCTTTTTTTTTTTTTTGGTTCAAACCTTCCAAGGATGTTTATTTATTGAAGGATTTGCTTTGCAAGCTTTTAGGTTAAACCATTCTGTATAGTAGAGAACATGTCAAGAATATTCCATCCTTTTCCAAAGTCCAGCTCCAAAGTCTTCTCAGTCATTCAAAGTGTTGGAAGGGATATATCAGTAGATCTTGGATGGGCCTGAGTGGCTTTTTAAAACATTGGATGGGGATATAGATCCTTCATTGTTGTGCTTCCAATCCAAAATCCTCGCAGAATTGAATGCGAGCTTATGCCAACAATGTGGTTAATGTTGTTGTTTTTTTTTTTCTAAAACACGAAACAAAACTTTCATTGAGAAATTGAACGAGCAATAAGCTTGGAGATACAAATCCCAAAGAGGGAAAAAATAAAAAAAACAAGATGTGAATGAAGTAAGGATATATCAGTAGACATCCTTAGTGCTTAAAATGACAATTGAAAAGGAAATTAAGAACAAGAAATGACCTATGATCATGGGTTGACCTAGTAGTCGATAAAGCCTTGGGGAACAGAGAGGTTATGGTTAAAATTCAAGATGACTACTACCTATGAATTAATTTCCTATGGGTTTCTTTGACACTCAAATGTTGTAGGATCAGACAATTGTCTTGTGAGAATAGTCGAGATGTGTATAAGCTAGTTTTGATACTTATAGATATCAAGAAAAAAACAAAGTTATTTAGACCAATGCTTTTACATTGTCAATACAAGGCCCTACAGAGTCAGAGGCAACCTCACATTATTAAAACAGAACCATTGATCAAAATTCTGGATGAACGTGAATCATTTCTTGATTTCTCATATTAGAAAAAAAGATATAGATTTATGATGTAGACTTAACTACAAATTCAATTAAGGGAATAGAAATTCTACCGCATTCCTTACAATATTTTGATAGGTTTGAGCATTTAGAGGAATTGGATTAATATAGGAGTGCATGAACAATTAGTTAGAGAGTATGGTTATAAATAAGAAGAAATTGGGTAGCGAAAGACATCCAAATATTGAGTGAAATCTTAGTGGGCTCAAGAGAGTGTTCACTAGAGACGGGACTGGAGGTTCCAAATTCCTATAAAAACTTGGATTATCTTGTAGTTTCTTTACCATTTGATGATAAATATAGATCTTTGATCATATCAATTGATATTAGAGCTTGATTCTGATCGTAGATGCAAGTGATTTACATATTGTTCGTGAAAGAATCCTAACGTATGATGGCATTGGCCGAAGAGGAATTCTCAGAGAGAGGAATCGAGGCAAATGGCCAAAGAGAGGAAGGAAGAGGAATAATGAAGAAAAGACGAGCGAGAGGCTTCAAAACTAAGATGAGGAGAGATTTTAAGAGAAATCAAATAGTGTTTTACTTTTAAAGAGCTTATAATCGAAGAGGAGGTAGAACATATCCTTGAAGAAAAGAAGGAAAAAATAATGGAGGAAGACATGAGTGGAGAAATCGATAGAAAAACTAGAAGCAAAATTGGATATTCATCATCTTTTTCCGGAGAACTTGATGAAGGAAAAAAGAAGAAAAAGAAGACACAAAAATCAAGGTCGAGAAAGAAAGAATTATCCAGACGTGCAGCGGAAATAAATTCAAAAAAAGAAAGAGTATGAAGAGGAAAAACCATGCTATGAAAACTCAAAATGTAGAAGACGTTCGTGTGAAGCCGTTCGACAATTGTTTCTAAACTCCACGAAGGTTAATCTTTGACTGTAACAAAATTTAGCCAGAGGCGTGTTGGCAATGGTGGAAGTACTGTATTCTGACTTTTGATATCTAGTTGTTTGTGTACCCACACCTTGATGATAATGTGTGTTTTAGGGGTTGTTAATCATATGTATGGGCATTTAAAGGAATTGAGATTAATGCAGGGTTATTTGCTCAATTCGTTTGAGAGTTTGTTAGAGAGTATGATTATAAATAAGAAGAAATTGGGTATTGGTGAAAGACATCAAAATATTTAGGGAAATTTTCTCTAGAGAGGAGAGGTTTCAAGTTTCTATCAAAACTTGGCTTATGTTGTAGTTTCTTTACCATTTTCTATCGGTAAAGATTTTTTTGGGTTAAGATGCCTTGAACTAGCCTTATGGATTGCAGGTGTCACTTTGGAAGATCCTCGTACAGAAGATCTTAGCCAAGAAGTTAGAGGCTTCATTTTTTCCAAGATTTTGGTTAGTTTTCCTTCAAGTTACTTGGTCTTTTTTATTTTATTTTTTTAAGATTTCTGTTTTATACTATACCTTGCAATGGGTTGGATGGTTTGTAATTTACCTAGTGGAATGTGTTTTTATGGGGAATCTTTGGTCTGTTTTATGGCTGCAAGTGCACAGTAGCTGCGGTTGTTTTCAGTTTCTTGTTTCTCATAACATAACGAAAGCACATGACTTTTTGTATTTTTATTATTATTTTGGGGTTATGAAAGTGTGTTTATGGTCTCTTAAAATTGATGTTATTTAATCCTTCTACTCATATTTAGTCTAAAAGAAAAAAACAATACTGCATGGTATATCTTACTCTTTTTCCACATTAATAATATAATAGTGTCGTTAGAGTTCAGCGGTTCATTTAGCAAAGTAGACCTTATTGGCTTATGCAACTTAGATTGAAAAGATTTATTTGTTCTATGTAGGAACGAAAACCGGAGCTAACATCTGAGATCATGGCTTTTAGGGATTATCTATTGTCATCAACTGTTTCAGACACACTTAATGTGTGGGAACTAAAGGGTAATTGGACTTTGAATTTTACTCTAGATATCCACTTGGTCATGTTTCACAGTTTATTTACTTGCTTTCTTCTTGGCAGACTTGGGACATCAAACTGCACAGAGGATAGTACAGGCCTCTGATCCCTTGCACTCAATGCAAGAAATAAATCAAAATTTTCCTAGCATAGTTTCTTCCTTATCTCGCATGAAGGTAAATGCTCTATAAGGTACCCCTGTGTCGGGTAATTAAGGTACCCTGCATGAAGTAACCTTTTAGCGTCAATTATCTTTACTATATATATATATTATTGGATTTTTCTGCTGTTGGTTTTCTGAACAAGGCTGATTGGTTTGCAGCTCAATGAGTCAGTTAAAGATGAAATCACCGCTAATCAACGGATGATTCCACCTGGCAAGTCCTTAATGGCTCTCAATGGTGCTTTAATCAATATTGAAGATGTTGACCTCTATCTGTAATGTTTATGCTCCCCTTTATATTTCTCTCTTTCCCTTATTAACATTTTAGAATATGCAAAAATATCATTTTTAGTTTATCTGAAGTTCCAGATTCATACTTTATCTTTTGAGAGGAAACAAAAACTTTTCATTGAAAAATGAGGGATTACAATGAAATCCTTTCAGAGAACATCAGAAAATCATCACAGAAAACATTTCCACTGAGTAATGAGTATGAGAGTAGTTAGATCATCATCACAAAAATGGGTAGAATTATGGCACCAAAACATAGCAAGATAATAAGTTGATTCAATAAAAGCTTCAATAAATTGCTCATTCTTAAATATTCGGTTGTTTCTCTCCTTCCAAATATTCCAAAGGAAGGATTGAATAATAGATTCCCACTAGATTTTCTTGTGTTTCTTGAAAGGGTGAACATCAAGCGATAAGTCAATGAAGGAGCGAATACAATGTTTTCAACACGACCTGGGGTTGCATGCCTCACAAGTGGTTGAGGCGAGCACTTTCAATCAGGCGCTTGCACGAATGCGCCTTGCTGCGCCTTCACCATTGTCGATGGCGCATGCCTGCTTGAAGTTTTTTTTAGGTAGCCAATACTCACCGGTGGCGGGTGACTTCCTCTTCTTCTACCACTATTCTTTGTTGTTTTTTCTTCTTCATCAGTTACTTGCACAAGGAATAGGGATGAAGACTCTTTTTAGTTTTAAAATTATATTTTTGTACTTTTGAATTTATCTTGTTTTTCACGATAATAAACTATTTTGTAGTACTACTAAATTTATTGATATTGAAAATTGTGTGGCTCTTTTTAAAATATATATTTTTGTTCTTTACTTTAATCTTTTTTCTTATTCATCAAAACTTATTAACTTTTAATACTATTAAATTTATTGGCATTGAAAACTGTGTAATCTATTTCTGTTTTAAAATATTTCTTTTGTACTTTACTTTAAACTTTCTTCTTATTTAGGGCGTGTTTGTTTTTGGTAGAAAAGAGTGGAGTGGAGAAGAGTGGAGGGTTAATGGTAGTTGGATACTTGTTTGGGGATAGATATTAGTAATAGTTGGATAATTAATAACTTGTTTGGAGGTTGTTGTTAGTACCAGTTGAGTGATATGTTTGATATGAAATTTGATAGAAGGTTTGATGAGTGGTTGTTTATTACCAAATACAAATGAGTTGTTTTTTAAGAGTAGTGGTTTACGACTCATTTTCCACAAAAAAACAAACATAGCCTTACAAAAAGCTTTAACCTCTTAGCACTATTTTTTATTTTTATTTTATACATTCCTTTGTACTTTTCTTTTTTAAAATAGAAAGTTTATTACTTTGTTCTTTTAGTTACAATTCATTTTTCTTGAACTTTTTTCCTGTTGTTGCATTTGTTTTGTTTTTCATCTTTGATGACTTTGTGATATTTTGGAACTACAATACCTGATATTTTGATGATTTACTATTTAGTCTTATTCGGTAAGTTTTGACATTTTATGAGAATATGTTTAACAATATTTATTCTTTTAATATTTATTTATTTTAAATTTATTTGTTATGCTTTGCCTTACTCAGGCCTCGTCTTTTTATCGTCTTTCGTCTTAAGGCGACCAAGGAATTTGTCGCCTTGAGATGTGCTTTGTGCTTAAAAAACACTGAGTGAATATCACCGGCCTAACTCCAGAGGTAAACCTAATTAATATTTGACCAAAATCTGGCTGAACAGGTGAATCTGAGCATCATTTTCCTTTTTACACATAGGGCACCAATTTGGAGTGATATAAATCTAAGGAGATTTTTCTGGAAAACATCATTGGTATTTAAAGCATCATGGCTTAGCTCCCAAATGAAGAATTTTATCTTCTTGGGATAGGCAAACAAATGAGTATAAATAATCGACTGTTCCTAGTAACCCACCCAAGGCCATGTCAAAATCATTCTTGAGCTCCTTCCCCGTTTCTCTTTCTTCACTCTGGTAATCTTCTCATCGTTTTTCTCCTGCTCAAAATACCCTTTCCTTCTTTTGTTTCACCTTTCTCTGTTTCAATGGAATTCTAGAGATGCAATGTGCTTGGGTAATTTTTTTTTTTAGCATGCATACTTTCTTTTCTGGCTTGAAGATTCAAATTTCAGCAGACAGCATGTCTATCCCCCTCCACTTCTCTTCTCAAATGGTTGGAGAATTCCCTTGTTCAGTTCCTTTAGGACCCTATCAAGAATGCTCTCGTCTCTGGGGACTTTCTTGATTCTGAAATGGTTAGCAAGAAATGGGTCATCCTTCAAAGAGAACGCTTTCCAGTCGATCTTGTGAGTTTGTTGAGGGTTTTTCATTGCATAAAGATACCAGAAAATCAGAAGAGCTCATTGGAGAGTGACGGCGACGGTGGGCGAAATGGTTGGGGGGGGGGGGGGGTCAGAGGAGAGAGGATATTCTTTTTTTAAGGAAATTTCAATATCTCCATAGGTTTGTACTTAGAAAATCGAAAGAGCTCATTAGATTTTTTTTACTTTGTGCATATGTTAATGATGTTTTACTTTTAATTTTGTATTTAGAAGAACATGCACATACATTTATCTGTTTAGTAGGGAATTTTATTTACATTTTATACAGAAGTATTGTCATCCCAACCAGTTGTTTTCATTAGTTAGGTTTCATTCCATCCAATGTTCAGTAATATATTTTTGTTCATAGTATAAACCGGTGGGATCCTTAAACTCCCGCTGCCATTCTTTTGTAGGTTGATTGACATGATCCATCAGGACCTATTGTTGGCTGATCAGTTTACAAAACTAAAGGTAAAGACCTTTGTTCTCTTTGTGGTTAAATGAAATTATATTTCTGCACTGTTACGAAAGAAAGCTTATTGTTCGCTATATATTTTGATGGAAAATAGATGCATTCTTTAGCGACAAAAAGAGCAGATATTTTCTCCGATTGGCCTGCCTTCTTTTAATCATAATTTAGAACTAAAATATTATATGTTAAAGTTTAATATTAGATGCTTTATCATTGTTTTAGTTATAGTGCCATTTATCGTCTTTTCACATGTACACAGTTAGGGCAACCATGTATATTTGTATATAAATACTCTTATAATGGGTAGAATAAAACATATTGATTCTCTCAACTTCAACGGTAACATGGTATCAGAGCATTATGGTTCCTTGTTGAGTTAGGGTTGAGAGATTCTAGGGTTTAGAGGCAAGAATCACAGCCACCACTGACAATATCGTCAGTTTGTCGTCAGATCACGTCAGATTGTATCAGAATCTGTCAAAGGCTGTTTTTCAGAGATTTTTTCATCCATTTTTCTCACTTCCAACATCGTTCGAAAGGCCATTAGCCGATCTATGTCTCTCTAAAATTTCGTTGCAAATGGAGTTGTCGTTGAGCCTCACTCTCCCAAACAACGTTTCAGCGCTTCAATCAAATGTGTGGAGTGTCAGGTACGTGTGAGCTCGGTTTTCGTTGATTTCTGTTGGGTTTTGCTCGTCTTCTTGTCCTCTTTCTAGGGATATATTGTTTGGGATGTTTCGATGCTCGGAGGTGAGTGTTCCAAGAAGTTGTCGATTGTTTGGGCTATTTTGCTAAGAGATTTTTTCTGACATTTTATTTGCTGATCTCTTTTTTCTTTTTATTTGTGGTTTTGACACTCGATTGAAAGTATTACTGACTTTCGGGTGTTTTGGTGACTTCGAAAACTTTATTTTTCAGTTTTTTGGGTGATTCAGATCTGATTTTAGTTGTTAAGCTGCTGAATTGTTGTGTTTATGAAGATTATGGTTGTTAAGAAGCTGACGGTTGTGACAGAGATGGTTCCGATGGTGTCGAAAATTACCAAACACAAGTTGAATGGTTTAAATTATTATGCATGATGATCGAATATTCGTCATTATATTCGAAGTATTGAGATGGATGATCATATGACAGAGTCACCACCAAGAGGTGATATTAAAAAATCTTGGTTAGGAGATGACTCAAGAATGTTTCTTCAAGTCAAGAACTCGATTTAAAGCGACATTGTTGACTTGGTTAATCATTGTGATTCGGTTAAAGAGATCCAAGAATTCCTAGAGTTTATGTATTCAAGTGAAGGGAATATTAATAAAATGTTTGACGTATGCATAACCCTTTTCCAACCTAATCAAGGTGAGAAATTTCTTACTACTTATTTCATGGAAGTGAAGAAAACGTTCGCAGAATATAATACTTTGTTGCCCAATAGTACTGACCCTAAAGTTCTGGCTCAACGAGAACAAATAGTTATGATGAGTTTCTTAGTGGTCTTTCTTCAAATTACAACATGGCCAGAGATAAAATTCTATCAAGTTCTGATGTTTCATCATTGAAAGAAGGAGCTTATGCTCGTATTCTTCGTATTGAAAGGTCATGAGTCGTTTTGTCATTGGCTCTAACCGTGCCTTGGTTGGACAGACCGGTGATCATAAGAGCAATGAGGGGGTTAGTCTCTTCTTTTGTTTCATATAATCATTTGTCACCATTGATGTGTTCTTTTGTTGCTTCATTGCTTCTCTAGAATCTGTATCTATTCCTAAAACGGTTCGTGAAGCCTTGTCTCACTTCGGTTGGTGCGCAACAATGGTAGATGAGATATCTGCTTTAAATGACAATGCTTGGGATTTAGTTTCTCTTTCTATAGGATAGAGGCCTGTTGGTTGTTAATGAGTGTTTACGGTAAAAGTGAATCTTGAGTGGGTTTATAGCTCGGTTGAAAGCTCACTTTTTTGCCAAGGGCTATGCACAAACGTATGGAGTTGATTATGCGGATACATTCTCTCTTGTTGCAAAGATGGCATCGGTGAGGTTATTAGCTCTTGTTGGTCAAAGTTATTAGCACTATTCAAATTTGCGTGGGTATTCTCAAATGATTGCAGATCGAATACTTATAGTCTTATTTTCGGTCCTAGGATGTCTAAAAAAGCTAGAATCCTTTGGTCTAATGCAACAAATCCTTATTATATGAAATTTGGTGGGAGCGCAATCAAAGAATTTTTGAAGATTCAAGGTTGCCATGGGAAGCTAGATTCGAACAAGTCTTGCATAAAGACTCTCATTGGAGCTCTCTGACTTGCACCTTTAAGCCTTACTCGGCTCAAGAGTTAGCAATTAACTGGAAAGCTTTTTTATAAGCCTTTTGCTATTTTTTGTTCTCTGTCTGTGAAGCCAATTTTATTTCTTTTATTTCTTGTCTTGTTTCCTTGTTGCTTCTTTATTGTCCCCTTGTGGCTTGTTATCTTGATGTACTTCTTTTTCATTATCTTAATGACAAGTTCGTGATCTTTTCAGAAAAAAAAAAAAATCTCGTTAGCATCTATTTACAATTGGCTCTTATATCAGTTTGATATAAAAAATGCCTTTCTTCATGGTGATCTACAAGAACAAGTGTATATGGAGGAACCACCTGGGTTTGTTGTTCAAGGGAAGAATGGTAAGGTATGCCGCCTCTGAAAATCTTTGTATGGATTAAAACAGAGCCCACGAGCTCAGTTTGACAAATTCAGTTAGGTGATTGAAGGGTTCGAGATGAAGAAGAGCAAATCAGATCACTCTATCTTTTTTAAACGGTCTGAGAATGATCTCATTTTGTTGATTGTGTATGTTGATGACATTGTGATTACAAGTGATGATGCATTGGGTATTCAATCACTCAGGTCCTTTCTCCACAGTCACTTTCATACGAAAGACTTGGGTAGCTGAAATCCTCTCCTCGATTGCTTTCTGCTTCAACTCCATCCGATAGAACTACTATTTGATCAAGCTTTTTCGCCACAAATTCTTTAGTGAATTCCTCAAGAACGTTCACCCGAGGATTCAATTTCCTAGCCTTGCTTGATCAAAAATCTGCTATGATACCAAAATTGGTAGAATCTGCCAATTTTTATTTTATTACGAAAGCACCAATTACAAAAAGTAGCTCTTTGTTCTTCAATCTCGAAGAGATGACCTAGACAAAATGAATTAGCATAACCTCCCCTCTTTCTCGCGCGAGCCATGAACCCTTACCGAATTACAAACACCAACCGCCTCACGTGCAATCCACAAGTTCAGTCCAACTAACCAACGCCCAATTACCCCTTTCTATGTCTAACATATACCTGTCTCACCGGGATCGTATCGGGGAACATAACTTAATCCCCCTCAACCAACCTCTTAAAAGAAGAGTTGGTTTAATATTTTCTAGCCAATGAAAAAAAGAACCTTTTCTAATAAAAGATGTAGCTAATGCATTTTCCAAATATCATCAATTTTTTAATTTTTAAAGGTTTCTGTTTGAAGACGGGTTATTTATAAGGATGTATCTATTTCTAAAGTTTCAAGCATTGATATGTCAAAGGTGAAAATTGTTTTGGCATAGTTGAATTCCCAATTTTTTGTTAATGAACTTATGTTGCCAATAATCAGCTTCCTTATCATACTATTCGAAAACTTCTGTCAAGTCTGCCACCGGCTGATTCCGACATGCTGCGTGTGGACTTTCGTTCTTCTCATGTGCATTTCCTCAACAACTTGGAAGAAGATGCTATGTATAAGCGATGGAGGAGCAACATCAATGAGGTAATTTACTAATGCATTACATTCTCATTTTCAGTGCTTTGATGGATGGTTGGTTCTGTTTAGTTTTTCAATTATTAAGTAAATATTTTGATTCATGTAGATTTTGATGCCAGTCTTTCCTGGACAACTTCGCTACATCCGCAAAAACCTATTTCATGCTGTTTATGTTCTTGATCCTGCTACAGTTTGTGGTCTACAGGTCCTTATTTTTCCTGCATTATATTTCCATGTTTAGCTAGATGTTGCTGCTATAATAATCAACGTTTCTTTTATTTTTAAATCTAAACATGCAGACAATTGATACGATCCTGTCATTCTACGAGAACAGTTTTCCTATTAGATTTGGGGTTTTACTGTACTCTTCCAAATTTATCCAGCGTGCTGAAAGTGGTGGTGATGGGTTAACAAAATCTGAGGCAGATACATCCAATTTGGTAACTTATTTTTGTTTTATTATCTGAATGGTTTTAGCATGCAATACTTTGTTTTCTGTTCATGATTAACAATATCATTTTGGGGGTTCTCCTAATCTGTAATCACAATGTCTAGATATTGACAATTGAATTACTTTGTTTGTATGAAACAGCAAATGATACTGCTTAGTATTATGATGAATGTCTGTTATTGCAGATAATACAGCTGTTCATTTATTTTAAGGAGAACCACGGAAGTCAAACAGCCTTTCAGTTTTTGAGCAATGTATGTTCTGCAGCTTTGTTCACATTGTTTTTTCTTGTTGGTTAGCATCTTGGTTCTTGTTGTCTTGCTTCTATGTGATGGTCTTTTCTTCCATTTACTTCTATGTGATGGGCTTTTCTTCTATCAACCTTCGGATGTTCTACCCCCCGCCTGTCAATATCCCTAACCTTTTGTGGTATCTCTGGTTTGGGCATCTTTTTAAAGATGAATTATAAATCCTTTGGCACAATTTTCTAGCCGCTATGGTTAGGAAACTATGGATGAATTGGAATGATGTGCTTTTCAACGACATGGAATCTTCTTCAACTTTATCTTACTCTTTTATATATTCCTTTACTCATTTAGCACTCTTTTGGAGCAAAAGGCCATGACCTTTTTGTAGTTATAGCCTCGGTGTTCTTTTACACAATGACAAAGTTTTCTGTTATTTCTTCTAACATGGATCCTTTGTAATCTTTTAACTTTTCACACATCAATGAAAATTGTTTCTTATAAAAAAACAAATTTGGTATATACATCATGGTTAAGTCCCTTCTTAGACTTTTAGTCGCCTCATCATGTGAATGCCTTTCATATGAAATTATTGCCACTTTATATGCCCAAGAATTTAAATTCTTTTTAGGGGAGGAGTTATATAATTTTTAAAAGGAGAGATCACCAATGTAAGTTTGGTTCATCTTTGTGGGATGATATCACTCATTCTTGGTGCTTCAACTTCAAAAGAATGATTTAGAGGAGGAAAGGGACTTTAGAAGACTACTCAATATTGTTTCTCGTATCTCCCCGTCAGCTAGCAATAATAGAATGATCTTGCCTTTGGAATCTAATGAAAAATTTACAGTTTAATCCTTAGTTAGCTCTCTTGAAAGATCGAAGTCCATGGATTTGATTCCTTTTAAGCATTTTTGGGAGACTAAATGCCTGAAAAAAATCTCAATCTTTTCATGATACTTCTTCACGTGGGCATTAACACAGTTGACATTAATCAGAAGAAGATTCCCTCTTCTATGTTATCCCCTTCGGTTTACCCATTATGTTTTCTTGCGGCAGAATCTCCTTCCCACCTTCTTTTCTTATGCTCATACTCTACCTCTTGTTGGTCAAAGTTATTAGCTCAATTCAAAATTGCGTGGCTATTCTCAATGATTGTAGATTGAATGCTTATTGTCTTATTATCGGGCCAAGGATGTCTAAAAAAGCTAGAATCCTTTGGTCTAATGCAACAAATCCTTATTATATGAAATTTGGTGCGAGCGCAATCAAAGAATTTTTGAAGATTCAAGGTTACCATGGGAAGCTAGATTCGAACAAGCCTTGCATAAAGCCTCTCATTAGAGCTCTCTGACTAGCACCTTTAAGCTTTACTCAACTCAAGACTTAGTGATTAACTGGGAAGCTTTTTTTTAAACCTTTTGCTATTTTTTATTTTGTTTTTCCCTCTTGGTTCTATGAAGCCAATTTTATTTCCTTTATTTCTCGTATTGTTTCCTTGTTGCTTCTTTGTTGTCCCCTTTGGGGCTTGTTATCTTGATGTACTTCTTTTTCATTATCTTAATGAGAAGTTGTGATCTTTTCAAAAAAAAAAAAATGTAAGTTTGGTTCAAAAAACTTTTCTGGAAGGCTTCAGACTTGAAATTATTTTGCTGAACTTTTGAATCAGGTAAACAAATTACGGCTTGAAGCAGATGGTTTAGCTGATGATGCTCCTGAAATGCATCATGTTGAAGGAGCTTTTGTGGAAACCCTTCTGTAAGTTCACTGTTTAGGATTTGCTATGTCGATTTCTGTTAAGTGGATATTAACTCCAATATTACACACTGTATATTTTCTTGTTGCTACGGTCAAAATCTATTTACTATGAGTTATCTAGAATAATAGACTTCTTTATGTTTTCATAGACCCAAATCAAAATCTCCTCCTCAAGATGTTCTACTAAAGCTGGAGAATGAGCAAACTTATAAGGATTTGGCTGAGGAAAGCTCGATGTTTATTTTTTCACTTGGCTTATCTAAATTGGAGTGTTCCCTCTTGATGAATGGGCTTGTAGTTGATTCTAGTGAGGTAATTTTTTAAATGTTAAATGGATTTACGTTTACCCATGGAGATCAAATATTTTTTCCATACAAAGACCATCCTTTTGTTTTAAAGATGCTGTTTACTTTCAATTCTTTAGTCTTAATAGATTTTTTTTTTTTTTGTCATCTCATTGTACTGCATGCTGATTTGACACAAGGATCCATTTCTGCAAGTTGGTTTAACTTAATTTTGTTCCTTCTAAATGGAAGATTTTCATTAACGAATACAGTTTGGTTTGGTTTGTCAACTCTTACCTCTCTCCTCTGTGCTGATCAGGAGTCTTTAATAAATTCCATGAATGAAGAGCTTCCACGGATACAGGAACAAGTTTATTATGGGCATATATCTTCTCGCACTGACGTGCTTGAAAAGTTCTTATCAGAAAGTGGCATTAGTCGTTATAATCCACAGGTGAACTATTGACAAAATGGTGTTTGATTGGAGGATCTGTTTTTTTTTTGGCTGATTGGTTGAGAAGCTTTTGTGTTAAGTCTATCTCATTGATCTTATTGCATCATTATGTCCATTTTTATATAGATTGTTGCTGAAGGGAAACCGCATATTGTTTCTATGTTTGCATCCACTCATGGAGGAGAGTATTTATTGAATGACTTTAACTATTTGCATTCTCCTGGAAGTAAGAATTATATTTTTTTCCCTATGTACTCAATGAATTTTGTTTATTATATATAAAGCATATCCAATTGTTTAGAATTTATCTTTGAGAGTACTAGTTCATAGGATTCCATTTTTATTTACCAGCTATGGACGATTTGAAGCCTGTGACCCACCTCTTGGTCATTGATGCTGCTTCAAAGAAAGGAATCAAGTTGTTGAAAGAAGGCTTACACTATCTGGTTAATAAATTTGGCAGAAACCTATTTTGTTACTATGAATTATTTTAATCTTTAGATTGTAGTCACAAATTTGATCAATTGGAAGTTTATTATTTATTTAAATTTTAATATTGGAATATAGATGAGAGGATCTAAAATTGCTCGTGTCGGGTTCCTTTTTACTGCTAGCAACCATGCCAGCGAATCCAGTTTACTTTTAGCAAAGGCTTTTGAGATTAGTGCATCATTGCATAGGTTCGTTCATTCACTTTTTGTTGTTGTGGTTTTTCCTTTTTTTTTTTTTTGGGGGGGGGGGGGGGGGGCTGGGACTGTGTAGTGTATTTTCTGCCTAACATTTATTATTTTTCTTTTTGCATATTCTTGTAGCCACAAAAAGAAAGTATTAGATTTTCTAGATCAGTTGTGCTCAATGTATAGTCAAAAGTTCATCCCTGAATCTTCAGCAGCAGTTTATACCCCTGAAGAATTTATTGAGAAAGCCCGTGAGCTTGCTGAAGCAAATGAGTTACCACCTCAATCATTCAAACTAGCTCTCTCCGATTCTTTTGTTGATGAACTAAGAAAGCATTTGAATCAGGTATACCACTTATTGATAGATTGTGTGGTTAGTTCCTGAATCAAGATTCCTTGCTGAATTTATTTCTGAATCTAAGTGTCTATATCTCTAAAAGATACACTTGCAGTTGGAGCTTTTGGATACGATACTACTCTCGAGAAAACTGCTCTTTGTTATGTTTTTCTGTGTAATGGGTTTTATCTGTGTATTTCTTATTAATATAGGTACTTGATCTAAAAACATTTGCCCTTTGTTCTATAGTAGAAAATGTTATATTTTGCATGTTCTCAGGTGGAACGTCTTTTCTTGGGGCAGCTTGGGCTTGAATCTATTGTTAATGCAGTTATTACCAATGGAAGAGTGAGTCTTTTTCACTGTTTTCACTTTGATTTTAAGTTCTGCTAATTTGACTAAGAGTTTCTTGAAATATATAACTGCAGTTGTGGAAAATTTTTAATCATACATTCATTCATGCATAGGTTACACTTCTTACTGACGAGAGCTCATTTTTGAGTCACGACTTGCATCTACTTGAAGCAGTTGAGTTTAAGCGGAGAATAAAACATATTGTGGAAATTGTTGAAGAAGTGGAGTGGAATGATTTGGATCCTGACAGATTAACAAGGTTTGCTTCCCCTCTCCCCCAATGCTCGCCCTTTATTTAGTTATATATTTTAAAACCAATTGATGCAATGAGAACTTAGTGCCAGAGTATAGTTAGTTGATATAATTCAATTTACTCTAACCTATGAACTTAAGGTTTTGGGTTGATCGATAATTTAACATGATTCAACATGTTATTAGAGTAGGAGGTCTTGAGTTCGAGCCCTCGTTTTCTCACCATTTAAAATTGAATTCCACTTGTAAGACATTTTTCAAATTTCTACGCCTACAAGTGAGGGGGAGTGTTAGTTGATATAATTAAAGTTATCCCAACTCATCAATTTAAGCTTTTGGGTTGATTGGTGATTTAACATAATTCAACCAATACAAGTTGGAGTACTCTTTTAGCTTTCATTATTTCATCAGTACCAAGAAGTTTAGAAAAGGACAATTTTATTAACTGGGCTGCTTTTATTTAGCTCTTTGGCTTTATTTTGTTTCTGTCTAAGCTACCTCTTTGTTCTAAATGTGTTTTTTCCCTGTTTTGAGTTGTATCATTTTCTTATTACTCACTCCTCCATTTTCTCAATGAATGAAATTCTCTTGTTTGAGAAAAAAGAAGTATGGAACATGACATGATACATCCAACCTTGGGGTTATATATACGTCCTCCCAATGGCCTGCCAAACGCACCCTTAGGAATATATTTATATTATTTTCGGTATATATGTTTCCTTCCCCCAAGTACTTCACCACATTTAAAAAAAAGCAACAACTGTAAAAGAAATTGTTGTTGATTAATAGAAGAATAACGGGATATTAATTGGATAAAGCGAGGTATTAACTATTAAGTGGATAAAGCGACAATGAAAGCTTAAACTCTTCCAGAAGTACCATCATAAATTGCATGGAAATAAAGGAAAAGATTATAATTAGCTCGGCTGGTGATCGTCTTCAGCTAAAAGTACGGATCTGGTGGTGGTTAACACAAAGCATTAATCATCACAGCTACTTTTGTTTCAGATGATGCTCTTGAAAAATTATAAACAACTTTCTATTGACCTTTTTGATAGCAAACAATGATAAGATGAAAAATAGGGAATTCTAATGGATACAGTTACAAAAAACACTTCCATTGAGCTATAATCATTGAAAAGCTATAATCATAAAAAGGCTTCAAAAAATGAATCCAAAATAATGCTAGGTGCATAATTAATTCCTAGAATTTATCAATAGTTGAGATGATAAGGATGACAACCGTACCCGTCTCTACATTGATATGATATTGTTCACTTTGGGAATACAACCTCACAACTTTATTTTTTATTTCACCCAAAAGACCTCATACAAATGGAGATGGTTGTCATCACTTATATATCCATGATCTTCCCCTATCTAACCAACGTGTGTTAACTTTGTTTCCATCCTTACAATCCTCTCCTTGAACAAAGTGAAGGCTCTCTGTGAGCTCATCTTTTGTTTTAGGCACTTGAGAATTCAACTTAGTGTTTAAGAGGCGACCCCGGGCACTTGCCTATGGCCCAAGGTGAGGTGACCTTGGGGTCATGCGCCTCGCAAGCAATTGGGGCAATCGATTTTAACCAAGCGCTTGACTAGTTGCACTTTTGTGTGCCTGGTGTCATGGTCATGCTTGTTTAGGGCTTGTCAAGGGCGTGTTGCCCATGGTCGTCCATGACTGTATGCCTTGACACCTCATGCATGCTTGTCCAAGGCTTGTTGCCCATGGCTGCATGCCTTTGCAACCCCTCGTCATCATGCTTTCTAGTGTAGTCTTTTCTTATGTTGTTGGCCCTTGGCCCTTGTCTTTTTGTGTGTCGCGACACCCTTTATGACTCTTCACCATATTGATATGCAAGCTTGCCATATAAAAAATGTGCCAGAATGTACTATAGGAGTAGAGAACTCCGTTCTGTTAAAGCTTTGGTCTAAGTTCCTGTAAACTGCTTGCGGCATATAACCTTTCAAAATGTTTTCTAAAATCCTTTTTCAAAATATTTTTTCTAAAACCCAAGATGAAGGATCTCGAGAGAGCCCGTTCGTGCCAACGACTTTCCGAAACTTTTCCGTGAAGCCCATTCGTAAGCTAGAACGGGCCCGACACGTCCACTTCGTCGCTTAACGAAGTACGATTGTGATAGTTGGTATCAGAGCTGAAACGGTTCTAAGAATGTTGCTTGCTCAATTATGTCTGCTAACAAGCAACTCGGTAAGTCGAGATAGGAGAGCATTTCCTCTACCTAGTGGAAGTTCTTGATAACATTCGATTTTTGGAATCTCGAGTGAGCGAGATTGAGGCCAAGATGAATCAGATTGACGCGGTAGCTGGCCGTGTGGACGGAATGCCGGTCCAAGAGTTGATGCTGAGGGTGGAGACCCTAGAAGAGAAAGTTTCTCGCCCTTCTACCTTCAGGCGAGGGGATAGTTCTACGGACTCAGTTGCCCATATGGAGGAGCGTGTCGATGCTTGGACAGCTCCCAGAAGATGATAATTCAAATGGTCACTGACCTTTCGGAGGATGTCAAAGTTATGTTTTGACCTCTTCAAAGCTCAAATAGAAGACCTAAGCAATAAGCTAAACCTCATCATGAAAGCAGTGGTGAATCATGGCCCGAATGGAGGCACAATGCAGTTTAACAAGGTTAAGGTTCCAGAACCAAAACCCTTATGTGGCGCTCGCGACACCAAGGCTCTAGAAAACTTCATATTCGATTTAGAACAATACTTCAGAGCCACGTCGTCCGATGAATCTAAAATTACACTGGCAACCATGCATCTAGCTGATGATGCAAAACTTTGGTGGAGATCTAGGTTTATGGACATCGAACAAGGTAGGTGTACTATTCCATCATGGAAAAATTAAAGCAAGAACTTCGATCACAATTTTTTCCCAAAAACGTTGAATTTTTGGCAAGGTGCAAAATTGAGAGAGTTGAAACAGACCGGCAACATTCGAGATGTCAAACAGTTCTCAGCACTAATGTGGACATACGCGATATGTTCGAGAAAGACAAAGTTTTTTGTTTTGTCAAAGGCTTGAAACGGTGGGCGAAATCACAGCTATACGAACAGAGAGTACAAGACCTGGTAACTGCCTATGCAGTGGTAGAACCAATATACGACCTGAACATTGATGTATCTCAAGATGCAAGAAAGAATCCCAGTTCCTCGAACAACACGAAAGGCACAACTCGCTCCGGCTGCCTAAAAGCGGTGGGGGAGATAAATCAAACGAAGGAGGTTGGAGACCTTTCTAACCGATGGGAGGATACCAAGAGCGAGGGCCATACCAAAACCGACCCCAAGCTGCACATTGGACATTTGAGTGCCCAAAAAGCGCGGGCCTCTAAGCCTTTCAAACCATGTTTGACATCAACGCTGAGAGAACCATTAAACCTGCCGAGTCGAGTACGCCACAAAAAGAAGAAGACAACAATCCTCGCATGGGGCCTTAAAATTTCTATCTGCCCTACAGAATATAATGGGCCAGTCTGAAAAGCCATTAGAACGTGGGCTCATGTACGTCAATGCATGGGTTAATTGAAAGTCGACTAAGAGTACAATGGTCGACTCGGGAACCATCCATAACTTTATGACTGAAAGCAAGGCGCGTCGACTAAGCCCACCATGTGATCGAGATATTGGGAAGATGAAAGCCCTCAATTCGGTCGCGTTTCCCAACATAGATGTGGCTAGAAGGGCGGCGTTAAAGATTGGGGACTAAGAAGGACAGGTGAGTTCGTGATTAGATGGACGACTTTGATGTTGTCCTAGGGATGAAGTTCCTTTTAGAACACAAAGTCATCCTGATGCCTCTTGCCAAATGCTTGGTCATCACGACATCAAGCCCTACTTTCGTCCAAGCCACCATCAAACAACCGAACGGACATAAAGATGATCTCGGCCCTCCAACTGAAGAGAGGGCTCGCCCACAATGTTCCCACGTTCATGGTCATCCGCTGATTGAAAAAGTTGTCACTAAAGAAGTCGTCCCTCCAGGAATTCAACGTGTTCTAGAGCAATATCGTTGTGTTATGTCTGACTCTTTACCAAAGGTTTTACCTCCGTGTAGGGGAATTGATGAAATCGAATTGTTTCGGGGACTAAACCTCCGCAAAAAATGCTTATACAATGGCTCCTCCCGAATTGGCCGAGCTTCAAGAACAATTGGATGAATTCTTAAGTGCAGGGTTCATTCGGCCTGCTAAGGACCCTTTTGGGGCCCAGTCCTATTCCAGAAAGAGAAAAACGGCAGCCTTCGCTATGTATCGACTAGCACGCTCTTAACAAAATCACTGTTTTCAATAAATACCCTTTAACGATCATAACTGACTTATTTGATCGTCTCCATGGTGCGAAATACTTTTCCAAACTAGACATGCGATCGGGATACTACCAAGTTCGTATTGCAGAAGGAGATGAACCAAAGACCACATGTGTGACCAGATATGGGGCATTCGAGTTCCTCGTAATGCCATTTGGTCTCACCAATGCGCAGCTACTTTCAGTACTCTGATGAACCAAGTGTTTTACGAAAATCTTGACAAGTTCGTGGTGGTCTACCTTGATGATATCGTAGTCTATAGCTCAACCATAGAGGAACATCAAATACACCTACAACTCATCTTCAAGAAGTTGAAGAGGAACCAGTTATACGTAAAGAGAGAAAAATGTTCGTTTGCCTGAATGCATAAACTTTTTGGGACATGTGATCGAATGCGAAAAGATAGGCATGGAGGATGGAAAGGTCAAGGCCATACGTGGTTGGAAAATACCAACGGTCGTTACAGAGTTGCGTTCCTTCCTTGGATTAGCCAACTACTATAGGCGATTCGTTGAAGGATTCTCAAGGCGGACTAGACCTCTGACTAACCTCTTTAAGAAAGGACTGAAATGGAATTGAACTCCAGAATGTCAAGCGGCTTTTGAAGATTTGAAGAAGGCTATGATGGAAGCACCGGTACTTGGAATTGCCGATGTCATCAAACCCTTCGAGCTCGAAACTGATGCCTCTGATTTAGCTTTAGGTGGCGTCCTGCTTCAAAACGGCCACCCAATTGCTTACGAAAGCAGAAAACTGAAGATGCGGAAAAGAGGTATGTTGCTTCCGAGAAAGTAATGTTAGCCAAAGTCCACTATCTAAGAGCCCGGAGCAATATCTCTTAGGTGCCAAGTTCATTGTTTAGACCGATAATAGTTCCATTTGTCATTTCTTCAACCAGCCCAGGCAGTCATCGAAGCAGCTCGATGGCAAGAATACTTGGCAGAATTCGACTTCCAATTTGAACATAAACCTGGGCGGGCGAACCAAACAGCTGACGTCCTGAGTCAGAAAAGCGAACATGCGGCCCTGTGCATGTTAGCTCAACTACGAGAAAGTAGGCTCAATGGAACCATACGTAAAAGGATATGTGAACTCCTGCATAATGACTCGACAACTCAAAGCATCATTCAGTTAGCCAAACAAGGGAAGACCCGCCAATTTTTGGTAGAAGACGACCTTCTGTTAACCAAAGGTAACCGACTATATGTGCCGCGTTCGGGAAACCTCAGAAATGTGTTGTTGGAAGAATGCACATCATCCTTTGGGCGAGACACAGGTTAGCAAAGGATGTACGCGCGGTTGAAACATGGGTACTATTGGCCAAACTTCTGTGATGATATCTTGCAATTCACAAAGACTTGTCTTATCTGTCAACAAGACAAGGTCGAGAGATCAAAACTAGCAGGGTTACTGGAACCCCTGCCTGTGCCAACAAGACCTACGAAGAGCATCTCTCTTGACTTCATTATCTATCTCCCAAAGGTAGGAGAATTTGAAGCTATTCTTGTGATCATTGACCGATTTTCCAAATATGCAGCCTTTATCCCCACTCTGAAAATGTGCTCGGCTGAGATGACGGCTCAACTATTTTTCAAGAATGTTATTAAATTGTGGGGAGTCCTGGAAAGCACCATGAGCGATCGAGACGGACGTTTTATTGGGTCGTTCTGGACAGAGTTATTTCGGCTCCTGGGTTCAAATATGAATATTTCCTCTAGTTATCACCCGCAGACGGATAGTCAAACTGAGCGGTTCAATAGTATGCTCGAAGAGTACATGTGCCAATTCATCGATGCGAGATAGAAAAATTGGGTCGACATGTTAGATGTAGCTCAGTTCAGCTTTAACTGCCAATAGAGCTCATCAACTGGTAAAACCCCCTTTGAGATGGTATGTGGAAGACAACCTCTTATGCCCCACGTAATCGACCACCCGTATGCAGGAAAGAGCTCACATGCATATAACTTTACAAAAGAGTGGAAATAATCTGCAAAAGTAGCCCGAGCCTATTTGGAGAAAGCGTCCAAGCGCATGAAGAAATGAGCAGACAAGCGGCGACGCCCGTTGGAATTCCAAGCAGGAGATCAAGTCCTCATTAAGCTGAGGCTGGAGCAATTTTGCTTTCGAGGCAATCGAGACCAACGCCTCGTGCAGAAGTATGAGGGACCCATTGAAGTGATAAAGAAAGTCGGGAAAACCTCACAGGGTTAACATGCCCTCATGGATGAAGATCCACCCAGTGATCCACGTCAGTAGCTTGAAGCCTTACCATCCAGACCCGGACGACAGTGACCGCAACAAAGTCTCAAGACCTCAAGTCATCATGAAGGATACGACGGAGAAGCACGGCTGAAAGGACCTGCAGAATTGGACGTCCAAGATGCTACATTCAAGAGTTCCTTGTGAAGTGGAAAGGTCTCCCAGATGCTGAGATAAGCTAGGAACGAGCCGAAGACCAGCAGTTGGCCGTAACCCAGATTGCTGTTTTTGAGAATAGTCGGTTGACGAGGACGTCAACCAATTAAGTGGGGGAGGATGTCAAGGTCATGCTTGTCCAGGGCTTGTTCAGGGCGTGTTGCCCATGGCTGTCCATGGCCGTACACCTTGACACCTCATGTATGCTTGTCCAAGGCTTGTTGCCCATGGCCGCATGCCTTCGTAACCCCTCGTCACCATGCTTTCTAGTGTAGCCTTTTCTTATGTCGTTGGCGCTTGACTTTTTGTTTGTCGCGACACTCTGTATGACTCCTCGCTATTTTGATATGCAAGCCTGTCAAATCAAAAATGTGTCATAATGTACTATATGGGGTAGTGAACTCCCACCAAGTTATACGTTAAAAGCTTTGGTCTAAATTCCTGTAAACTGCTCGCAGCATATAACCTTTGAACATGTTTTCTAAAATCCTTTTTTCAAAATGTTTTTCTCAAGACCCTAGATGAAGGTTCTCGAGAGAGCCCATTCGTGCCAACGACTTTCTGAAATTTTCCCGTGAAGCCCATTCGTGAGCTAGAACGGATCTGACACGTCCACTTTGTCGCTTAACGAAGTACGACCATGATACCTGTCATCATCTTTGCCTTTGTTGAAGGCACTCGCCTGCTTGAAGTGGTCGGCTATTTCTTCCACGATCGTCTTCTCTTCTTCTTGATTTCATCTTCTGCAATTTTTTCTATCTTCTTCCTCAGTTTTCGGGGTGTCGTTGTCTTATTTTCTTTCTTTTTAAGTTTTTATTTGTAAATAATGAAGATAAAAGTATTGGATGGGATAACATGAAAAGATCTGTCACTTAAATTGTATCTTCTTAAATTTTGTATACTATCCATATTTAAAATTTTGAAATATAAATATCTGGACAGTTTTAAACTTTATCATATTTTTATTTAAGAAATATAGTACATATCTTGTCTATCATATCTTTCTTTTAATCTTGTGAAGTTCATTGTTCCATCAAATTAATCTGGACTTTTCATTTTAGTTCTTTATTTTATTTTTTATCCACTTTATGTTTTTAATTCGTTCTGGTTACGTAGAAAGTTACATTTACCTTATATATCTGTATTATTTAAACCTTGATTTTTTTTTTTTAAATTTTTTCTTAGTTATTTGAATTTTATTTTACTAGTTTAAACTTTTAGCTTACTTGATAATTTTAAAATAGTATTTATTATATGTTACTACTCAATTATTTTAAATTGTTTAGTTTTTGTCTTTTGTTTTTAGCTTTTTAATATTATTACATAAGGTTTTTAAATTTGATGTGAATAAGAATATATTTTCTATACCAATGTATGCTCTACACTTAAACCATTTATTATGTATTTATTTATTGCGCCTCGCTTCACTTGAGTCTCGCCTTTTTGTCGCCTCTCGCCTTATGGCGATCAAGAGAAATGTCGCCTTGTGCTTTCTCCAAGTATTCCATAGACAAGCTTTTACCATAGATTCCCATAGAAATTTTGTATCATTCTTGAATTGATGGAGGATAGCCCGCGAGAGCTAATTCAAGAGACTGGATGTTCCCAGGTCAAGCAACGCTCCAACTAAAATCCACTTGGATTGATGCCCAGAAGCGAAGCAACTGAGCACTAATGAAATATGTTTATTTGGGATTCAACATCTTTACCATACAGAAGACAACAACTCGGCGATAAATAAATCCAAGGGGATTTTGTTTGATATACATCTTCGTATTAATGACACTGTAATTTTTTTTTTTAATGACCCGAGAACTTAAAATAACTAAGCTTCCAAATGAAGAACTTGACCTTTTTGGTTTTGGGCCTTTCCATAACACATTATAAATCTCCTAGGTCGATTCTTGTTTTGCTAAGGATCCCGATGAGAAAGTACCATTCTTTTCGAGAGGCTACCACCAAGTGTCATCTTTATCCACATGAGAGGAGGTAGATAATTCTGCTGAAAGCATGGCTCATTCAAAAATCTCTTCATTATTTAGGTCTCTGCATAAGTGAAGGTTCCATGCTCTACCATTGCTAGACCACAAATCAGATATCAAGGCCCCGATTTTCTTAGGGACAACTGATATATGCTAGGAGCCTAGGATATGACATTTTAAGGACACCACAGCTTGCCCATGAATCTTCCCAAAATTTTGTAGTGTCTCCTCTGCCCACAACAACCTTGATGTGTTTAAAAACCAATTTGGCTTCATCACTTGCTTTCACAGACCCTTGGATTTAGATAGACTGATAGAACCCACTTTGTCAAGAGAGTTTCCATACTTAGCCCCAATAAGAGCTCTCCAAAGAGCGAGCATCCTTCTCGTAGAAGTATAGCCAAGAGCACGTAACGAGAAGAGCTCTATTTTTATGTGTAGGTCATAGATACCTATTTCCCCTCATGGGTTGATAGCTTAACTCACAACCTGGTTATGAGGTGACTTGCCCAGGTCCCGTGGTTTACCCATAGGAAATTTATGAACTACTTTTCAATGTTCTTAATGATCATGCAGGGGCTTCGAAACGGAAAGGTAGTAGACTGGTAAATTTGCCAAAGTAGCATTGAGGAGAATTAGTCTAGACTCTACCACCCTTAGATTTATTATAGCTCCACAAACTGAGTCTTGATTTGATCTTCTCAGTTACAGGGGTCAGAAGCCGGCCAATCTTGAATTACTAAGCAAGGGAAATCCTAAATAAGTGCTAGGCCACAAGCCAAAAGTGAATCCATGTCTTTTGTACACTGTCATATATTTAACCATTTAGGGTTTTAAGTTAATACATGTGTAATCACTGGTCTCATATTTTTAGTAATTGTAGTATTTTAGTGTACACCCTTTTGTTTTGTAAAACTATTAACTGTTTATGATAATCCATACTACTGCAGCAACTTCCTCAGTGATGTTATTATGTTCGTTACATCTTCAATGGCTCAGCGGGAGCGAAGTTCCGAAACTGCCCGGTTTGAGGTTTTGAATGCAGAATATAGGTAAGGATTTCAATTTTAGTATATATCCTTTTCCTTTGAATTTCTTCAGTAATAAGACAGACTAGTAATCCTTGTAATGATCTATGAAATTATTATGAATTTGTTTTTTTTTGTTTTTTTTTTTGCATTTTAACTCATGTCAGTGCCTATGCTGTACAGTTCAAAATTGCATTTCTTTGGTCTCTCTCGGCCTTACTTTTCTTTATTTTCACTTCCCTTTCCACAGTGCCATTGTAATAGGCAATGAAAATGCTAGTATCCATATTGATGCTGTCGTTGATCCACTAAGTCCATCTGGCCAGAAGCTATCGTCAATTCTTCGTGTTTTGTCAAAATACATACAACCTAGCATGAGGATTTTATTAAATCCCCTGGTGAGCTGTTTCAAACCTCGCACAATTCCAGCATTAGGCGTGTCTATTTTATCTAATGCAAAATGATATTCTTTGATGGTCATTAGTTTCTTTTCTTGACGAATTGACGTTGCCTTTTCTATGACAGAGTTCACTTGTTGATTTACCTTTGAAGAATTACTACCGATATGTTCTACCATCATTGGTAATTGTTAACTGAACTTTTTGCTTTATATTTGTTGGACCATGGCAAATCAACAATTAACCCAAAGTTTAATATTATAAGTTGAGGTAAATTTATTTATATCAACCATCACTTCCATCACTTATAGGTTTAAAAATTTGAAAAATGACACACAAGTGGAAATCAATATTGATAGAAGAGGAAATAAATTCACAAGGTTTTGAATACATGATCTGCTCTAATACCATGTTGAATCATGTTAAACACCTATTAATCCAAAAGCTCAAGTTGATAACTTGATAGATTAGATTGAAGTAAATTTAATTTTATCAACCAACAATATTAAAATAAGTTTCCCATTATTGGTGTCTGAGTTCATGAAAATTTCAGGATGATTTCAGCAGTACAGATTTAACTGTTAATGGCCCCAAAGCATTCTTTGCTAACATGCCATTATCGAAGACATTGACAATGAATCTTGATGTTCCGGAGCCATGGCTTGTTGAGCCTGTTATTGCTGTGTATGTTTTATCCATTATTCGTATATTCTCGTTTTATAATCTTTAAAGTTTTAATGGTTTATTTATTTGTATGTTATCATATTCCTTTTGATTTCAACTTGTGTTGTTTCTTGCATCACGTTGCAAATTTCAGTCATGACCTGGACAATATTTTACTTGAGAATATTGGGGAGACAAGGACGTTGCAAGCAGTGTTTGAACTTGAAGCTCTTGTTCTTACTGGTAAGCAGTGTATCTAGTTTACAACTTTACATGTGAGGTGAAAGATAGACGTAAAAAAAATCGGAAATAACAAGGTCCAGTGAGTTTCTTTTTTAATAAAAAGGTTCAATGATTGCATTACACCATATGTACCAACATTTTTTC
Source organism: Cyclanthera cordifolia (assembly GCA_037832605.1). NCBI lineage: Eukaryota > Viridiplantae > Streptophyta > Magnoliopsida > Cucurbitales > Cucurbitaceae > Cyclanthera > Cyclanthera cordifolia. The sequence goes on from JBBMEG010000021.1 coordinate 7,955,171, forward strand.
ATATTTTATTTTCAGGCCATTGTTCAGAGAAAAACCTAGAACCTCCCCGTGGACTCCAATTGATTCTTGGTACAAAGAGCACACCACATTTGGTTGATACACTTGTAATGGCAAATTTAGGCTATTGGCAAATGAAAGTTTCTCCTGGTGTTTGGTACCTGCAACTGGCTCCCGGTAGAAGTTCTGAACTTTATCTTCTGAAGCATGGTGGGGATAGAAGTCAGGATAAAACACTGTCAAAACGTATCATTATTGATGATTTGCGGGGTAAAGTTGTTCACATGGAAGTAGAGAAGAAAAAAGGAAAAGAACATGAAAAATTGTTGATTCCTGATGGTGGTGATGACATGCTGGATAATCCGAAAGTGAGTCATTAGTTATAGGAATTAATATTATTTTTTGCTGGTTAAATGACAAGTTTAGTCTATAAACTTTCATGTTTGGTGCCTATTTAGTCCTTGAACTTTAAAAAGTATTTATTAGATCCATGAGCTTTAAAAAATGTTTAATTGGTCTTTCAACTTTTAATTATAGCTAATAGGTCCTTGGGTTTTCAATATCTTATTTGTTCTTTTATTTTTTTGATATTTTTATATTCACAAACCTATCAGTACAAAATTGAATTTTAGGGTTCTATTAGACAAAATTGTATCAAATCAATTAATATCTAAAAGTTCTGAAGATAGTAACCACCTATTTATCACAAAATTATAAGTTCAATGATCTTTTAGAAAATATTAAAGTTTAGGGACCTATCAAATGCAAAATTGAATGTTTAAAAACTATTTTAGACACTTTGAAGTATAGGAACCTTTCAAATGCAAACTTGAAACTTCAGCTGACTAAACTTGTGATTTAACATTTTATTATTTCATGTTGGTGGAATGACTTTTCTGGTGCATAATCGATTCAATAGTAGAATTGTTGCATTTTTTGAATTTCTGCAGGAAGGCCATAATAATTGGAACTCTAATTTTTTGAAATGGGCTACTGGTTTGATTGGCAGCAATGATCAATCAAAAAAGACAAAAGGCACGTCTGTGGTGAGTACTCAACTTATTTCTTCACCGTTTTCTTGTATAACTTATTTTCCCCTTGGCCTTATACATTGGGCATTGAGTTGAATCTTCTGTTTTTAGGTTATTTTTTTTGCTAATAGGAATCTTTCCTTCTTGGGAAGGATGTGTAACCTTCCCCTTGGCCCTTCTAGTTCGTTTAAAGAATATTATTATGAGAATATGTTTGTAATTTTTTTGAAAAAAGAAGAATCTGTTTGTATAGTCTGTTTTTTTGTGGTATGATAAGAGACGAGATGTATTCTCCCATCACAACATTGGTTTGGCCAATTATGTGTGGAAGTTTTTTATGCTTCTATTGATAAGAGGCACACATTTTTTTTAATGATTTTACATGTTCTGTAATTCTGATCTTAACATTTTCTGTAGGAGCAAGGAAAAGGAGGCCGCCATGGAAAGGCAATAAATATATTCTCCATTGCTTCTGGACACCTGTAAGTATAACGTCACTGGAGATATCATCAGTTTCTTTTGGTGGTGCAAGTTATATTTGGGTCTGTAGTGTCCTCTACCCTATTCTTAGGTGCATTGAGACTTATGATATAATGATATAGTTATAACTTATAGCATACTACTGCTGGTATGATTTCCATATTTCCGGTTTTAGGCATATGTAAAAAGTGTAGAACTGATTCATGTGAGCTAACTGCAAATGTCACTTCAAGGAAGCATTTTAGAGTTGCACGAGTTGCTTCTTGAAGTCCTTTGAGACAAATGAAAAATTATAAACAAATGATACAGAAGACATCTTAAACCAGATAGTCTTCATCATCTATATTGATCCTGTGCTTGCTTTAAGTTTTCTTTAAGATAATTGTTTCTTAGAGTCAGGTTGATTTCTTTTATGTGCATATTTTATGGATACCTCTCCAACATTGATAAAGTGCCCAAGATATTGAATACAAATAGTTTCTCTCTTTTGCTGTGTGTTTGTGATACTTTGAACAATTTAGCAAAACAATTTAAGATGGGATAGTTGTAATAATCAAGCTGTTCGCACCACATGAATCAGTTGGCTTGTTCTCCCAAGTACAATTGCAAAAAATCAGTTGCCTTTTGTAGAAAATGGACAGATCATTGATGCATCCCTTGTGGAAAATGAATTGATTGACGACTGGTTTAAGAACCACAAAAAAGGTGTTGTTATCAAGTTGGATCTTGAAAAAGCATTTTATATTGTAGACTGAGATTGCCTAGATGCTATCTTACCGGCAAAAGGTTTTGGTCTCATTTGGAGGAATTGGATTTGAGATTGTATTTACGGTGCTAATTATTCAATTATTATTTACGGCAGACCTCGAGGTAAAGTCATCCCATCTAGGGGGATCTGAGTTACCCTCTTTCATTATTTCTCTTTATTTTGGTTTTGGATTGCCTTAGTCATCTATTGACTCATAGTGCTCATCTGGGAAAAATCACCCATCATGTTGATAGTTCTAATTTCAAACTAAACCATCTTCAATTTGCTGATAATACACTTCTTTTCTCTACTGCTGATCAACTTGCTTTACAAGGATGGTTTAAAGTTATAAATCTTTTGAAAGAACTTGAGGGCTCAAAATTCATTTTCCTAAAAGTGACTTGTTGTCCATTCATGTTGTCTCAGATAGAATTGAGTGGTTGGTTGCAAAATTTGGTTGCAAAATTTGGTTGCAAAAAAGTTCTTGGTCGTTGATAGGATCCAAATAAGGTAGTTATACAACAACTACTTAGTTAGGAGGTTAATTGGTTAGTTGGTTAGTTGTTAAC
>JBBMEG010000021.1:7962875-7985016 GCA_037832605.1 Cyclanthera cordifolia
ACCCTTTTCCACATAATTGGATATGCAAATTGATCATTGACTCTTAAAGAGAGGGGACCCTTTGATAGATTCTATCAGTCGTCCATGTATCTTGGCCTACCTCTAGGGGGCAATCACATATTTATCTCTTTTTGGGATTCTATTTTTGAGCGAAGGCAATCACATATTTATCTCTTTTTGGGATTCTATTTTTGAGCGAAGGGAGAAAAGATTACACAACTAGAAGTATGCTTTCATTTCAGAAAGGAGGCAGACACTTTGATACAAGTGGAAGTCTGCCTATATATACTATTTCTCTCTTTTTTAGGCTCCTCTTCAGTTTTTAAAAGGTTTCAATATTTTTTAAGAGATTTCTCTTGGGAAGGTTCGAGAGGTGTTTGTGGTCTGCATAATGTAAAATGGGAGATTACACAACTTCCAATGCTTATGGGTGGGCTTGGTATTGGCAATTTGAAATAAAGGAACGCTGCTTTACTAGCCAAATGGATTTGGAGGTTCATTAATGAGAAACACGCCTTATGGAGAAGTCTCATTGATGCGAAGTATTACACATCATCGAGTGGTACGGATGGCCTAAACTTGTGAGATCTATATTGTTTAAAGTTCCATGGAGATTTATTTGTACCACTTTGGATATTATGGCCGAAAGAGTGAATCATCGTCTAGGTAATGGTTGTTTTACTTTTTTCTGGGACCGATTCATGGCTTAATTGCAGAGCTATTAGTAGTGATTTCCCTAGACTTTTCAGACTAACCAAAAATCCAGATGTTTGTGTTGCAAATGTTTTGGAAAACCAGACAGGTGCTTGGAATTTAAGATTTTGTAGAATGAAAGAAATGGATGGATTTTCAATTACTCCAAATCTTTTGAGAATTTTCTTGAATCAGTAGTTACTACTGTATATTTCTGGTGTGAAGATAACCATCTCCATCTTATAATTTATCTTAATTTATTTCTAATTGGACCTTTTTCCTGTAATATCTTTTGCACTTTTAGGTATCAGGAGTTCACTCCTTATTCCATAATTTCAAAGAAATTGTTTCATGAACAAAAAATAAAAAATAAAATAAAATAAAACAAAACGTTCGCACAACAATTTCTTATCACATGCAAATGTACATTATTATTGCTAATGTGTGTGTAATATGCAAGAATATATGAGGTGGCTTTTTCTAGTAATATTGTCGTTTCTTTTGGTCAGTTTAATTGATATTTGTTACTTCATGCAGTCTATGAATTTTTTGTAAAATCGTCGTCTTACCAATGATATTCCATGCAGCTACGAGCGCTTTCTGAAAATCATGATATTGAGCGTCCTAAAGAATACACATCGACCTGTGAAATTCTGGTTTATTAAGAACTATCTATCTCCTCAGTTTAAGGTTAACATTGCAACTCATGGCCCTTTTTCTGTTCTTTTTTAAAGAACATTCAGTTTATGTATCTAATGCATGCGATCTCTGGTGACATAAGCAGGATGTAATTCCACACATGGCTAAAGAATATGGTTTTGGTTATGAACTAATCACTTACAAGTGGCCGACTTGGTTGCATAAGCAGAAAGAAAAGCAGAGAATTATTTGGGCATATAAGATTCTATTTCTTGATGTTATCTTCCCGCTTTCATTGGAGAAGGTACCGCTTCAACAATACGTTCTAAATTCCCCTGATTTCTTGCAACTTATTTGTAACAAGAAACAAACATTTCCGTTTGGTATAGGCCCATGACCATCCATGATGTGTTCCATTAGAAATCCCTCTATTACTGCTTACTATGCCATGGTCATCCTTTATGCATAGCATGGTTTTTGCAGATTATTGCTTATCTTGGATGATCGGGTTTTTTATCTTTTCAATTAGACCTCTCACCTTGTGCCCATTTAATTGTTGTTTTCTTTTCGATTTTCCTTGTGTATCTTTCCTTTTACTCCTTGTTTTGCTAGGTACTGTGTAACTCTTTAATATTATCAATTAAAACTTTTTCGGTCATTAATGAAAATAATAATAATGTGTAATTTATTCATAAGTCAACCGTCTGTTGCTTGCCCATTTACCCATCTAAGAAAAGTGTTGTATGTTTACAAATACCTACAGGTCATTTTTGTTGATGCTGATCAGATTGTCCGGACAGACATGGGGGAACTCTATGACATGGATATCAAGGGGAATCCACTAGCATATACGCCCTTTTGTGATAATAATAAGGATATGGATGGATATCGGTTTTGGAGACAAGTACTTGTTAATCGCCTTTCCTGTTATCAGTAACTATTTTTTTGTATCACCCGTTCTCATTATTTCTTTACATGGACAGGGATTCTGGAAAGAACATCTACGTGGAAAAGCATACCATATAAGGTAGAGATTGGTGTGTTGGTGTTGAATAGGCCATTAGACTTATCTATCCCGCTGCATGCACAATCATTCATTTCACTGATATTTCCAATTACACAATTGAAAGATGTTAAGACCCTCATGGGATCTTAACTGCCCCCGTAATCAAAGTAGTTCACTACAGTAGATAAAAGACAACTGCTCGAAAGGAAAAGTGATATTATAACTTAAACAGACAAAATACATAAGAGATCAATGTTTAACATCTCGCCATCCGAGAGGGTGGTACTCTCCCAGGTCTAGCTTGACCAATATCCAATCTAAAACAAAAGATGATCCTTCAAGACATACAGAACAAAATAAATACTAAAAGTCTAACGGTCATAACGGCTAGGTCATAACGGTTATTTAGCCGTTGAAAGTTGAAGGTTGGTTGGAGTCGGTTCCCTTGTTTCTCCTGGTGTATACGTGGATGAGAGGGGGTCTCACAAGGTCCCCGCTGTTCAGATTCACCTTGTCCTCAAGGTGAAAATCCGGAAAACTTTGTCGCAGCACCGATGTTAATTCCCACGTTGACTCTTGTTCTTGCAAGCCCCTCCATTGGATTAAGACTTCTGGTTCCCTTTCTACCGTATTCCAACGATAAGCCAATGTCTTTTCTGGTATTGCTTTCCATTCATAAGTATCAGTTAACACCGGTCCCTTGACTTCCACGTGAGTGTCGACGCCCACTGCCTCCTTTAGTTGAGAAATATGGAAGACCGGATGTATATTCGATTCCAATGGTAAGTCAATATGATAAGCCACCTTCCCAATGCGTTCCAGGATTTGATAAGGCCCGTAGAATTTAGGAGCTAACTTTTCATTTCTCTTTTTCGCTAAGGAAGTCTGACGGTAAGGTCTTAGCTTCAAAAAAACCCATGTTCCCTGGGCCAATTCCACGTCTCTTCGCTTCCGGTCCGCGTGCTTCTTCATCCGCTCTTGTGCTAGTGTAATCTGGGATTTTATTCGGTCCAGCATGGTGTCCCTTTCTCGAAGTTGTTCGTCGAGAAGAGCATTAATCGAGCCTTGGTGGGTGGTGTTATACCAGAATTTTGTCCAGGGAAGCCATTTTGCCCAATATTTCGGGTTCTCTCCACAGATGCATTCTCAAAAACGTCTCAATGCTTTTGTTCACAATTTCCGTCTGCCCATCTGTTTGTGGATGATAGGCTGTGCTCCTTAATAGGTGCGTACCTTGCGATCGGAATAATTCTGACCATAAATTGGATATAAAAATTTTGTCACGATCCGAGACTATTGACTGAGGGAATCCATGAAGCCTGACAATCTCCTGAACGAAAACTGCTGCTATCGACTTTGCTGTGAAAGGATGCTTGACTGTGATGAAATACCCATATTTACTCAATCTGTCTACCACTACCATAATAGTCACGTATCCCATGGATCGGGGCAAGCCTTCAATGAAGTCCATCGAAATATCCTCCCATATCCGTTCTGGTATGGGAAGGGGTTGTAGTAGGCCAGCCGGGGCTAAGGTTGATGACTTATTCATCTGGCAAATACGGCATTCCTCCACGTAGCGTTTGGTTTCTCCCTTCATCCCTATCCAATGGATTTCGCTGGCCGTCCTTTTGTAGCTTCGGAGGAATCCCGAATGGCCCCCTAAGACCGAGTCGTGGTAAGCATGAAGTATTGCTCCTTTTAAGGAGGAGTGTGTCGACAGCACGAGCCGGTTTTTGTAGAGGAGGACTCCTTGGCGCAGGGTGTACTTTGGGTGTGTTGTGGGGTCAGAAGTAATCTCTTCCTTTATCTTAGTCAGGGTTGTATCGTCCTCTATTTCTTTGGTGATGGTCTTGAAGTCGATCAAGTGTGGAATCGATACTGCGGTTAAGGCTGCTAAGTGTGCTCCTGGTCGCCGTATAGACAATGCGTTCGCCGCCTTGTTTTCTAGCCCAGGTCAATATTGGATATCGAAGTCATAGCCCAACAACTTATACTACCATTTTTGGAATTCTGGTTGTACTTTCCTTTGTTCAATTAGGTGTCGTAATGCTTGTTGGTCCGTTCTGACGATGAATCTCCTACCTATAAGGTAAGATCTCCACTTCTGGACCGCCATGACTATAGCCATCAACTCACGTTCATAAACTGACTTAGCTCTATCCTGTAGGCATAAGGTGTGACTGTAGTAAGCTATGGGCCGTTGTTTCTGCATTAAAACTGCTCCCAAACTTGTCCCAGACGCGTCAGTTTCTACCACGAATTCCTCAGTGAAATCGGGAAGCGCGAGGACTGGGATCGTGGTCATGGCTGTTTTGAGTTGCTCGAATGCTTCCTGTGCAGAGTAATCCCATTCGAACACATCTTTTTTTGTTAAACAGGTTAGGGGGGCGGCCAGAGCGTCGTACCCGGATACAAACCTCTTATAATAGTCGGTAAGTCCTAGGAAGCCCCTGAGTGCTTTAACGTTCATGGGCGTGGGCCATTCCAACATTGCCCTTACTTTCTCCCGATCGGCGGCTATCCCGTCTGCCGAAACCCAATGCCCCAAGTACTCAATCTTGGACTGTCCGAACCTGAATGTTTTAAAATTAGCTACTAGAGAGTTGTGTTTGAGATTTTCCAGGACTAACCTGATGTGCTGTAAGTGTCGCTCCCAATCGGCGCTATAGATTAAGATATCGTCGAAAAATACCAGCACGCTCTTCCTTAGATATGGTCGGAATAGGGTGTTCATTAGTGCCTGGAACGTAGCCGGGGCATTCGTGAGTTCGAAAGGCATCACCTGGAATTCGTAGTGACCTCCGTGAGTCTTGAAGGCCGTCTTCTCGATGTCCGCTGGATGCATCCGAATTTGGTGGTAACCTGACTTGAGGTCGAGCTTCGTGAAGTATCTGGCCCCCTGTAGTTCATCCAACAATTCTTCAGTAACCGGTATTGGAAACTTGTCAGCCTCTGTAGCTTTATTCAGGGCTCTGTAGTCGACACAGAAACGTCATCCCCCGTCCTTTTTTTTGACCAATAGGACTGGGCTGGCATATGGGCTAGTGTTGGGACGAATGGTTCCGACACAAAGCATGTCTTCTATCATTCGCTCGATTTCATTTTTCTGGTACGAGGGGTAGCGATAGGGTCTTATGTTGACCGGGTCTGTCCCTTCCTTAAGGGTTATTCGATGATCGGTGTTGCGTCCTGGCGGCAGTCCTTCTATCTCCTTGAAAACCAGGTAATATTCATCGAGTAGCTCACGAATTTCGCTATGCACCTCTGTCTCTTCCCCGCCTGCTCCCACTTGGATGGCCCTGAACTCTACTAAGAACCCCTGATCCCCTTGGCTCCAGGATCGTTGAATCTGTCTGTAGGACGTTTCTTTCTTCGTCAAAGTGGGATCCCCTTGGATAATCAGCTTCTCCTTTCCATCGTTCACGGTTAAACGAAGGGCCTTCCAATCCACCTCGGTTACTCCCAGCGTCCTTAACCAGTCCATACCCAGTATGACATCGAGATTTCCTAGTTCCAATGGCAGGAAATCGGCCAGTACCTTTATTTCTCCTAAGTCGATCTGAACGTTTCTGCATATTCCACGACCTTTAACGACCTCCCCAGTGCCGACAACTACTCCAAAAGCGCCCGTATCCGTAACCTCTAGTTGCAGTTACTCAGTGACCCTTGGAGACAAGAAGTTGTGGGTTACGCCACAGTCGATCAATATAATTACTTCCACGTCTCTTATGCGTCCTCGGAGTTTGATCGTTCCTGGTGAAGCGAATCCTACTACTGTATTGAGGGAGAGTTCAGCAATGTTGCCAAGATCCTCTATTGTTTCTTCCTCGGTATCTTTTGAGTTTTCATCTCCCACTTGTTCTTCGTTACTGACGATCAATATTCTCAGCTCTTTCCCTTTGCACTTGTGTCCTACGTGAAACTTTTCGTCGCACCTATAACAAAGTCCTCCCTCTCTTCTGTTCTGCAGCTCAGAATCCGTCAATCTCCTAAATGGCGCTTCCCTCCTCTGATTCGGTTGAGCGACGGTTGAAGTCAGAGCCACCGTTCGAATGGGGTTGGGCTCGAGGGCGCGTTGGAGCCCGTTGCGATTGAAAGGCTGTCCTCCTGCAAAAGAATTAACGTTAGTGGTAGTTGGAAAGGAACTAAAGGACTTACTTGTGAAGCATCCCTTCTTCTGGGCTTGCAGCTTGTCCTCCACTCTTTGGTCCACTCGCATGATTTGTTCTAGGCCCACTGGTTCCAAGCATAGTAACTCGGTGCGAATGTGCTCTTGGAGCCCATTCAAAAATGTTCCCTCCAAGACGTCGTACGATAACTCTGACATTAGAGCGGTTGATAAATTTTCAAATTTGGCCCGGTAATCTGCCATTGTACCCTCTTGTTTGATCGCTTGAAACCTTGCGCACGCTGATCCTTCCTGTGCTGGGTGAAATCGCCCGTACAACTTGTTTTTTAAGTCTTTCCAACTGGTGAATGGGGCAACGACTTCCTTCCATCTGAACCAGTGTAACGGTGTCCCTACGAAGCTAATGGCCGTCACTGTGATTTTCTCTTTATCTGAGAGGTCATGTATGTTGAAATATCTTTCAGCTCGAAAAATCCAGTCGTCGATATCTCCTCCGTCGAAAACCGGTATTTCCACCTTTTTGAATTTTTGTCGAACGAGGGTCTCACTGCTTGTATATTTCGGAATGTGTCTGTCGGTTACTTCGTTAGCAGATTCTCCTTCCACATTCTTTGCCTTACGCTTCTCGCCCGCTTGTCGTGACGACGCTAAACTTCCCAGAGCTCGTTGTTGCTCATTAAACTTTTTGTCATTCTTCTACCTTTGTTCTTCGAACTCCGATAATAATCTTTCCATATTCCTGCTCATCTCTCGCACCATTTGTTCTAAGTGTGGTACTCATTCGGACCACATCCTCTCAGTCTCCGACATTCCACCTTTGCCTTTTCCCACGGTTCGGCTGCGAGTCCTCCCCAGGATTCCTGCTCTGATACCACTTGTTAGGACCCTCGTGGGATCTTAACTGCCCCCGTAATCAAAGTAGTTCACTACAGTAGATAAAAGACAACTGCTCGAAAGGAAAAGTGATATTAGAGATCAATGTTTAACATCCCACCATCTGAGAGGGTGGTACTCTCCCAGGTCTAGCTTGACCAATATCCAATCTAAAACAAAAGATGATCCTTCAAAACATACAGAACAAAATAAATACTAAAAGTCTAACGGTCATACTGGCTAGGTCATAACGGTTATTTAGCCGTTGGAAGTTGAAGGTTGGTTGGAGTCGGTTCCCTTGTTTCTCCTGGTGTATACGTGGATGAGAGGGGGTCTCACAAAAGACTCCTTTCTAGAAAACAATCAAAAGACAGATTCATGTCTAAAAGTTGTTTTTTTTTTCCACTCCAAAGAGTTTAGAAGGCACGAATGAAAGAAAGCCACATTATCTTTTTTTTTTTTACTCTGTTCTTTTGGAAGGGCGGCATCCGACTCACCATGATCACGTTCAAAAAGAGTATTGAAATGTCATTTGGGAAAAGTAATGACCACTTAAATGCCTCTAGAATAAACAGCTAATCTTCATCTTTTTTTTAACATCACTTGCTCTAATAGAGATTCAACTTTTTAAATTTCTGGAAATTGCCAGATAACTTGTAGTTTTATTTTTTATTTTTTATTTTTGGCTTTCAGATAGCTTGCAGTTACTAGTAATTTGATGCATTAATATTTTAATTTCTGTTTCATACAGTGCTTTATATGTCGTTGATTTAAAGAAATTTCGAGAAACAGCAGCAGGAGATAATCTTAGAGTTTTCTATGAATCTCTAAGCAAGGATCCCAATAGTTTATCCAATTTGGATCAGGCAAGTAAATTTTACATCGTTCAATACCTTGTTAGCATACCATGTTGCATGTTTTACATCACCTAATATTTTATTTTGTTCCCATTTTATGGTGCATTGCCATTTACCATACAGTACTCTATCAACATTGAGATAATGTTCATAATATTTATTTTTAGTTAATGTTTGTTTGTGAAATGTGAGAAGGCTTCAGGGAGGTTGACATTCAAGCAGCCAAGGATCTTTGAAGATCCTCTTTTATTGTTCTTTTTGGATATTTATGAGTGACCGGTTAGCTTACCTACATCTCGACTATTCTTACGGGATTTTCAGCTTGACTCTACAACATTTGTATGTCAAGAAAAATCTTAGAAAACTAATTCCTTGGTAGGGGCAACCATAGATTAAACACATTAATTCTTTAGTTATTTAACAAGGCTTTCTTGACCATTAGACCACTCTATGATGATTTTAAAGATCGTTTTGATTAGGTTGTCTTTAGAACCATGAAATCTCCTTTTGATTAGGCTGTCTTTTCCCCCTTTTTCAATAACGAGTAACAACCCGAGGTTACGACTCTTTGGACTGATAGGTGCAAAGCAGTGAGAAGGTCTAGTTCAGAAAGAAGCTTGACCAATAGATGTTCAAGGGAAGGATAGAAGCTCCAATCCAAAAAAGTTTGTTTTGTAATCCATGATAGAATCAAAATGGATCTCATCATTTTGTAAAATTCATCTTATCAATTAAATGTTTTTTTCTAGAAAAATAGTGCTGCATAGTAAATAAGTACTTCTCCAACTTATCTCATTAAGTATATGTTGCATTATGTTAAACTACCAATGACCAATCAACCCAAAAGTTTAAGTTTATGGTGGTGGTTGTGGTAAGTTTAATTATATCAACCAATCATCACATCAATTGTGAGATTAGAAATTTGAGAAATGTCCTATTAGTGAAATTCAATTTTAATTGAGTAGAAAATGACTTGGTTGGGACTTGAACTTAGAACCTCCTACTCTGATTCCATGTTAGATAGTGTGGACATCCATCTCAAGATTAATTGGTGATGAGAGGAGTAGTCCACCTATCTTATAAATTATAGGAGGTCTCCCAACTTTTCCAATGTGAGATCTTCATCTGTAGACAAAAAATTTGGGAGTTGTCACATTAGAAAGCTTCTCCCATTTTAAGTTTGATCACTGAATATACTAGGTTCATAGTTCCTAGTTTTGAGGAATCTTCATGTGTTATAACGGTATGAATTTGCCAACGCGAAACTTGGAATTTTATAATATATTACTTTTCTTTCTTCTCAGGATCTTCCTAACTACGCTCAGCACACTGTGCCTATTTTCTCTCTGCCACAAGAATGGCTCTGGTGTGAGTCATGGTGTGGTAATGCTACTAAATCGAAGGCGAAAACCATTGATCTCTGTAACAACCCCATGACTAAAGAACCGAAGCTTCAGGTCCGATTGTTGTTTCTTCCATTCATTGCCCTTCTTTATATGCTTTTTCATCTTCATCATTAATCGAAATTCGTTCCATTTATCAGGGCGCCAGAAGAATTGTTCCGGAATGGCCGGATCTTGATTTGGAAGCTAGAACATTCACAGGTAAGATATTAGGTGATGTAAACCCCCAAACACCCGACTTATCGACAGATCAAGCGGATGCTTCAGCGAGTAAGAAGTCTATTGATGAAGATGTGGAATCGAAGGCAGAGTTATAATGAGATAATTTTAAGCTCTACCAAATTAGACTGATGGGAGGATTTAAGCTCTACCAAATTAGACTGATGGGAGGATTGTTGTTTTCAATTCAACATCTCCTACTTCAACCACTAGTAAGGCTTCTTAAAATTAACTTGGAAGCCAGATGAATTCATTAGAAGAGTTATTTTTATCCATTTTTCTCCTTTCTCTAGTATTTGAAATACTAACTTAATGAAAAAAGTTGGCAATTTTGATAAAGACCTGTATACTAATAGCTGGTTTTGTAGTTTAGTGTAATGACCTCCTACTGCATTTGAGTTACCAAGAATTTTCTTCGTATAAATTCCATAGGGAAACCTTTTGTTATGATGCTAGAAAATTTGCATCTGGCCTAATCAAAGTCTAATTGAAATGATATTTATCATTGACTTTTGTTTAATTATTTGTTTAATTACAAGAAATGGTATTTTTCATTGAAGGTCGAAGAAGAAACGATGCTTATCATTGATATTTTCATTTTGTGAGTGATGTGAATTCATGTGCTTGATGCTGTTTTCTAGAATGGTTTATTAGGTGGATAGCTAAGTTTCTAGGGCTCTGCCTTCCAAGGCCAACTATGGCAGCTCTTCCACCTCCATGACGCCCTCCCTGTTGTTGTCTACGAAGCCATAATCGAATGTATTTGTATATTTGTATATTAAAACAACTACAACTAGGATGGAAATTTGAAATGTTTTCCATAACTTTGATTTAGATTAAACAAATTCATTATATATTTGTATATTTAATTCAACTATATGAGGTTAAAATTTTGAATCTTTATTGCTCAATCTTATACTCATCATAATTGTATTTAAGTCTTCGTTTTAAATGTTTGGCACAATATTTAGATTGGATTTAATAATTACTACAATAACCTAATGGATCAGTAGTTTCATTGTTTGGTGTTATTCTAGTTGAACATCAGCGTCACCCGGGCTTGTTATCCCCCTCCCCAATTTGTAGTCAAAAAAATAAAAATAATTACTACAATAAGACAAAATAAACACACAACAATTCTATATTATTGAGTTTATAATATAGAATGTAATATACTATAATATCAAAATTAAACTATACCATTCAAACACAAATTATACTTTTCATCATTCAATTCTAGGACCTCTTCTTAATTTTTAGGAAAAAATAACTTTTTTAAATCCGGAGGTTAGTTTTTATTTAATCTATATTGACAAAAGTAATGAGTAGAACAAATGCCAGCAATATTTAAATGTTAAAATAAAAAGTTATCAATTTTGAAACATTGAAACAAAATAAAAATTAGACACTGACAAACATTTCAACTATCAATGAAAGTTGTTTCTTGTTTAAAAAATCTTTCAATGAATCAATAAGATATAATAAACAAATCTGCACCTAATGTTATCTTATGTACAAACTCGAGTAGAATATACAGGAGAGAAAATTTTAAAATACAAACTAACTGTTTTTCTCAATTAACTCCAGTTCTTAAGCTACTCTTGATTGTGGAGGTAAGGTTCTCACCTGTTTTAATTCCTCAGATTCTTCAGTTACACTTCCCTCCAAGATCTCCCTTTCTGTAGTGGATATCATTTCATTGCTGGCTCGGAGTACGATGACCGATTCGATTGGATTACCCCGAATAGCATTCTTCATTTCGAGTTATACCTGATCAAAAAATCGAGGACATCATTAACACTGAATGTGTGGTCTTGTTATGTCATTTGAGGGTGTTGCAGGGAAGCAGTTGAGGCCCGATCGATGTAAGTGATATGCTAAAGTTGCTTCCATCGCCAACAAATGAAGGATGACCGTAAGGCACAGGTCGATCCAAAATGCGAGGAACTTCAATGTCACCCTCCAACATTTTCAGAGCATCCATAATGGTAGGCCTTAAAGTCACCATCACATGAGAACATAATATTCCAACTGCAACAAACCTCTCCATTATGGCTTTTGGATTTGAATTAGAACAATCTCCTCCATCTCTCATTAGAGAGGAATTTAGAGTTTCCCCTATTTTTCCAGCCTTCACCAAAGACCAAGCCCAATCCGTGATCAGAAAAGCACGCGGTGATGACGACAAGGAGAAATCAAGAGCCTTTCGTCCGCACATTATCTCCAAAACAACTACTCCAAAGCTATAAACATCACTTTTTTCAGTTAGTTGTCCATAAAGCGCGTATTCGGGAGCTAGATACCCATGAGTACCTGCAACTCGAGTCGTTAGATGAGACTGTCCTTCCCTGCTCTGTTTGGCGAGTCCGAAATCAGCCACTCTAGCTCTCATATCTGCATCTAGCAATATGTTCGTCGCCTTGATATCTCTGTGATATATGGAAGGCTTCACTCCATAGTGCAGGTAAGCCAACCCTTTGGCTACATCCAAGATAATATTTTTCCTTTGAGGCCATGTCAATGATTTTTTCGAAGTTCCATCTTCATCATATGGTGTAAGGAACAAACGATCATCAAGATTTCCATTTGGCATGTAATCATAAACAAGGTATCTCTCATTTATTCTCTCACCATACCCATCATCCTCATCAATCACACAACAACCTCTAAGTGTAACAAGATGCCTGTGCTTCAAATTACTGATTATTTCAACCTCATTGCAAAACTCCGCATTGCCCTGAAAATCCGATTCGATCACTTTCTTGACTGCCACCGTACTTCCATCAGGTAATACCCCTTTGTAAACCAAACCAAACCCGCCTCTCCCGATGAAGTTCTTCGAAGAAAAGTTATCAGTTGCGTTCTCAAGCTCCTGAATCTTGAACCAAATTGATCCAGTATTTGGCCTGGCATGTGGCTTAGATCTTTGTTGTTCATCAAACTCCAAATCAGACTTCACAACAATTTTCTTCCATTTGTAATACCAAACACCCAACAGAACAAAAACAATCAAAACTCCAACACCAGCAGCAGAAAGGCCATAAACAACAGCAGAATGCTTACTTTTGAAACCAATTTCAGAACTCAATTGTAGATTAAAAATGCAACCTAACGCACTAGAACCTAAAGGGCCAAACTCATTCACAACACCAGCAGCATAAAGAACAGCAAAGTAAAAACAATCCATAGAATGAGATTTATTACCATCAATTCCAGTCAAAATGGACTGAACTTTGAAACCAGCGGCAAGACAAGCATCACAACGAGGACCAACAAGTTCCGAGCGACACCCGGAATCCAATGGCGAGTTCGGGCCAAGCTTCGAAACCCAATCTCGGGTAGTTCGAATGCCAGCACAGACATCATCAGAGATCACAAACTGGGAAGGATCGAAGCAGCGCCAAACAAGATCTCCGGGAAGGGAGAGTAAGGAGAGATTTGATTGGTAATCGGTGAGGCAAGAACTGGAAGTGGGAAGGTCAGGAAGGTTGAAAAGAGAGGTTTGATTGAGGTGTTTGGCAAGAGCAATTCCGTACAAGGACAAAAGGGTTTGACAACAAGGGGTTTTGGATTTGGAAGTGATTTGCGATGAAGGGTTTCGGCAATCGGTGGCATTCCAAGGGATTGTGAGGACGTAATTGAAATCCATTGGACAAGTGGCGGCTGAAGTTACTGAGAGAAAACAGAGAAGGAAGAAGATGAAAATCTTCATGATTGCTTGTTCTTGCATCGAATTGATTACAGGGGTTTTCTGAATCTGAAAAAGGGTAGAGAGCTAGAAGTTGGAGAAGAGGAAAGAAAGATAGAATTGAGGGAGCTGTTGTTTTGAAGGTCGAAAGAAGTTTCCGCCATTTCTGAATTTGTGTCTGCGTTTGCAGTTGATGGTGCCTCCATTATTCTGTCGTCTTCCAAATTCGTTGATGAATCTTCCGGGAAACTTTAAAGGTAAAGTAGTTGGTAATGGATTTTATAAAATTTGGGAGATTGAATTGACTAAGTCCCACCCACTACCCACGTGGCACATTCCTATCATTCCACGTGGCCTTCTAACTTTTATAAGCTATTCTTAATTGAATTCAATCTTCTTTGGATATTCCTCCAAAATGATGTAGAATTTTCATTTCTAATCTTGTAGCAAGCTTAAATTCAGTCTAGTCTAGAATGAAGGGAGTATTGAATAATCTTCCAAGGATCTTTTGGCGAGTGTATAGTGTATCTACCAGGTCTATAAAGGATTTTTCGGTAAACTCGAATGAGTCATCGCAATCTCAATTTTAAATCTTTCTAATACAACTTTCGCAAATCAGGTGATAATAAAGGTCATAGACTTCAACACCAATGTTCATATGATAGAAAATCTAAACTTATTTTCTACTTTCTTGTCATCCATATCTTTCTCCGCTATCATTTTAAAAATGGGTCCTTGTCTCCTGTTTAAGGATCAGGCTCCATAACACTTACTCCTATACTTTTTCTTTTTTTTTTTTGTATTATGTTTGCATAACTTTTTGTTTAGTCTAATTTATGTGAGTCTAGTTTATCATGACTTGAATTGCTTTGTTTCCTTCTTTCATGATAATTGCGTGTTTTGATCAAGATCATAAGATGAAGTCCACCAATACAGGACATGTACATATATGTAAGTTACTGTTATGTGTACTTGAAATATGCCTGAAAGATATAAGAGGAAGACACAATAGACAATGAAGGAGAAGAATTAGGATTAGGCGACGAAGACACAATTAATAGAAAAACATTTTATATGTTACCGTTCAAAGTCACCTAGCTCTAGTACCATTGTAGGCCACCAACTTTTGCAATCGTTGAGCTTCGAAACCTCTACATACCACCAAATATATAAAAATTTAATTGAAGATATCTTTTGTATACTTTAGATGTTGTTTACCCACAGCATGAGGACAATGTATGTTTTAGAGACATCTAAAGATGGGATTCATAGTAAAAGCATGTTCGGGGAAAACATAAAGATCATCTTGGTATTGAGCATGAGAGATCAATCCAAATAATGAGAAGTTTAAACTATTAAATACTTGTTTGTATTTCTTTTATTTTTATATTTTCATATTTTAATATAATTTTTGATATCTAATTCATGTTTCCTTAGAAAGTAGATGTGAGAAAACTCCAAATTATTTATTTATTATATTTATTTTTAATTAAGAATGTCTGAGTCAGTTTATGGACCTTAATGACTAACTTTACAACGTTTAATTATTAAAAAAATTTATAATAAAAAAAAAAAAAAAAAACTTAAATACTGCTCATGGATTTAAAACGGTCTCTTTAGGCCACCCCATAAATATCCCTTGGAAGTATAATCTCTCAGCATATTTGACATCAAAGCCTGACTGAATTCGTTTAACAATTTCAAGTCAGAAATATTAATGGCGCAGAGGCAAAATTTTAAAACAAATATAATTTGTTCCATGCATGTTTCCTGCAGATTCCAGGAGTTTGTTGGAGAGGCCGACAGCAGTTTAACCACCAAATGATCAAGATAAGGAAGAGTTTCTACAACCATGGGTTCACACACTCAGCTATTATAGTGTGATTTGTTAAGAAATCGAAACAACATTGAGAAAGCAA
This sequence comes from Cyclanthera cordifolia, assembly GCA_037832605.1. NCBI lineage: Eukaryota > Viridiplantae > Streptophyta > Magnoliopsida > Cucurbitales > Cucurbitaceae > Cyclanthera > Cyclanthera cordifolia. The sequence goes on from JBBMEG010000021.1 coordinate 7,978,305, forward strand.
ATAGAAACTCATACAGATTTACGTGATTCACTTACAGTGAGTTAGCTACATCTACACACAAAAGAAAAAACAGTTTTATTAAGGAAAAACGAATATAAAATGACAATCAAAGTGGTTTCTTCTCCATGGATCCTCCATATCCTTCATCAGAATTCATGGGCATTTAAATTGCAAGATGCACACTCTCATATAGGGTGATACGATTTCTGGCAGTAAATCCTCAGCAAATTTACCCAGGGCAAATAATGCAGACCACCATCTTACTATTTGTTCAGGGTCTCTTAATGCTGCAAAGATAATTTGAAGAACTTCTCCTAAGTTAGGCATGTTTGGGTATAATGGGAAGGAAAGGTAAATGAAGAGATAAAGGAAGAAAAGTGAGAGACATTTTGTGATTGATAGGATGTAACCAAGCGAGCCATAAGGTGGAAAGGGATTCCTTCCCTTCCCTACTCATTCCTTTCCTTCGCCCCAAACATGCCTTACATGTTCTGAACAACCTTCTGATTTGACCCATAAAAATGTGATTACAGAGACCTGGATTTGCACTTTCTAGTTTGATCCATGCTACTTGAGATATACTGTTTGAATTGCCTTAACAACAAGGTAAGTTGTTCATAGCTTCTAAGCTCAAAAGACTTAATTTTATTAAGACATCATTCTAAACAAATCTTACCATCAAAATACAATATTATATGGCTATCTATACCCTTCAAATACTATTATAACCCACTAGCTAAACTGTAACTGATTTTGAAACTGAAAACTAAATTACAGTAGCCCTGAAACCGAGAATTGATGTCGAAGTAACCAACTTCAAAGTTCGTAACCATCCAAGAGTAACTGAAGTTCTTATGGCACGAGTAAGACGCCACTGTTCATATCAGTTTGTGAACTTCCTGCCACCTTCCAGCTTCAGTAAAACATTTTGAGAGCAGGGTAGAGTTGCCAGTATTTTCTGGTTCTGCTGGCATTGACATTTCGCCCACAAATTTACTTGCTTCAGCCAACCTCCCTCTGTTTGACTCAAGATGTTTAGTGAACCTAAGAAAGTTGTTCATAGCTATCTTGTTGTAGTTTGTGCCATTTCGAGATTTTGGAAATTTTTACAGGAAGCTAATAATAGTGAATCCATAATTCTTGGTCCTGCTGTCGTTGACATTTCGTCCACAAGTTTACTTGCTTCCGCCAACCTCCCTGCTTGCTTCAAGAGATCGTCAGTTTGTGAACTTCCTACCACCTTCCAGCTTCAGTAAAACATTTTGAGAGCAGGGCAGAGTTGCCAGTATTTTCTGGTTCGGCTGGCATTGACATTTCGCCCACAAATTTACTTGCTTCGGCCAACCTCCCTCTGCTTGACTCAAGATGTTTAGTCAACCCCTAAGAAAGTTGTTCATAGCTATCTTGTTGTAGTTTCAGCCATTTCGAGATTTTGGAAATTTCAACAGGAAGCTAATAATAGTGAATCCATAATTCTTGGTCCTGCTGTCATTGACATTTCGTCCACAAGTTTACTTGCTTCCGCCAACCTCCCTGCTTGCTTCAAGAGATCGACAATGCAAGCATAATGCTGAGCGCTGGGTTTGATTGAATACATGGTGCTCATGTAGTTAAAATACTTTAAACCGGCATCAACAAGACCCGAATGGCGGCAACCCGATAACAATCCTGTGAATGTTATGTCATTGGGCTGAATGCCTGCTTGGATCATCTCTTGAAAGGTTGACACTGCTTCAAGCCCAAGTCCATAAGATGCGTAAGCGTTTATCATGGTATTCCAAGCAACCGAAGTCTTTTCACTTCTCTTAAGCATGTCGAAACAGTTGCGAGCATCAGCTAAACTTCCACATTTTGCATACATTGCAATAAGGGCTATCAGCACATAAGCATTTGAATTCAATCCCATCCGGCAAGCCAACTCGTGAATTTGCCTTCCCCGATCGAGTGCCGATGACTGCGCACAAGCTGGGAGGACACTCATTATAGTTACCCAGTTGGGTTTAACTGCTGAATCTTCTTTTAACATTTCATCGAACAAACTCAATGCCTGTTGAGCCAAACCACTCTGTGAGAATCCAGAAATCATAGTCGTCCAAGAAACAATATTCCTACAAGGCATTCTCTCAAAAATCGCCATAGCAGCATCCACACACCCACCCATCATGTAACCAGAAAGTAAGGCATTCCAGACCGAAACATCTGTAACAGTCATATTATCAAACACCTTACGCGCATCATTCGTCTCCCCACATTTACCATACATTTTAATCAAAGAAGTAGCCACATACAAATCAAGCTGCAACCCAGCTCTCAAAATCAGTCCATGAACGCATTTACCCATCCAAACACTACACAACAAATCCACAGCCTTAAGAACAAAAGGGAAAGTATAGTAATACCCAATAAAGCCCCAAGAATGCATAGAAAAATAAGTGGCAACAGTCCTATCCGCAAACCCATATCGCGCATAGGCTCGAATCATGGAATGAAACAAGAGAGAAGAAGGCTCACTAATCCGATTGAAAACCGAAGCAGAGGAAGCAATATCACCGGAACTGGCATAAAACGCAACCATACTCGAACCAACAGGCGCGGTGGGTTGGAGGCCACGGAGAATCATGTGGGCATGAACCTGCTGGCCCAACTTCAACAGTTTTTGGGCGGTGAGGAACTGGAAGACGGGCGCATAAGATAGAATTGGAGGTGGGTCGAGCGCAGAGAGCGGCTGCAGGAGATTGCAGAGGGATGCAGAGAGAGAAAGGCGAGAGATTGAGTATTTGGATCGTGGGCGTGATGGCAGAGGGGCAATGTCGATGTGAGGAGATCCAGAGAAAGAATGAAGAAATCGGAAGAGAAAACGATTAGGGTTTGGTTTGAAGATCGATAATCTAATGCCGTTGGTCATGTTGTAAGGTTTTTCTTCGGCGTTCGCTGGACAGAGGAATAGGGAAAGGAAACTCTTTTCCTCTTCAACTTCAAATCTTTAAAAAAAATTTGAAAAGAATTGATGTATGATAGTTCTTAATACTTAAGTTTTTAAATTTTGAATTTGAGTAATAATTTTTTTATTTTTTTTTGAAAATATTACAATTAAAATCTTTAAATTAATTTTAAGAGATTTTCCGGATTACTCTTCGGTTCCATTTTCAATTAAATGCAAATTAATTCCTACTAAACCCTCCTAAAAAAAATCTCAAGAATATATAATGCACTCCACATTACTAATATTTTTAATCTATACAAAATTAAACAACTCAAAATTAAATATATATATATATATACACACACATTTAAATCAACTATGTGCAATGAAAAGTTCAAACATGATGTTTACATCCATTTGTTAATTTTTAGATGACAATCATCATTATTCTCCTAAATCTTATAAGATTTTTATTCTATCTAATATTCAAAAATACTATTTTTTGAAATTTAAACCAAATAGATACAATAGAAAAATATGTCAAAAGACTATATTTAATTTTTTTTTTTTTTTTTCAAGCTCAAATTAATTTACAAATATATACATTTAAGAACTCATTAGTTTGACTAAATTTTTATTATAAATGTATAAGGGGTAAGAAGTTAGGAAGCTTTTAGAGGAAGAACAGAAAAACTATTTTTTTTTAGACAAAATTTACCCTTTTCACCCATGTAAAAATCTCTTAAAATTAACTTAAAGAAGTTAATTGCAACATTTTTCAAATTGTTAGGAGAGGTAATTGCTCAAATTAGGAGTTTAAATATTTAATTGTTACAAACATCATACTTACTTTAAGGTTGATTGGTGCAATTTTCTCAAAATTTTAAAAATTCCCTTGCATATAAAAAATCATTAAATGCTTTGTTTTATAAATGTTTACTTCAAAAGTTTTAAAATACTCGTTGAGTATAAAAAATTTATCATTAAATTTTTATTTATAAAAATATTAAAGATTTTGTTTCAAATATTTGACATATTTAATTGTAAATTTTTTTTTTGGCTAAAAGCGCAGTAGCTCAACAACTTCGATGAAGGTCGAATGACCATGAGGTCATGAGTCTAATCTTCTATCCTAAATTATTGTAATCTTAAATAAAAAATTGTCATTTTTTAATCTTTGTACTTTTTTAGTTTTATATTTTTTGCATGTACATTTTTCTTATGATTATAGGGCTTTTGCATGAATATTAAAAAATAAAAATAAAATTTTGTTGTACAGAACATTCAAAAGTATTTATACCTAATTCTATCTCAAAAAAGAAAATATTTATACCTAAAGGAGAAAATTTGAGCCATCCAATGAAAATGACCAAAAAGCCTATGTAGGCCCACCAAAAATAGAACACATTTGAGGCCCGCCCATGTCCATTACCTTTCTATCAAAAATTTAGATGTCTACCATTGACTACAACAATTATTTATTAATCACTTTAATCATATCTATCATTTTATATTCATGATTCCACTTTCTCTAATTTACACGGTTACACGATTCCACGTTTCCACTTCTTTTTATACAATTTCATTTAGTTTTTTTTTTCAAAAATCATTTCATTTACCTCTTCCGTCTCTCTCTTCAAAGCCAAAATACAGTTAAATCCTTTTTTTGCTATTGATAATCTTCCATCAAATCAGTGATAGCCTTAAATCATCCGGTTACAGACTTCAATTTCTCATTCTGTCAATGCGTTCATAGTTCATCACTCTTATATCTATCAGTGTGTTGATAGTCTATCACTCTCATTTGTATCAATTGATAATCTTTAATCAATTTGATGATAGACTTCAATCATAAGTTTACTGATTGAAGTCGATTAGAGAGCTGATCGAAATCTATCAGTTCACTGACTGAAGTCGATCAGAGAATTGATTGAAGTCTATCAGTTCACTGATTGAAGTCTAACTATTCACTAATGTCTATCAGTACATTTCATGAATAACTAGAGTTGCCGGAATCGACGCTGCCACTTATCCCGAACCACTTTCTTCACCATAATCTCCACCGTCAAAACAACTCCATGGATAAAAAAAAAACCAAGTAATCTCCTAGTTCGGCCTTATCCGCCCCATATAATAAAATATTAGTCCGGGCATCATCGCAGATACTATAAACGTTTCCATCACCGCCGGCAACGGCGCACACTTCTATTCGATGAGTTTAGCCGCGATTTTCACAGTCGACTTGAATTGAATCAGAACGCAAGATTGAGAGGGAGATTTTGAAATGCAAGGGAGATTCGATAATCAATCGAACCGAACCGAGAGGAATCAGTCAAATCAAGAAGGCGTGGTTGGAAGAATCAAGAAGAATAATCCATGAGTTTCATTCCAAAATCAAAATTAAAATAGGAAGAATGAGAGGAAGAATCAAGAAGAAGATGATGTTGTTGAGGAAATTGGAAAAAAGGAAATCGCGGTGAAGAAGACGTGGGATAGATACAAGGTAGAAAACAAATTTTGAGAAATAATAGAAATTGTGCTACCAATGAATTTTAAAAAAAATTGTGCTATAATTATAATACACATTGGAAAATATGCTACCCACATCAATTTCCATATGATTATTGTTTATCATTTGTTTTATGTATTCATCATTTTACCTTTATTTTTCCATACATAGAAAGTAGGGATATATATCGAGTTGAGTTAAAGAAGATTTTTTGGACAAATTTGGAATTTTGTATTGGTGAATCAATCAATCCGTCTAACCTTGTGTATTTAAGTATTAAATTTGGTTGCATTAGTTCAGATTGTCAAGTTATTTGAAAGCCAGTAATAAAAAGTAATTGAAGGTTAGCTTAAACTAACTAATATATTTTTGACTAGTTGTACTATTAGTTGTAATTTGTTTTAATTTTTCACGTTAATGCTATATTAGTAATTGATTTGAAGAAATTCACATGTTTAAATAAATCACAAGGTTATAAATGAACTTTAAATTATAGGTTTAATCTTAAATTTTTTTTTTTTTTTTGTTAATCTGCCAATTGAAGCTAGCTCCCAAATCAATCAGAGTTACAATCTCTATCAAGCTATCTATGTTGGCATATGACCCCTCACATCGAGGATCTAAGACCAAAATCCATAAGTTGTGATGATTGGAAGAGTCAAGAGGAATAATCCACAAGTTTCATTCCAGAAATCAAAATTAAAATTAAAATAAGAAGAATGGGAGGAAGAATGAAGAAGAAGAGAATGTTGTTGCTGAAGAAATTGGAAAAAGGAAATCATGGTGACGAAGACACGGGATAGATAGAAGGTAGAAAAGAAATTTTGGGAAACAAATATGTTGAAACAAATTTCAGAATTTACATCCAATTGAGAGAAAAATAAAACAAATTGAAAGCATAATTGAGATGAATAAAAATAAAAGAAAATGATGGAGAAAGCAACATCAGAATTAACGTGGTTCGGGAACTAGCCTTACATCCACAATCCAAATTCTTGAGATGATCTTTATTCAAATGACAAAGCCACAATCAAAACTCTCTCAATGGTACAGAATTGGTGTCTAAACTCTCTAAATAAGAAAACACCCAAATGATGCCTTATATAGGCTTAACCCTAATTTGACCTAACCCAACATTTAACTAAGGTTACATTAATTAACCAAAGTTAGAGATGTAGAGTCACAAAACTTAACAATTTACCCCTTGACGAATACATCATAACGGCAAAGAAGATACATCTCGAACATAATTTCAGAATCACCGAAATACATAACTCCAG
>JBBMEG010000021.1:8002337-8020718 GCA_037832605.1 Cyclanthera cordifolia
ACACCTTAATCGATATAATACATTTGTTAAGTGATTGAATTTGATTAGTTAAGTGATTAAATTGATTGAAGATGATTAGTTAAGTGATTGAAATCAATTAATTATTTGATTAAAGTGTACACTAATTGAAGTCGATCAGTACACTAATTGAAGTCTATCAATTAAGTGATTGGAGTCTATCAGTTAAGTGATTGAGCTCGATCAGTTAAGTGATAGAAGTTGATTAGTACACTGATCGAAATTACGGAAATAGAATTAAAAAAATCTGCTATAAATGAATTTTTGATAAGTTTGTGCTATAATTATAATGTCCCTTACCAAATGTGCTATTCACATCAAATTTTCTAAATAATTTCATTTTCAAAATGAAAATTATTTGAATAAATTCCGATATTTATTTAAAAATTTCAAATTAAAAATATAACGATATATTTATTTTATTTTTAATGTATAACTATATCAAATTTACAAAAGATGGCTATGACAAATTTTATTATTAAAAAAATAAATGTTAAATTTATTCTAATTATAATAAAATTAACTATAAGTTTAACAATATTATTGTGACAAACCACTAGGTGAATTTTAAATTTCATTTAAAATTATTGGTTTTAAAAAAAGAAAAGAAATACCTAACCTAATCTACCCCCTCCTCTGCAAATCGACGCCCGCGCCCCCTATTTTCCTCTCTTCCTCTCGCCACGACTTGTCGCCTCGGCCGCAACCAACGCCCGCGTCCGTTGCCCGTTGTCGAATGTCCCTCGTCGTCTCCCTCTCAGTCGCGCGTCTTCCCCTCGCCCGCGACCCCTCTTCGCCCGCGATCTTTCTCTCGTCGCGATTGTGCCCTCGACCGTCGCCTGCAACTGTCTCTCCCTCAATCGACTCGGTCCCGACCTCCCTTCTCTCTCTCGGTCGTTTTCCGGCTTGGCTTGTAGCCGCGAGTAAGCTCAATTTTCTTAGTCAATTTTTGTGTCGTTTCTATTATTCCTCCCTTAAATTGCAGTTTGCTCTCTTAATCGTGTGGGTTGGTCTCTTTTAGATTGAAGGGTTTGGAGAAAGTCGTCATTGGGGTGAGTTATTGGTTTGGGTTGGTCAAATAAGGTTTTCGTTTGGGCTAAAGTTATATTGTTTGTCGTTTTAGCTTGGTTTTAAATGTGTCGGGTTCACTTTGCGTATATGGTCGTTGTGTTCGATCTTGCCTTTGTTTTAGGAGTTTTAGATAGGCTATTGCTTAGTTATAAACGAGTCGCGTAGGCGTTGACGCTAACCAATGGCCTTGGTTCTTGTAGGAAATGAGGCTTAAGCTCGTTAAGACGTTTGAAATCGCTCAAGTTGCTGTCGTGCCACTAATTTATTGTTTGTAAGGGATTCTAACAGGTGCATAAGTAGTTGTACTTTTGCTTGGTTGGTTTGATTATATGTTGTTTGCTTCTCGTTATTTCTTTATTGAATTTGAAAGCATGTGGTCTATGATCTGGTAGGCTAGAAAATTGATTATATGTTGTTTGCTGCTCGTTATTTACTTATGAAATTTGAAAGCATGTGGTATGTGGTCTGGTAGACTAGAATATTGATCATATGATGTTGTTGTTCGTAGTTACTTCATTGATAATGTGTAGAAAGACTCTAGGAAGTGATGCATGACTTATTAGTAAGTGTCTAGTTTAAAAATTGATTGTTGCTTGCTCGAGTCACTTTCCTTGATGGAGTGAGCATGTCGGCCATGCGGTCTAGGCACGTCTCCTCCCTGTCATAGGGTGGTTGCAGTAGACCATAAGGTCTATTGTTTGCGTGACACGTCAGGGGGAGACCCATAGGGGTGTAGGGTTGGACGCAGCAAACATTCCCTGACGGATAGAGGTTACTGTTGTAAGAGGCTTCACACATTATATAGAGCGGTGCTCGCTACATCGACCCGAAGTGTGGTAGGACTGGCCATAGGGTCGATAGTCTGCACTCAGGAACTTGGCATCGGCTGGGAACCTGGTCGTCCATACATGTAACCAAGTTGAGTTGTCTAGGGCGTACATGGTGCGATAGTGGGAATCAAATATCGGTCGGTTATCCCTCATCGCAAAAGTTGGAGCGAGAACTTACTAGGCAGTGAGCGACGAGCTAGCAGGTTGGATCGCTCTCGGCTCGGCACCATGCATGGTACCTGATGTTTTCGAGATTGACTCCACCGTGCCGGAGGGACCCAGGATAGCCTGGGCGACTCTAGTGGTTGACCCTTGCCCTTAGGCACTCTACCGTACACGGGAGAGTTCGAGTAGTGGCTTTCCAGGTCTCACGGCATTGATCAGTGAGGCCCCTCCTCGAGAACTGTATCAGGGTCATCGGACCAGGTGACTCAAGTTCTCGGGAGTTTGGATGTTTCTCTTCGTTTGTTGTGATTTTTCATAGACTTAATAGTCAATGCACGTTAACTTTTGTCATTATATGCTTGCATACCCGTGCGGGTTTCTCTTACTGGGTTTCACGACTCATCCTTCGTTTTATGTTGGTTGTGGCTTCCATCCACATGTGCAAGTCATGACGGTTGACGGAGAAAGCTAGGCAACTGGAGGGGAAAAGACTAGTTATTGACACGTGTCGAGTCTTTCTACTCCTTGCATATATTTGTACATGCATTATTTTGAATCATTTTGGTGTTGACATGTGTTTTGATTTTAAACGAGCGTTCAACTCTGTATTTGGCTTTTGGAATAGTAGGATGATTTGAAACTCTTTTCAGGATGTCTGTTTAAGTTTTGCAAATGTCCAGGTTATGATCTTTTACAGGTGCGGTTTCTCCATTTTAGGGGAAACTCTGCCAAAATTTTCAAAGAATTTCATGCATTTTTTTTGACACCTAGGTTCATCCTTACGTGTTAAGACCGGGTTGTCGCAATTACTTTATTAACTATTTATAAATTTTTAATCTAAATTCAAGTTATAAAAAAAAAAAAAACTTTCTACATATGAATGGGTAGGAGAGTTCTATATTTTGACTATGTGGCACATTAGGTGCCACACAAATTTAACTTAAAAACAAAAATATTTAAAAGTTACTAAATTTGTGTTACACCTAATGTGCCACCTAGCCAAAATGTATGGTTCTCCTTCACATAATATATAGGAAAGTTTTACTCTTACACAAAATGCAAAAAAAAAATAAAAAATATATATATATAATCTATACAGTCCAAACATCATTTATTATAACTCAGGTTACAATCAAATTGTAATTTTATTTATAATAACTTACCATTTACAATAATTTATAATTAACCCTAGCAGAAATGGGCCATCAGATTTTTGAAAAGGATTTTGCTCTATTCATCCTCCACCAAAACCAAAAAAAGGAAAAAAGGAAAAACCGGTTTCTTGTCCATTTCATTCTGAAATTCAATAGACAGTATAAAAATGAAGTGTTACAGAAGGAAGCAAGTGACAAAGTTCCATTGCATCTTCCATCTGTTGTTGGGTGGAGAAGAAACTTTCCTTTAACCCCCCTTTTTTTTTAATCCACGAAGTGGAGTTTCTCTCTTTATTCCCATCTTCCCCTTTCCCTTTACTTCTCTTCAAATCCCGTTCCAATTCAGTTTCGGAATTTTTGGCCGTTCGTTGAAAATACCCACAACTGGATTTGATCTTTAGTGTGTTTTTTCGAGCTTGATTTTGTGTTTCAGTGAGATGCTCTGTGAATGGGGAAAGGGGAAGACCAAAATCTGCCACTGCAGCAGCGTCCTGATGTGGTTCTGAGTGGCGATTGTTCAATTGCTTTTCGTAGGGTTTGTGAGGAGCTGAATTTCAAGTGTTTGTTCGTTTTGATTTTGGGATTTGTGGTTTTTGTTCCTGGGTTCTTCTGGCTTCTTCCTCTTCATCAAACAAATTCAGGGTTTGAGGCCAAAGACGCCATTAAACTCAGTGGTACGTATGTATGTGTTTGGGGGTTTGCTTTCTCAGTTTTTCCATTGGGATTTTCTGCTTCGATTCTTGATTTCTCTCGTTTGTTTTGTTATTTCTTTAATTGTTTCTTATACTTCTCTAATGCTTTTGGATGATCTGTCTGTTCCTTAATGTGTTTTGATGATTTGGGAAGATCATTGTGCTTTAGTTCAACTCATCCATGTATACATATATGTATGTATGTATATATTCTTTTGATAACTGGGAATCAGAGCTTTGCTTCCGGTTCATACTCAGGACACCACCACCCATCTTGAGGACAAGACAAACGGGATTTTACAATTAAACTCATTCGTGAGTTTTAACTTAAAAGAGAGCATATCTAGCAGGGCCATGTATCATGTTTATTCACAGTTCATTTCTGATGGTTACTTCGATTATGCTTTTAATATGAAACTGAGAGGCCTTTTCTCAAGGCTGAATCCTGGTTTTAGATGGGTTTTCCTTTTATCTTCCTTTACCTTTTCTTGGGGTTTTTGTTTTGTTTGATCTGTTGATAGAATTGTTTGAAAATATGGTGCCTTAGTCCTAATTCTCATGGCTCATTATTCTTATCAAGAAAAAATGCTCTTACCTTATTATGTGAATTTAGTGCACGTTGCTGCAACTGCACTTGATGCTGGTTTCATTCTTCTTCTATGAAGGAATATTATTTTCTCAAAGGAAGAAAGTGCAACTGAAACTTATACTATATTGAAAATAGTAAGGGCATCATGTTCCTTCCTTACCATTTTGCTTTGGGAATCATATTCCCAGAAGAATCCGATTCATGACTATCGGGTTTGTCAGATGAGTCCCTCATGGCATTCACTTTGGAACTCTTACTCTATAGTTTACTTGATGCAACAAGCCATACTTCGCTTTTGCTTCAACTTAGTTTCTTTGAACTACTTGGTGGGAATCAGATTCGCTAGGATCAGGCATGCGTCTTTCTGACATTAACTAACTTTGAAACTCTTGCTTCATCCACATTGCTTTTGCTTCAACTTAGGTTTTTCTATGAGCTTTCTGTTTGGTTAGAATCAGACTCGCAAGGATCGGGTGTGTGTTCTTCCCACCATTAACTAAATTTGTAAACTCTTTTTCCATAGTTTTTTTTACTGCAAGAAATTAGATAGTTAATGTTTAAACTTAGATTTTCTGTGAAATAATTACTTAGAGAGTTTTTCTTCTCTTTTCCAGCTACAGCTCAGGTGTACATTGTTCTTGAGAAGCCTGTGAAGGAGATTCTCCCACACATCAAGAGATTAGAGTTTGATATCAATGGTGAAATAGACATTCCTAACGTGAAGGTTTTGTGCTCCTGTTGTTCTGTTAGATTTTGTTTCATTATTAAGGCCGCTTATGAATTAGGGTTGTTGTTTATGTTACCAGGTTTCCATTCTATCCATGCACGAAGCAGGTGAATCGAACAGGACATACGTGGTTTTTGGTCTTCTTTCTGACTATATAACTACTCCAATTAATCCAGTGTCCTTGAGTCTGCTGAGATCGTGTTTATATGACCTTTTCCTTCGCGATACCAACCTTACTTTGACCGCATCGATTTTTGGACAGCCATCTGTATTTGAAATTCTGAAGTTTCCTGGGGGAATATCTATAATCCCATTCCAACATGCTTTGATTTGGCAGTTTCCCCAGATTGTGTTTAACTTCACTCTTACTAACTCCATTTCTGAAATACTTGACAACTTTGCCAAGTTCAGGAGTGAGCTGAAGTTTGGATTGCATCTGAGGCCTCACGAGGTATTAAAACTTTTTCATGCTCAACCTTTCTTCCAGTTATAGATCGAATTTATCGAAAGTTAGCTATAGATCTTGAGATCATAAGTTTATATGAAGTTTAAAGTTAATTGATATTATAGTTACTCCTATGAATGGAGTTTAGTAATGGATGTTGGATTCTACTCTTTCTTGTCTTACAGAATGTGTATTTTCAAATAACAAATAAGATTGGCTCGACAATGCAACCATTTGTGATCGTTCAAGCTTCTCTTTCTTCCGAATTAGGACGTATAACGACACAGAGATTACAGCATTTGGTTGCCATCATCAAAGGCTCTCCCGAAAGAAATCTCGGCCTTGATAACTCTGTTTTCGGAGAAGTTAGAAGTGTCAGTTTGTCTTCTTATCTGAAGGGAACCTCTAATGCAATGCCGCCTGGTCTTTCTCCAGCTCCTGCTCCAGCACCTAACGTAGAAGTACGGAGTGCCTCACACCCTTCATGGTCGTCGTCCCATGGTCGTGGTCGTGCTGCAAATCGCTCCCCACCTCATACAAATTGTAAAACCTCGTCTCCAGCCCCTTCTACGTCTCCTGCACATTCGCCTCAGAGACATTCAATACCACCAATCTCCTATCCAAAGTCCACAAGTCTGATCATTCCTCCAGCTAATCAGCCTCGGGTTTCTTCTCCACGTGCATCTCCAATTGGGTTTCCACCGCTGTTTCCCCCAGATCTGTTACCTAAACCCAAGCCTTTGTTCCCCTCCAAACCAGGGAATACAAAGGTAGATTCTCATGGAAATCGGCAGCCCATTGATTCGTCTAGTCCAGATCATGTAAGCTTCAAAATACTTTGTCTTCCTTACCTTGTTGCTTATATTGTTGAAAACATGTAGCATACACATTTTTCTCATTCCTTTCTCATATTTGTAGGATTAAAAATCCCGATGTCACTCCCTCATCTACACATTTACATCCATCATACATAACCAACATCTCACAGTCATCTGAAGAATACAAATAGCACAAAAGACGTTGGATTGAATCGGATCGGATACTCAATTTTTGGTTGTCCCGAGTAACAGAAGGCGCCTCTGCAAACAAGTAAAACAACAAACAGGTCTCTCTTATCCCTCATAAACAAAGAAAATAAAAAGACCAGTAAGAAGAAGAAGGGTAATTAATTATATTTGGGCTATGTTAAGTTTAGATTAGTGAATAAGGATGTTGTTTTCCAAAGGGGAAACAAATCCTGTAGGTTCTAAATATGTTTAGCAAAATATATTATGAGATTGCAGACCTCAAACAGAACCATAGTGTTAGGAGCTTGAAAGCTGTACAGTTAGTCCTGAAAGAAGGTTCCTTTTGACTGTCTGCAATTTTGCCATACAAATGTTACAAGAATTTGAATAAGGAAAGCAACAATGCTAGTTTTATATTGATTTGTGTGTGGCTATTTCGAGTAGCTTTGAAATAGAAGTTATAGTAATAGTTCGTTTGAATGTGTTTGTTTGTTTATAATACATTCATAAAACATCCAAACAAACGAACTCTTATGTTTATTGGTTTCTCGAAAACCCGTGTTTGGTTGGTTTATTGGTTTCTCGAAAACCCGTGGTTGGTTGGTTTATTGGTCCACCTAAATCATTTTACTTAAAAGTAAATCCAACCTTGGACAAATTTATTTTTAACTTGTATCTCTAAAAATTTAAATCAAATATCATATTCATAAATGTTCTTTAAAAAAAAAAAACTAACAGTAACAATTAACAGACAAAACTAATCGAGTCGACCGACCAATGAACAACTCTAGTTCATCTAGATGTAGTTTTGGCTCACAGATAAATTGAATATTTTTGGTAAACAAAAATAATTTGGAAAATGTGATGAATGTATATTATATGAAAAATATATATGACCTGTCATAATTAACAATCACATTGTGAAAATCACTCCAATTTGTATTTCTAAAAAATAAAATCAATTATCAAATTCATTAACTTATACCATAGGGTAAATTTTACCTCTCTCCCCTCAACTTCAACCTTTCGTTCAATTATTCATTCAAACAACAATTTTCAAAAATAAAGTTTTCTTAACACATTTTTTTCATAACATTTTTTTTCTATCCTTCCTCCAAACAACATTTTTTCATACAAAGTTTTTCTATCATTCACTGCTTCAAACAATCGATTTCAAACAAGATTTTCTTATAACCTCTCATTTAAACAAAATTTTCAAACAATTTTTTCGTACAAATGCAAACCTCTTTCCGCAACTATTTTAAATCTTCCTCTTTCTCATCTCTGCTCATCCAAACATACCTTTGAGTAAGAGTGAAAGGAAAAACTGGAAACCGACAACATCAAACTGAACCTAACTGATCCAATGGATTGGTTGAGTATTTTAAAACAATATTGGATTCGATTCGATATTTTAGAAAACTGAAATATATCAGTTCGGTTTCGATTCTTGATGGAAAAATCAATAAAATCAAACCGAACCAAATATATAAATAAATAAATAAAAATTATATGTTGGTATCTAAATTTGATAGAAAAATAAATTTAAATGTGAAATATGAAGTAAAAGTTGTATATATTGTGATACTTACAAAAGTATTGTTTTTTATTTTGTTAGTAAAATGAAAATCTTACGATAAAATTAAATATCAAAATGAGAATAAGACAACAAATTTGAAAAATAAATCAAAATTTTTATTGAAATCAAAATTGAAACCGGACCAAAATCGAACCAATGGTTTCATTCTTTATTGGACATCAGTTCGGACCTAATTATTGAAAAATTGAGAATATTGGTCACACAAAACCGACAAAAATCGAATCGAAATTGATGATGCCGAAAAATGGTCAACGAATATCCACAGTACGATTGTATTACCGATGACGAAAAGTCTGCAAAAAAGAAAATTTTAGGACACACCGATGTGGTGTGAGCCACAGAACCTTCGATGCCTAAATCAGTAGGAGATTTAGGAGAATAATTTAGAGGACTTTTAGAACTAAGAATGACACAAGAATACTTAGCATAGTTTAGCTTAAGATTCGCCTCTCTGAAATAGAGAATGATCTGACTTCTTATAGCAATCGGTTTCGTAACCGCTGCAGCTCACTTATGGGCGGTTTCATGGTCGGTCGTTGGAAACGTTTGTCATTATACAGGATATGAATACCGGCGTAACTCATGACTGTTACCCTTTGGAGGTGTAACGGCTTTGACTTATGAGTTACTTGAACCCGGTCAACCTTTGCAGGTCCTCACCTCTACGGCTGACCCCTTAAGGGTGCAGCCCTCTCGTTATAACACTAGGAAGCTATGGGTGTGCAACGTCTCCAAGCGCTACTTGAACTTGGTCGAATTATCCACATGAATGTCTTAATCTCTACGGCCAACCCACTCGGGTTGGCCTACTTGACTGTCCTCCTCAAAGATTGGCTTTGGACTTAGTCAACCCTTATGGGTATTCACCTCCACGACCAACCCACTTGGGTTGACCTACTCGTTGTAACTGGGGACGCTGCGGAGTGCAGTGTCTCCATTCGTTACTTGGACTCGGTCAACTTCTAGGGGAGAGTCCTAACCTCCACGACCAACCCACTCGAGCTGGCCTACTCGTTGTAACCCTAGGATGCCGCGGGGTGCAACGTCCCTAAATGTTACTTGGACTCGGTCGACTCGTCCTCAGGAGAGTTCTAACCTCTACAACCAACCCATTCGGGTTGGCTTACTCGTTGTAACTGAGGACGCCACGGGGTACAACGTCTTCATGCGTTACTTGGACTCGGTCGACTCTAGGGGAGTCCTGACCTCCACGACAACCCACTCGGGTTGACCTACTCGTTGTAACAGGGGGACACCGTGCGATGCAGTGTGTCCATACGTTATTTATAATCGATCGACTCTTCAGAGAGTCTTGACCTCCACGACAAATCCACTCGGATTGGCCTGCTCGGCGTAACTCCTGGTCGTTATTAGTGGATCAAGTCAATACTTGGACTCGGTCGACTCTAGGGGAGTTCTGACCTCCACGGCTTTCCCCTTAAGGGGTGTTCGCCTTCTTTTGCCAGACCCGGGAGGGT
Organism: Cyclanthera cordifolia; assembly: GCA_037832605.1. Classification (NCBI taxonomy): domain Eukaryota; kingdom Viridiplantae; phylum Streptophyta; class Magnoliopsida; order Cucurbitales; family Cucurbitaceae; genus Cyclanthera; species Cyclanthera cordifolia. The sequence goes on from JBBMEG010000021.1 coordinate 8,012,114, forward strand.
CGAGGCTGTAAGGGCCAACCCTTAGAGGAGTCGGACTTGCTTGGCCGACCCCTTGGGGTCGTGGCCTTCATTTGGCCAACCTTAGGGGGTTGACATGGACTTGGCCGACCCCCTAGGTCGACCTTAAGGGGTCGGCATAGACTTGGCCAAACCCAAGGAGGTCGAGGCCTCCATTTGGCCGACCCCCGCTGGGTCTGCGTTGGCTTGGCCGACCCCCTCGGGGTCGAGGCCTCCATTTGGCCGACGCATGTGGGGTCGGTGTTGGCTTGGCCGACCCCCTGAGGTTGGCATGGACTTGACCGACCGTCGGGAGTCGGTGCTGGCTTGGTCAACCCTTGGGTGGGGTCCAAGCCTTCTCCGAGTATTCCGAGATATTTTTGCCTACAACAGAAATCACCTCAATCCGTGAGGGAAAATATGACTATCTTTGTTTTTATCATCTATTTCTTAGCTCTTCTTACATATCCTTTCAAATTAAGAAAAATATATTGGGTTTTCTTAGAATTTGATGAAGAGTTTTTTTAAGCGAAGCACAACATATATTTTAGTTCTTAGCCAAGGAGTTTTTTCAAAATCAAATTTTACTTCTAATATTTTAATAATATTCAATTTTTTTTTTGAAATAAAAATTCATTAACAACTAACCTACTCCAGAGCTAACACGCTCCCATGCCACCAAACCGGTAAACTGAGGGGAAGGGACCCCTCTCAAAACAATTTTCAGATCTGAAACATTAAAAAGGGGGGGGGGGGGGGGCGAAAAGAGATGAAAAAGGTGAGGTAAACAAATCATTTCTAGCTAAAAGCTCAACCACCCCAATACATTCTCTGCTACAATAAGTAAAGGAGATGCTCTTAAACCTAGGAATCAAATTCATAATATCAGATATAACAATATTGATTTGTGACACATCTTGGGAAACACCAATAATAAGATCAATAACAGTTCTAGCATCTGATCCACCAAGATCCTCGGGAGATCACCAAGACCGTTGTCCAACATATTACGCAACCCTTCCCGAATCGCAATTCCTTCGACCATCGTAGCTGATACCACATTCACACGGCCACATGATCCAAATAACATCGGGTTTCCTTCACAATCTCGAACAATCCATCCACCGCAACCAATGTTCCCTTCCGCCATCCAAGATCCATCCACATTTATCTTCCATTGATTTTCACTAGGCGAAACTCATCTTCTTACCAATATGCTCGCACTTATTCCTTCAACATCATGAATCTTAAATAAGTTAAAAGCATTAACGTTTGAGATGACAAAATCTTCTTTATTAGCTCTAATGATTCCATTCATCACTGCATTTCTATAATTCCATAATTGTCAGATTAAAATTAACACTTTATGTAAATCCTCCTTCAGGATTTTGATAAGGATCCCCTGGCAAAGATCCTCCCCCGATCTCACATTCCTGTAAAATGACAAAATATCAATAAAATAGGGAAAAAATTTCGACCAACCCATAATGGAAAAATTACAGTCTTTAATTAAATGTAAATTTGTTTCCTAAGCCTTTTCACATAACAGGCAAACTGCACAAATATCGATCCATTTCTCTTGAATATTGACCTTGGTTGGTATGTTATTTTTTAGAATGTTCCAGGCACTAATCTTGATTTTTGGGGTTACCTCAATCTTCCAAAAGGACATCCAAAGACTGGACTTGACTGAACTATTCGACATAGAGGCCCCCTTTGCTTGGTCAACATTATTCGCGAGATGGTAAGCACTTTTTACATTAAAAATCCCATTCGTATTTTGGTTCCATATAATCTCATCATTCTGGAGCAGACTTCTTGGAGGCGTACCCAAAATAATATTAGACTCAACTTCATCAAACATATTCTTCACCTTTTCCACATTCCAATTACCATTAGCTTGAATAATATTAGCCACTTTAAGCTCCTTCCAGGAATCCTTTACGGCTTAATGCCATTGAGCACTCCTCTCTACATAACCACATATCTCTCCCCAACACCATTCTTTTTCCATTTCTGACTTTCCATTTATACCCAAGTTTAAAGAGATCCCTACCCTAAAGAATACTTCGCCACACCAACGAAGGGGAATTACCTAGACCTGCCCTTAAAAAATATCCATCTCGAAAATATTTCCCCTTAAAAACTCTAGCAAGGAGACTCTCCGGCTTCTTAAGAATCCTCAATCTTTGCTTGGCTAACATAGTCTGATTAAAAGCCTTTAAGCTTCTAAAACCAAGCCACCTCTCTCTTTGCTAATTCCCATCTTAGCCCAACTCCCCAGTGAGTTTTTTTACTTTCATTCTCGAAACCCCACAAAACATATGCACGTCTCATATCAATCTGGTCGTAAAACCCCTTCGAAATACGAAAACAACTCATTGTGTAAGTTGAAATAGCTTGGGCTACTAACTTTATAAGAACATCCTTCCCTTCTTTAGATAACATGTTCCCTTTCCACTTCTGGAGGCAGTTACCAACTGTAGCAGAAACATGCTTAAACATATCATTTTTATTTTTTCAATTATGTGATGACATTCCAAAATAAATCCCATTATTATCATCCATCATAAGAGCCAATGTCTTACTCATCTTAATCCTCTCGTCAATTTGAACTTTTTTTCTAAATAGAATAGATAACTTGTTAAAATTAATGGTTTGACCAGAAGCTCTCTCATAAGTCTCTAGAATTTTTTTTAATGGAATGACATATATTTGGATTTTTTGGGGTCAATTTCTTCCATCCTTTACAGCTTATGCTTTTTACCTTTCATATTTTCCTCCTTCCATTGTTCTTCTTTCTTTTCCCCTCATTCCTCTCACTCCCAAATTATCCTCTAAAACGTCTTTTCTGGTTCCCTTTTTTAAATGTCATTTCTCCCATGCTTCCACTTTTTAATTCATCCCTTTCTTTTTCATTTCTTGCCTTATTGCTCCCAATTCCTCTCCTTGTAGCATTCAGTTTTGGTTGAAAAAAGACCTCTCCCACAATTTGATTATCTTTTGCCCTTTTCAAATCCACCCCATTTTTCTTCTTCACAGATATGTTCCTCCAACGTCTCCTCTTCCCTTACCATCTCTCGAAAATTCATTTTTCCCCATCCTCTTCCCTTTCTCCTTCCTCTTCCACCTCTTCCCCTACCATCTTCCATGCTCTCCTCTCCTATTCTTCCTCTTCCCCTTCCAGTCATCCTATTCATCTCTCTGCAATAACCTCTCCCCGATTCCTACTTCTATGGGTTTCTCTCTTTTCTTCTTCATCGCCCCTTAACCTCTTTCTGTGCTTGCTTTTTCGTTTCTGCCTTCTTTGAGCTTTCAGATGACCCTTCACCAACTGGCCAATATGCTCTCATCCAATCCCCGTACGATAATTCTTTACTTTGATTATTCTTCCATTTTTTACCTAATCTTATGTTATGAAAAATTCTTCCACACCCAAAGCACCACTCAGGCAATTTCTCATACGCAAATGAGACCCATCTTTCCTCTTTTCATCGATTCTATTTTGATATGCATTCCCCTTTTTTAAGGTTTTAATATATCTATCATACCTTTAGCCTTAGAATATTTCCCACGCATCTTCCTTTAGGATCTATATCCATTTCTAAAAACTTCTCGATTTTTATTTTCCAGAGTTCGGGCATATGACATCTTAAAACTTAGCAGAGGTAATTTTTTGATATGAATCTAAAATGGGGCATACCTGAATTCAAGTTCCTCTGGCATTGTTTCCCCAACCACTTCTTCAAAACCTAATAATCCTATGTAAAAGAGCCATGGTCCTCCTTTTATTATCTTAATCTTCTCTAAGTCAAATGGCATTGATAAATATTTCTTCCCCATGATTCGATTTCCATATCCTGGTCGAGCTCCTAAATCTTCGGTATAATTTTCTTGAACGCCTTGCACTTGTTGATCTATTCACCATTAGTTTACGATACATCGAGTTTTTAAGGTTCATGTTCGCCTCGTCGATTTCATTATCTCCAAACTCGTTGTAACGAACCGACCCAAACTATGAGTCCAATCCTAGGTCTCTTACCCTAATGCATGAATTTCAATACTTTTATGATGTGGGCATGTTCTCAAAACAAAATATTTAATTAATTAAAAAAAAACTCTCAAAACCATTTAAGGCTACCCGAGTAAAATTCTAAAACAGTGAACATCAATTAATACCGTAACTAACACATGCCCTAAAAGTTATGCAGAAGAAAACAAAAGTGAATTAAATTTTAAGAGTGCAGCGATGCCCATGGTCAAATCCAGCTTGATTATTTTTCCTGGTACAGACCTGTCGTACTTGTGAAATTTCACAATGGAAATGGTGAGTTCGTGAAGACTCAGTAAGGATCCCCAACTCGGGATCAAGCATTAATATAATCAAAATAAGATATCAACAATAACAACAAGCACAACGATCTCATAGATATACTTCAAACAAATGGTACATAGACCCAAGCTTCACTAAAACTTACATATAAACAAGATCCTCTATGGGACGACGGTGTCAATGCACTCACCAAAACTCGAGTCTTGTCCCCCATGGGACGTCAGTGTGAGTACACGCACCAGAGCCGAGCCTTGTCCTCTATGGGACGATGGTGACAATACATGCACCAAAATCATACAGTTCCACTGAATTGCACATCAATTTGGTCCCCAATGGGACGGCAGTGTAGGCTAGTTCCCTATGGAACATCCCGGCCTATCACGCACCTTAAATGTCTTGCAACGATTCAACAACATCAATAAACATCGTATTTTATGAACATGAACAAGTGTCAATACATCAACATACACATATCCAGATATAACCTATCGGTTCAGTTTTATCTCAACAATCATGAGTAGGCCAGTCTTCTAAATAATATAACAACATCAAGTAAACAGCAATCTATATGAGCATCTTCGAGTATCTATACTTCATCACAATTTCCAGATATTCACATATTCATATATATTTATATATTCAATTTCATCTCAGATATTCAGTACCAAACCAAGTATCATCAAATCATACAAGCATGTATCTAATAAATGGTTTGCAAATACATGATATCAGATGATGCACACGATGAATGATAATACCGAGACAACTTCACTAGGGCCCTGCAGTTCTGAGTCTTCAATAGATAGTAGCAACGACACCGAGGCTATCCTGATGGAACATGCCACTCCCGGACCTTCATTAGATAGAACTTTACATTGTCGGGGCTACCCTCGTAGGGCATGCCACTCCCGAGACTTCAGTATACAGTGATGGTGACCTGGGGCTATTTTAATAGAACAAGCCACTCCCGGGCCCCTTTTAGACAATAATTTACACTTTCGAATACTCAAGCACACATCAATATAGTTAATAAATCAACGGGTGCATCACGAAGACATGTTAGCACATCATCAATCAATATCTCAGTGCATCATATATGTATAGTTCATAGGATAACAAAATCACTCACAAACAACAGGGCAATCAATGCAGATCATCAAGTAAATTACACTGAATTTATCCTATACATGCTTATATTACCAATTAGATTCCAATTTACGGATATAATTCTCTTACCTTAAGCGATCCCACGAGCGAGCTCTTACGCTCCAAGCCAACGTTCGACGAAGGCTAGCTCACGAACGGAGTTCTAACAATTTAACGAGTCAAAACTAGCACCTTAGACTCTCGAAAATAGATTCAAAACGTCAAAATTAGAAAAGATGACCTAACTTTGAAAAACGTGTCTTAGGGACCCGCGGCCCGGTCAATCGATGGTCAAATCTGGTCAAACAGTCAAACTATCCCATTCTTCCGATAAAGAAAACATTATTTTAAAATCTCCACTAAATCAATTTTTGATTTATATGTTTATATATCTATTTTAATAATTTTCAATAAAAAATATTCTTCCATTAGTTTTCTCTTTCTTAAACTCAAAACACAAACCTCCATTAATAGAGGTTCTTCCGAGAAAAACCCAAGGAAATGATCCAACTCACCCAAGCAAGGTCACACCGAAAAGGTGGTGGACGACGGATGCGGCAACGCTCCAACGGCTTGCATCCGACGAGTGACGGCTTTGGCAGCGGCGACTCGCGGTGTCGTGGCAGATCTAGGCGAGGCTTCTAGTCACCGTTTGTTAAACTCCGACAAGGTTTGACAGCGATGAGGGGTTGGGGTTAGAGAGAGGAATAAAAAAGAAAAAGAAAATAGAAAAACAAGGGTTTGAACCGAAATACAATTTGTGGAAGAAGAGCACCAAATTCCAAGTAAGAGAGAGAATAAGGTGATTTTGATGTGGGCTAGGTCAAATCAACTTAAATTTAAAGAATTGGAGAGTTTGTTTAGAGTGGATATGGAAAGTAGAACCAAGGAGAGGGGTTTTTGGAATGAGTTTTAATCCAAACCTACTTGGAATATCTCAACTTTATTTATATAAACAAACATTTAATTACCTATAATCTAATTTAAGCCACAAAATAAAATTAATGAATGTTTACTTAAAAATTTTGTGATGTTCATTTAATTAATTATTATAAGAAAAATTTATTCTTCCTTTTAATTTATAAATAAAAGTAGTAAGGATTTTAAAACCATTACATTTTGGATATAAAATCCGATTTTCATTAATAGTAAAATTCGGGTTGTTACACTCGTGTCTACAATTTTGTTCCTCCTTTGTTAGCTTCACGTTCCTTATTTTCTCTTGAATTTTCTCTTCCATCCTCAACGCCCTCCTATTTCCTATTTTCTTCTTCCACCTCAAATTTACTTTATGTTTATATCAAATCAGTCACTTCGTTAATATATTGAAATTTAAAATGAGTAGTTATCTTAGTTAATATTATGGTATATAATTAACTAACATTTTTTAAATATATCTCACAGGACAAAATTGAACAATATTGAAATGTCATAGACTAAAACGATCATTTTTTTAAGTCAGTGATAAAGTATTTGATTTCGAAACATAGTGACCAAATAGAAAATATACCACATTATTTTTTCCTAACCATCATGGAGTGAACTAATGGCAAAAAAATGACACTTAGTTAAGCAAGAGGTTGATGGATTCAATAAATGATGATTACCTACCCAAAATTAATTTACTACGAATTTTCTTGACATTCAAATGATGTCAGGTTATGAGGTATGTCAACATAAGCTGGATCAGAAAGTCGCATATATAAAACAAAAAAGTATTCTTCCTACATACTAATGCAACAACACACAATCAACAATAGTTTACGATTGTAATTGAAGTCTATCAGTAATAATCCATCGGCTAAACTTTAATAATACATCAATATTAATTTGATTAAACAACAACTAAACAAAGAAAAACATAGTAATGCAACCACAAATTAAGGGTAGTTTATATATATAACACCATTTCTCAATGGAATGGATCTTCAATTCACTTTTTTTTTTAATTCCCATAAAGAGTCATGGTTGAAGAGAAAGGTAAATGGATGTTCAATAATGGAGAGAATTAAGAGGATTTGATGGAGCAAGGTATCATTGGCTCTTTATGCATCCTCTATAAGCAAGGAAGCTTTTTTCTCTTTCCCTTTTTCTTTGTTTTAATTTTGTCTCCACATGCATTTACCATATATTTCACTCTCTTTCTTAACATCTACTCTTCTTCCTTCGTAACCTTATCTTATAAAAGCTTCACCTATCTTCTCTTTGCTTCCACTATGAGCTTCACATGTTATGGCTTTGTCTTGTTTTTTTCTCTCCATTTCCAAAACTTTTTTCTCCATCTCCTTATTCTTTTTCTTAGGTAAGACATTTTTATTTCGTTATCATTTAATAAGCTTAAGTTGATAGGTTGTGATATATCGATCTTGTTGTTCGTAATATTAATATATAGTTAACTTTGTATTTGTATTCTTTGAGAAGTGGTTAGGGTTTCGGAGAGTACGAGAACTTTCACCATTGTTAATACATGCAAGGATACTATATGGCCTGCCATAACACCCGGCGGAAACATTACGGGTGGCGGATTTTCATTGAAGTCTGGCCAGTCTGCTGTCTACACCATCCCCGACTCATGGACCGGTCGGATATGGGCACGGACCGGTTGCGACTTCGACAAGAATGGCAACGGAAAGTGTCGAACTGGTGCTTGTGGAGAAGTATTGAATTGCACCGGCCCCGGAAGCCGACCATCTACCCTTGCCGACTTCACTCTTGGCTCTATAGATTACTATGATGTCAGCCTTGTTGATGGCTTCAATCTTCCGATAGCGATACAACCGTCGGGGGGAAAGGGAAATTGTAGCGCGGCGGGGTGCGATGGAGATTTGAGAGACAACTGCCCGCCCGAGCTGATGGCGAAGGAGGGGGAGAAGGTGGTGGCGTGTCGGAGCGCTTGCGACGTGTTCCACACGGGGGAGTATTGTTGTACCGGGCAATTTGATAACCCCATGACATGTCTTCCGACAAACTATTCAAGGAGTTTCAAGCAAGTTTGCCCAGCTGCCTATAGTTTTGGATACGATGATCCTACTAGCATCTTGACCTGTTCTTCAGCTGACTATGTCGTTGCTTTTTGTGCAACAAGGTAAATTCATTTTCATTTATATGTGTTTTTATTTAATTTTCTTA
>JBBMEG010000021.1:8020818-8038910 GCA_037832605.1 Cyclanthera cordifolia
TGAATTGTATTAAAATAAAACCTATTTGGGGACAACAAAACAAAAACCGCTGCTTGCAATTGGAATCAGAGCTCACATTCATATTCAATGGCTCCTTTTCTCTTCTCCATCTCCCACCCCCTTTCTTCCCCAATTACAAACCCTAATCTCAATTTTACTTACAGGTATGCTCTTCCACTACGCACTCAAACTCTACGTTTCATTTCCAATTCATCCTCTTCACCATCGCCTCCACACCCGCCACCGCCGGATCCCATTCCCGAGAAAAAGTCCCTCGCCGTAGCCACCGGTGAGCTCTTCTTGGGGCTGGCGGCGAGGCTCATTAAGCGATCCTCCGTCAAGAACTCAAACGGGGTTGCGATGTTCGAGAATCGCAGTGGAAATAAGAGGGTGTACGACGAGAGAATCGGCGCGTTGGTCCAGGATGAGATTCAGCCTGGTGTATTGTGGGAGCAGCGCGTTAAGGACGTTGAGGCCGAGCGACACCGGCCAGTCGTTACCAGCCCTGGGTTTAGCTTCTCTGCTGCTGGTTTGCTCTTTCCCTACCATCTCGGAGTTGCCAAATTTCTCCTTGAGAATAGTTATATCAAGGTTTATTCTTATCATTTTTCCCTTTCTTCTTCACGTGTTTCTGAGTTTCGGTTGCTCCCATTGTGCCTTTCTTGACGCATTTTGTTGTAGTTGAAATTTGATTTACGATGTGCTTGAAATGGAATCAGTTGGGCTTCTTGAACAACAGGAATTTGAAGATATTTTCGCTCTGTGTAATGTAATGTTAGCGTAATAGACAATATTTAAAAATGTATACAAAAGTTACATTACTTAACTAATTGAGGATGCTACTTTAACAGTATGGATCTTTAGAAGTTTATTGGTTACAATTTTGCTAGCTGGAAATGCAACTAGAACGCTTTCTTTTTATGAGTACATTTGAAGTATTCCCTTCAGATGTCTTTCAATTGTATGGAATGCTTAACTTAAGCTTCAAAGTATATTTCTTCCCTTCAAATGTCTTTCAAATTATCCCCTTAAATGTCATTGGATTGTAAACAAATGTTTTAGTTAAGCTTCAAAATATCCCCTTCAAATGTCTTTTAGAGGGTTTTCTGATCGCTGATGCCACTCAAAAGTGTGCTTCAGGCTTCTATCTTTTTTTCTCCTTTGTTGCACGTGAAGGTTATTGTAAATTTTATCACTTAAGTATCTTTTTTTTTCTTATCTTTTACTAAACTGTTTGCGATGATTTAGGAAACCACTCCATTAGCGGGAGCCTCTGCGGGCGCCATTGTCTGTGCTGTTATTGCATCTGGAGCCAGTATGCAGGAGGCTTTACAAGCTACTAAACTACTGGCCGAAGACTGCAGAAGTAGAGGGACTGCATTTCGCCTTGGGGTATTTCTCGGTCGAAGTAGGCCATTTTCATTACTTGTGTTCATTTTTTTGTTGTTAGACTTTTGCGTGGAAAGACCGATCACATGAATTTCCTAAGACAATGAGTGTAATGATACACATGTAGGTTTCATTTATTAGTATCCATGGAATTTTGAAAGTTCAGATATTGGTGTAGCCGTGTAGGATGATCGAGGAGCAATATTGTAGGTCTTAGTTTTCTTGACTCTTAAGTTGTAGAGTGTTTGACTTGAGGTTGTTAACTCGTTAAATAGAATAAATATAAACATTAGCATTTCGTGTATGGTCTAGTAAGTTTCAATTTATCCTTTTGCATTAGTTTAGGATCACCATGATAGGGTAGATTTATGGTTCCCTTTTAACTCGTCTACTGGTTTAATTCTTAACGTTTTTCTTATTTGAACCTCAGGCTGTACTGAGGGAAGTGCTTGAGAAGTTTCTGCCAGATGATGTACATATTAGGTGTAATGGAAGGGTCCGTGGTAAGCATCCATTCATTCTCTTTGGTCCCCGAACAAAATCATCTTAAGAAAGGGCAGTGTTATTGATCAACTTGAATATTGAAATCTGAGTTTACTTTTATTGGTTTTATCTAATATATTCTTGTACTTCTTATGTTGTAAAATGATATACATAAATAACACGCATGAGCTGGCTTGAACATTTATAAGAATAAAAATGAAAACGTTTGTGGGCGTTCCTTTTTTAAATTATAAAAATAACAATGAAGGATCTAGGTGCTCAATTGGTTAGCCTGCCTGTGTTTTGCCGTTCAAGTTCATATTAATTAGTTTGCAAAATGTGAAGGGAGATCATTTCAACCACTTGCAATGCAGTGCCATTTTGTAAATTTTGATTTCTCATTTTTACATATCGACATGTCCCAGTTGCAGTTACGCAAGTTTTTTGGAGGCCGAGAGGGTTGTTGGTGGATCAGTATGATTCAAAAGAAGATCTCATCAATGCAGTTTTCACTTCTTCCTTTATTCCAGGGTGAGAATTTTCATTCCATACCCTCTTGAATGTTCAAACTTCTCCGAGTTTGGTAAATGACCTTGGGCTGAAATATCGCTTTAGTGTAGATACTTAGCGCCAAGACCCGTCACAGTGTTTCGGAATAGACTATGCATTGATGGTGGTCTAACATTGTTCATGCCTCCAACTTCTGCCTCTCATACGGTGGTTACTTCGATAAATTTCTCAACGATTTTTTCTAGTAGTTTTATTAACCCAGTTCATTCAAGACAAGATTTAAATATATTTCAGTCACCCTGAAATTTCGCCTTGAACCGTGTCGCAGGTGCGTGTATGTGCTTTCCCCACTAGCAGATTAGGATTGGAAGGGATTGGGATCAGTCCAGACTGCAATCCTGAAAACAGAGCTAGCCCTAGAGAGGTAAACGATATCAACAAACCTCGTTCAGCAAATAGATACATTGTCAAACTGATCATATTTTTTTTCTTGTTGTGCATCATTTCAGCTTTTCAACTGGGCACTTGAGCCAGCAGCAAATAGATACATTGTCAAACTGATCATATTTTTTTCTTGTTGTGCATCATTTCAGCTTTTCAACTGGGCACTTGAGCCAGCAGAAGATTACATTCTTGACCGGCTGTTTGACCTCGGATATCAAGACGCAGCTGTTTGGGCCGAGGATAATCCTGTTGAAAGGTTGGTTGAAGACGAAAGGCAGTATTGAGGACTACAGTTATTATCGGCTGAAGTGTAAAGTGAAGATGGTGAAACAATCTAAATGGAGGATGTAGCATGCTTGGGGGTAAGTACATGCCAATAACTCTAAACTTTCTGGATTGCTGCTGATCATACTGTCTCAAAATGGTTAGAAACACGTATAGGAATCCCCTCTTATAACAGAAAAAGACAAGCTTCTGTTCATGAATAACAGGATTTAAATAATTATACAGGTAAATATCAAAAAAAAGAAATGGCCAAGACTATAGTTTCAGTGTATTTATATTATTTCCTTTTTTTTTTCTTTTTTGTTGTTGTCCGATGTTGGACATTCTCTTAACTTTAATTCAATTTAATGGAAGCTGGTTTCTTCATTTAACAGTATGTATATTGTTTGACTTTGATTCGATTTTTTTTTTTTGGGGTAAATTATAAATTCAGAAAGTTAGAATTTAATTATATGATTTTAAAATCTAGACTTTAGTTTTTATAGATTTAAAAAATCTACGATTTAGTTCCTATGGTTTGAAAAATTGAAATTTAGTCCATAAGTTTTGATAAAATCTAAAAAATAGTCATGTTATTCGTAATTGTTGGTGAATAAAATACGTAGAAATTAGTTATTTATGTATTTAATGATGAGAGTGTGATATAAGTAATTGAATGAACAAAAAAAAAACATCATTCATTCATCGAAAGTTATATCTACCTACTTAATTTGTCTACGATTTACGAATAATATGACTATTTGTTAGGTTTTATCAAACCATAGGGACTAATTCTATTTTTTTCAACCATAAATACTAAATTCTATATTTTTCCAAACTATAGGGATTAAATTCTATATTTCTCCAAGTTATAGGGACTAAATTCTATATTTCTCCAAGTTATTGGGACTAAATTCTATATTTCTTCAAACAATAGGAATTAAAGTCTAAATTTTAAAACTACAAGGACTAAATTATAACTTTCTTCAAACTATAGAGACCAAATTTATAATTTATCTTTTTTGAACCATATTGTGAACAAAATTGGTGTATGTTGTGAAATCTTAAACAACAATTAAAGAAAAAAAAAAGATGGAGAAATAACATAGATTTTATGTGATTTACTAATGATATGTTAACTACATTCATGGACATGAAAGAAAACGGTTTTATTAGAGGAAAGCAAATTCCAGAATGTTAATCTAAGAGAGCTAGAGTTTTATGATGAGTTTATATAGTGCACTTTCATAAAACTCTATTAAAACAACTGACTCAATTAAATAAAATCTTAATATGAATACATAAGTCTATTTACAATTTTTCTAGGTTTTAGAGGCAATGTTCATCGGGTAGCGAGACCCTGGACTAAATAATCGTAGTGCATCATAGTTCAGCACATATCTCAACCGTGTATATTTTAATCACATGTCTAAATACTAAACTAACACTTTTCAAATTGAATTCGAAAAAGTGTAAATTCATACACTTTATGAAAAGTTAAGGGTTTTAATAGTCGTAGTGATACTGTCCCAAATTTTTGGGGTATAATTTAATTTTGGAAAGAAAAAAAAAAGTTACAACGAACATGGTAACGAAGTTGAAGGATAATTTATAATTTAACTTTATTATTTTACTTTTTCTGAAGAACAAGATCGTGTAACATAATATTGGAGAATTCTAGACTATTCACTTTTATCTTAGATGACCAAAGAAGATGCTAGATCATACACATTTATGTATGATTGGTGGAGGGAATTCTAAAACACATTTTTTCTAAGATTGGTGTAGAATTATCAAGAGCATTCACTTTGTTCAAAGTGAAGTTATGGCAAAATTGAGACCACATGATTGACTTGACTACCGAGACAAGATGTGGCCAATTTATGGCCATATGATTAGACTTGAAGCCCAAGATTGAAAGTGTTATAAATAGGTGATTGTCCATTATTGGCAAACCATCCGAAAATCTTCTAAGACATCCCACATCTAAGTGAGTGAGAGTGTGAGATAAAAATAGAGAAAGTTTATTCTTATAAGAGAGTTTGGTGCTACTTTGTAAGAGAGAAAGTTTGTAACTCCTATTTTTATAGTGAAGTTCTTCTATCATTGCCCATGATTTTTACCCTAATTTGTTTATAGGGTTTCCACGTTAAATCATTGTGTAATTATTTCTCTTATTCCTCTTCATTATTGTTATTGTGTTCTTAATCTATTTTAGATGTGACCTTGCTCTATTCGTTTAAACAATCACAACAAGTGGTATCAGAGCTTGGTTCTTGGTGTAAATATCTACTTATCATATGCTCTGTGGTTGCCACTTAAAGTGGATCCTCCACGTCAGAAAATAAGTTAGATATATTCACCTTTATTGAAACGCGTGAGGATTGTTTATAGTTCGTGGAAGAAGCAATGACGACAAGGTTCAAGATTGAGAAGTTTAATGAGTAAAATTTCTCGTTGTTGAAGATGAAGATGAAGGTTTTCTTGAGAAAAGATCATCAGAAGACTGGTGGACATCATAAATGATTAGTGGAGCAAGATGAACGGGAATGCTATGACAAATCTTCATCTGACATTAGCAGATAGAGTGTTGTCAAGCATAAAGGAAAAGAACAGTGCAAAAGGAGATTTGTGATCAACTCACAAAATTGTACGAGATCAAGTCAATTCACAACAAGAATTTCCTTGTAAGGAAGTATTTTCTTCGGATGATACAAACTAGTTCGATGAAAATGCCGACTTAACGTGGTAAAATTCTACTTCAAATTCTTCCTGATTCGTATGATCAAATTGTCATGAACTTGATAAATAGAGGGTCTTGTGGTGACAAGAGGTAGATCAACGAAATGCAGCTTCAGTGGGAGCAAAAATCAAGGAATGGACAAATTAAGTAGTAAGAAGAACGTTAAGTGCTACCATTGTGGGAAGAAGAAACATCTAAAGAAAAATTGTTGAAATCTTAAAACAAATAAAGATTTCAATCCTTAAGCAAATGTAGCAGGCACCTCTAACGAAGGTGATAGTTTATCATGTGAAGTAGTGATAGCTATTTAAGGCATAAATAGTTTGGCCGATGTGTGACTCATCGATTCAGAAGTCGGCTATCACATAGCCTATTGAGGAGAATGGTTCTATGATCATTATGAACCTTCTTAAGAGGATGTGTGTTCAGCTGTAATGATCATGCATCGTAGATTGTCCGTACTGAAACTATGAAATTAAAGTTCCATGATAATATCGTCGTATAGTCTAACAATTGTGGCATGCAGAAGAACTGAATAAGAACTTTCTCTCATTAGGTCAACTTGAGAATCTTGATGGCAAAGTTGTGGTTAAGAGAGGAATCGTGAAATCGATTCGAGGAGCGCCGATACTTATGAAGGGATAAAATTAATACAAACTTGTACATGCTGGTGGGAGAGGCTTTGCAAAAGAGAGAGGCATCAGTTGCCTCAAGTAGTCCAAGTAAAAGGTTTCAAATATGTGACATGAGAAACTTGACATATATCAGAGTAAGAAATAAATATTTTTGTCGGGTGAATTCTACTCCTAGGCTCACTAAGGTGTATCTACCTTTGTGTGAGCATTGTGTTACAATTTAGTAACAAAGATAGAAGTTCAACACATCAAATTCTAGAAATAAGGATATTTTAGAACTGGTTCATTCTGATGTATGGAAAACACTGGTTACATCCTTAGAAGAAGCAAAGAACTTTGTGTTCTTTATACACGATTGCTCCAAGAGGTGTTGGATGTATTACGTCAAGAAGAAGGTAGATGTGTGTTCGGTCTACAAAGTATTAGAAGCGCTAGTTGACTTCAACCTGAAGAAAAAGTCAAATGTTTGTGGACAGATAATGGAGGAGGATATCTAAGCAATGTGTTTGCCTAGTTATATAATCAACAAGGTGGTAAAAGACAGATCAGTACTATCTATTCTCCTCAAAATGGAGTGGCAGAGCGGTTGGATAAAACCTTGTTAGAGAGAACAAGAGTGATGTTGGAAGCTGTTAGCTTAGATAAATGGTTATGGGCAGAAGCAGTCAGTATCACCCGTTGTGTAGTGAATCATTGTGCAATTGAGTGAAAGACATCAATGCATATGAGGATTGGAAAACCTGTTGATTGATCAAACCTCCATGTATTTAGAAGTTCAGTGTACGTCACGTACAATACCCAAAAAAGTACAAAATTGGATCAGAAATCCAAAAGATATTGTTCTTTGAGTATGCTGATGATGTGAAGGAGTATATTACCTGTGGGATTCCACAACCCACAAGGTTATCATCAGCAGGGTTCTTGAAGAAGATATAAGTATGCTCCACGAGAAGAAATATGAAACTTGGTTTGCAAGTTGAACGAATCTTTATAGGCGTCGAGATGTTATAAGAGATTTTCCTTCGTCACGAGTCTTGGATACAATAGACTTGTGTGCATACTCTTGTGCCTACTTTAAAAGGTTTAGGGAAAAAGATTTTCATTATCTTGTTGTTGTATGTTGACGACATGTTGGTAGCAGACCCGAACAAAGATCGTATTGAAAAATTGAAGGCTCAGTTGCTAGGGTGTTCAGAATAAATGATCTGGGACCAACAAACAAGATTTCGGGGATGCAATTAACCGAGACAGAAATAATTGAAAGACTTGGCTATCTCATTTGGAGAAGGTCTTGTGAAGCTTCAACATGAAAGACTGTAAGCCAATTTCTACCCCACTCTTTCTATTAACTTCAAGTTATCTGCAAGTATGTGTCATAGCAGTGAAGCATAGAGGAAGGAGACGTCTCGAGTACGGTGTGCATCAGTAGTGAGAAGTTAAATGTTCGTCAGAGTTGTACCAGACCAGACATTGCATGTGGAGTGGGAGTAGTTAGTTGGTACATGGTGAATTATGGTGGAGAGCATTGGAACATGGTTACAGGGATCCTTAGATACAATAAAAGGATCAATAGATGTTGCATTATATTGTGAAGGATCAGACTTTATTGTTAAAGGATATGCTGACAAGTTCAACTGGTGTCGATCATTGAATAACCTAGCAAGAACATAAGCAACATGGAGATGGCAACGAAGAAATAATGGTGTGGAGTTTGATTGATTATCAATCAAATTTCCAAGTGGGAGAATGTTACATAATATTGGAGAATTCTAGATCATTCTCCTTAATCTTAGATGGCCAAAGGAGATTCTAGAATACAAATTTATGTAAGATTGGTGGAGAGTATTCTAGAACACACTTTGTCTAAGATTGGTGTAGAATTATATAGAGCATGCACTTTGTCCAAAGTAAAGTTGTGATAAAATTATGACCACATGATTGACTTGACTACTAAGGCAAGATGTGGCCTATTTATGGCCAAAGGATTATACTTGAAGCCCAAGTTTGAAAGTGCTATAAGTAGGTGATTGTCCATTGTTGGCAAACCATCCCAAAATCTCCCAAGACATCTCATATCTAAGTGAGTGAGGGTGTGAGATAAAAATAGAGAGAGTTTCTCTTTATAAGGGAGTTTGGTGATACTTTGTAAGAGATAAAGTTTGTAACTCATATTTTTATAGTGAAATTCTTCTATCATTGCGCTTTTTACCCTAGTTTGTTTAGGGTTTTTTCTACGTTAAATCACTGTGTCATTCTTTCTTTTCTTCCTCTTCATTATTTATTTTAGCTGCGACCTTGCTCTATTCCTTTAAACAATCACAACAGGTCGCTCAATATAAGCACAATTCAATTTTATATTTCTCTATTTTTAGTACTATAAATTGATGTGGTAAGAAAGATTTGAATTATGAATCCCAAAGAAAATGAGTAAATGATAATTATTTAGGTTCTGTTTGATAATCATTTTGTTTTTAAAATTTAAGTTTACATTAACATCAATTTACTACATATGTCTCAAATTTTCTTTAAATGAGTATATGAATCCTAACCAAATTTCATAAACAAAAACAAGTATTTGAAAGCTATTTTTTTTAGCTTTCAAATTTTAGTTTTGCTTTTAAAACACGAGAGGGTAAGCATCAAAGTCATGAAAATTATGTTTAAAGTAGTAGCTATAAGCTTAAATTTCAAAAACTAAAATAAAAGGAAATAGTTATCAAATAGGCCTTAGATATCTGTTGCTAATTCCACTTCCCTAAGTTAAAGAGAAAACTTTAGGAATACAAGGAGAAGACACCAATTAAATTGACAAGCAGTGGTTTTTGAACTATGTCAAAAAACAAAATTATGTCAATTTATGTCGGAAGGATAATATCTTATGAATATAGAGATTATGTGTGTAATATACTTGTTGTCCCTAATAGTATATCTGCTTATAACTTCTTATACCATATTTATAAATTAATATTTTGAGAAGAAAATCAAAGAAAAACTTAATAAGATTAATCAAGTTACAAAATAACTACAAATATTTTCTATCATTAGTATTAATAAGTATCCTCACCTACTTTGTTGATAATAATAAATATTTATAATGCAGTTTGATAAAATAGATTTTACATACATAATAATTTATTTATTACAACTTCTGAAAATAAAACACAATTTTAGATTATTTTCTCTCAAAGAAAACACCCCACCCCAATATGGTAGAAACAAAAGGAATCGCCTACACGTTTTCAGACGAACGAATTGAATTAACATTAAACAATAAAATTATTGCACAATCAACCTTTCTCTATTTTAATTTATATACTATTCATAAATCTAGTAATTAATTCTTATGATAGACTTATTGACTTTTTTTTTTTTTTTAATCTTTGTGTTAACTTTCATTAAAAGTATATTTGTATTTTATTTCTTCTTGTACTAAAATTATTATTACTACTAAACTAGTTTGAATTAAAATCAATCTAAAATGATCATATGTATTGATTTCAGGATTAAATAAAATTACAGGATTGAAATTGGATAATAGTTAACCAATAAATTAAGATCAAACTCTATTGTTAATGTTTGACATAGATATTGATGATATAGAAGCCATTGGCCTCAACTTTTCTTTGAAACCCAATACTATAATAAAGAACCAACTCAAGGAACAAGGCTCTCCATTGATTACGGATAAAATATCAAACATTTGTTTCATTTTAGTTTTAACTTAAAAAAATCAATTTTAATTTTATTCTATTTTAAATCTTGAATTATCAAAAGTTCAATTTTAATCTCTAATTTTTTTTAGATTTATTCAATTTTGATTCTTAAACTTTCAAAAAACCATAAAATTGATCTTATAATTTTTTTCTAAGAGAATTGTTGGGTTTTTGGCAAAATATTAGAAGCTAATTATCCCACATCGGAAATAAGAAGGAAGTAGTGTGGTCCAAGCACTATAAAAGAAGCATGTGGCTTTGGTTTCAAACCATAGAAGTACTTTAAGTTTTGTGTACTGACTTTAGTAAAATTCCTTTTGTGTTCTCTTATTGGGGTCGGGGAGAGAATTTTGGGTAATTGTAACAATTTTTCACATAGTGGAAGTTCTTTTTGTCCGCGATTTTTCTCTTAGCCGTTTTTCATGTAAATTTTTGTGTTCTATTTTGTTATTTTCTGCTTATTCTATTGGAGAAGTTTTTTCCCAACAAGAATAACTATTTTCTTCTATAAAATTTTAAAATATGCTCACATCTTTCCTTTGATTTTATTTAAATTATTAACATTATTGATTCAATTTTTATTGATATTGACTTTAAATTTTTTAACGATAATCATTTTAAATTTTTTATAAAATGTAAGAATTAAAATTGAACAAGTTCACGAAACTAAGATAGAACAATTAAATACAAAAATTAAAATAGAACATTTGAAAGATTAGAAACAAAAATAATACAAATACGAAAGTTGAGTAACCAAAACCATGATTTACCCATTAATTAAACAAGTTTGGGGGTAATGAATCCGAAAAGAAAGACAAGAGGAAATGAAAATAAAAACAAAGCATATTGAAATAAACAAAAGTAATAGATTATATTATATAATTAATAAAAGTAATTAAGGGTATAATTAAAGAGCTTTAATGGCGATCTTAATGCCAGCCTTGCAGTGAGCAGGGAAGCCGCAGTAGAAATAGTTGTATCCTTTGACCAGCTTGATTCTGTCTTTTCCTGTTTCGTAAACTTTTGTGCCCTTCGGTTTTAGACAATAATTGTATGCAACTTTGTTCTTCAATGCCACCACATTGTGAGCCTTTGGTGAGTAGTTAAATACTGCATCAAACTTATCATACTAATCAAATCTATAAAATAATTATAAATATAATAATAAATGTGGTTACGTACTGTGTTAATGAATATTATCATGCGATAACGACACATTCATCGCATTTCTAATATGTAAGATGGGCAATGCAACCCACTCTCACTAGTCTACTTGAGTCATGCAAAATTGAATGGATGAGGTAAACTAATAAAATAATAATAAAGAAATAAGGATTGAAAAAACATGTAAACAAATTTTGTCCAAATAATTAAGGTTATTTTTAAAAACCTACGTTTTGTTTGTGTGTGTCAGAAGAAGCTGATTAGAGATAATGAAAATAGGGTAAACTATACATTTCCGTGGTAAAGGTTTGTAAGAAAGTTAAAGTTTAGTCCCAATTACGTTTGAAAATTTAGATTTTAATTTTTATGGATTGAAAAAAATCTACAATTTAATCCTTATGGTTTGAAAATTTAGAATTTAATCTTTATATTTGATAAAATCTAAAAATAGTTTATGTCGTTAGTAATTGTTGGTGAATAAAATATGTAGAAATTAGTTATTCATGTGTTTAATGATGAGAATGTGAGTAGTTGATTGGACAAAAACAAGCGTATCATTCATACATCAAAGGTTAAATCTACATACGTAATTTACCCTATTTTTTATATTTTATGAAACCATATGAACTAAATTCTATTTTTTAAAAATATAGGAACTAAATTCTATATTTTTTTTCAAACTATAGGGACTAAATTCTATATTTCTCCGAACTATAAACATTAAAATTTAAATTTTGAACAATAAGAACTAAACTCTAACTTTCTTCAAACTATAAGACCAAAATTTATAATTAACCCATCAAAATATATTTATTAGATAATTATTTAATCCTATAATATTTAATTACCATGATAATTTGTAAAAATAATAGATTTTTTGGGTAGGTGGCTCCTCATAAACATTAAAGACATTAAATTGTGTATATACACATTATTATTGTAACCTTTATTATACGTTTAATTTGTTCCAAAACATAGAAAATAATGTCCTTTGGTCATTTTTGTTTCTCTCTTTAAATTCTTAAACCTTGAAGACCTTTAAAGTCTATCTTTACATGTTTAGAAGTAGAAAGCTAAAACAAAGAAAAACTAAAGAAGCTATCGAATACAACAACTCATACGTAGTAGGTTAACGATTTAGATAAAACGCTTACCGAGCACATCGCCAGCCCGAAATATCTTTCCCTTTGTCCAAGTATTGACATTAAAGGTCCATCCTTTGGCATCACCAACAATGTAGACTCTAGCTTGAGCCATTTGAGATTGGATGAGGAACATGCAAACCATCAAAGTGATTGCAGCAGCCATAGAATTGCCTTTTCCCTCACCCATTTTCTTTTTTTCTTTTCCAAACTTCAAGGAAACTCTCTATAAGGAAAAAGTATGAAATAAAATGGAGGACATATTTGCCCTTTTTATAGTGCCACTTTGTTGCTAATTCATTCTAGGGCTTTTTTGGATTTAATTAATGGAATGAAAACCACAAAGTGATGTGCCACTCAAAGCCTCAAAAAAAAAAAAAAAAAAAAAAGAGAAAAAGAAAAAAGAATGGTGGTTCATTAAGGTGTGAAGATTGACTTTCACAACAATACCCTAGGGGGGATTAATAAGATATTTTAAAAGAAATTAATATATATATATATATATTTTTTTTTTTTTGTGTGTTAATTTTTATTAGGTGCATGCCACTATAGTTCAGAAGTTTGAATATTTAGCTAACTTTCTAACTATTTGATTTCATTTTTTTAATTAAGTTTGTTTCCACAATGTTTCTTTGATAATATTTTCATCTTTCTCACAGAAAATGTTTAATTTTTTAACCAAATTTTAAAAATAAAAATAAAAATTTGGAAAACTTTTTTCTAATTTCAACATTTTTTTCCAGTACAAAGGGGATTAGAAGCTGGTTTCAAACATTAATAGATTTAAGTAAGGTCTGACCTATGCTCTTTTTGATAGTTTTCAATATTGTTTTGGCAAAATAGGCAAGAGGTACTCAATAACTTAAAAAAAAAAAAAAAAAATTTAATAAAATATAACACAAATTTAAGCCCATTTAATAATCATTTTCTTTTTGTGTTTACTTTTTGCAATTTAAGCTTAAAACTACATAATTTTCGTGACTTTTTATTTTATTTCTAAAATCAAAACAAAAATTTGAAAGTAAAAAAAAATAACTTCCAAATAATTATTTAAGGTTTATGAAAGTTGCCTAGAATTGAAATATCGTGGAAACATACAAAGAAAATTTAGATAATATAAGTTTAAATTTCAAAAACGAAAAAAAAAACTAAAGACTAATTTTTTTAATTCAATAATATTAAAAAAAATAAAAAATAAATTTTTTTTGGCAATCTATAATCTCATAACTAATAAAATAGAACAGAGGAGTATTGAATTATTGACCATGGTTTTAAAATTTTCCTCTTGAACTAAATTGAATGTCATAATTACTAAATTATATAAAATGTTGTCAGTGTGCTCTACCTTACCTAACACAAAAAATTAAATGATTACATAAACAAATGTTTGATCATTTCCATTTAACTATATATTGATAATATGTAAGTTGAATTACATATGGTTTTAGCTATAAAGTGTCCTCATCAACAAAATACAAAATTCTATTAGTATCATGTATAATCTAATAATTACCAAATGAATCAGTGGCGCAGTGGTTTCATTGTTTATAGTTATTACAGTTTAATACCAGCGTCATGGGTCACAGATTAATTCTCAATTTATTTGAGAGTAATAGACGTTTTTTATGTACGGCGTTCTCCCCTCCTCAATTTTTATTAGCGGAAATTAAAAAAAAAAATTAATTTTTTTATTCAACAATATTCAACCAAGAGCATTCGAATCATAATTATTAAATTTTACATTTGTGATAAGTTTTAGATTTTAGATTAACCATTTATCATTAGAAGTCCTTTTATTGAAGACAATATCATGAACTCATTTCTTTGTTATAAATCATTCATGATATATGCTTCATCTATAATATATAAATGATTTTCTTTTTTTTTTTTCTTTTTTCCATGGGTCTCTAATATTCTAAATATTGATTTTAAAATTCAATTATATTCAAGGTATAATTATGAAGTTAACTTAATTTTCTAGAATTAAATCTTTTTTTTTTTTTTTTTAAATATTACATATCCGAGTTTAGCTTCACAAATAATGATTGCAACAAAGGTCAATGATTTTGTTGCCTCCTAATTATTGTACTCTATAATGCTTAACCACACATGGGTACACTTTTGATTCATTCACCAATTCAATTTTATTCTTTTATTTGTTTTTGCTTCTCCTAACATAGCTTACATTCTTAATTATTATTAAATAAAAAATGTTCTATGGAAGACCTTAGTTTAGCAGATGGCTTTATTCGCACGAGATTTGAAAAATAATTATCTATGCATATATATGAAACCAAGTAAATGAATTTTATATTTTCAAGTTTAATAAAGTTTTATTTTTATTATGATTAGTGTTTTATATGGAAGTCCACTACACTTTATAAATGAGAAAATTTTAAAATTCTAATGATGAAATTATAAATTAAATTGATTCAAAAACTAAAGTTCATAGTTGATTTATTAAATCTATATTTTGATGCTTACATTTTATGGTTTCATTTGAGTCGCATTTTAATGTTCGCGCAACGTGGTGCTAAAGTAGAGTATTATTAAATAATGAAATCAATACGCTATTGATCATTTCGGTGAAAATTGTTAACTTTTTAAAATGAAATAGTTATCGAACTTAAAACCCTTGATACTAGTGTTGAACCTGACTAACATCAAACAATAAAATTACTATATGATCACAAACCATTTAGATAATTAAGTCACACTTTTTTAAATGTCAACAATATATATATTATATATGTCTATATATATTTAAACTTACTTTAGTATATAAAATGTCAAAATTCGAACAAAGTCAATGAAGGAAAAAAAAAGGGTGATAATTGCTCTAAGAATTGGCCCAATGACATTAATACAGCTTAGCACGTTGGAAGTAGGGTTATGGTCGGCATTGTAAACGTGGAAAATAGTTATTTAAAAAGGAAAACAAAAAATAAAAGAAAAGAAATGTATAAAAATAGTTGTCTTAAGACCGTCCAATATAGTCGTGCCAAGGTAGCCTGTAATGCAACTCTATCAACTCAATCCAATTTTAAAGATTAAATTGAGCAAATGATATAGATTTTATTTAATGAAATGATCATGTCTTTGAATGATTTATGAAGTTTACTAAAACCAATTTGAGTTAACTTTAGTGAGTAAGTGGGGGGTTTGTTACTGTTATGGAATGATACATGGATATTTCTATTTCATATTAGCCGGTGGGGGCATATAGATGCAGCCATCAAGGATGGTGAACACTGATGGAGATTTACGAGATTTTATGAAAATAATCCTAATTTGAGGAAAAGAAAGGTTTTCCGGAACTTGCTGAAAGCATCTAAATGATGTTCAGGTTTGTCTTGGCTTGTTGGAGGGGACTTCGATGAAATTATAAGCCACGAGGAACTGTTAGATTTTTTGAATGAAAAGTCAGTGACTGAAGCCTCGCACAAGTGCAAGGCTTCTTGCAAAGACTTTATGTGTTTTCACTAATAGCCATCTAACAAACTTCAGTTTGGTTAAAACTGAAGTCCAACAAGCTCTCTATACCACCTAAAGCACTAACCACCTAGGCTCTATCCTATGAGCTTGTGTTCTTGCAAGTATATTATCATTGTCAGTGTGCGTAAATAAAAGTCGAGGGAAATGTGATGAGATATAAGAAGATAAAGATGTAAAGTACAAAAATCTTTAAGGTGCAAAATAAAAGTACATAGTTGTTTGGTTGATCCGTGGACATAAGCTCGCTATTGAGCCGAACCATGTAAATCATTTTGTAGTTTTCATTCTTTCTCTCTTACTCTTGTATGTCTATATTACTCATTCCAGTTTACAATAGTAAAACATACATAAAGCATGAAAGAAGTAAAATGTGGTTAGTAATATAAATAGAGTTTTTCGAAAAACTTAAAATAATTAAGAAAGAAGAACAGAGAAGAAAGAAGTTACCTCTTTGCCATGTTCTGATCTTCGAACCTTCACCAAGAAGTCTCAAGAATCTCAAGATAAGCAACGACTACAGCAAGAAATTACTGGAATCGTCTCTGAAGAAGAAATATAAGTGAGGAAACAACAATCCAAGCTTTTGAAAGCCTAGATCGTCACTATCACTGGTAAGAAATCAAATCAAGGAGCAAGAACATCAAAGATCGGCCAAGGTTTGAATGAAGAATCCATCAGAACCCTAGCCGTCTCTAAACGAGGCAAAGTGAGTAAAAAATGAAGCAACTCGGTCGAGAGAAGGCTTTTATAGCCGAATAAGAAGTGGGATCAACGTGGTGAGCATGCGAGAAGAACCGACAAGGTGACAGGGCAAGGGTGGCAACATCACAGCCATACACCCAACCACTACCATGATCAAATCTCAGCCTTTCTTTCAAGAATCGGTTTTGAATTCGTATAAAGAACCGGTTCATATAATATGTGAACTAGTCTAAAATAAACCAAGATAAGTGGGTCTTCGTTTAAATTTTTGAATGGGCCCCTTTTGAATTCTTTTTGGGCTTTACTAACTTCTATTTATTCACAGGAACAACTGTATGGTGCTTTGAGGAACAAAATTAAGTAGTATGAAGGGATTTAGAGGTGTTATCGATGAATGTTCTCTAATCGATTTGGGGTGGAATGATGATCTCTTCACATGGGTCAAAAAGAAAGATAATGCTTTAGCAACCTGCTCTCGGTTGGATATGTACCTCACATTCCTTTCTTTTTTGTTTTTAATCTAAGATTGGTAAATTTACTATTTATCTAACCGGTGTTAAAATACCATTTTAGTTCATAAACTTTTAAAAGTCTATTTTAGTTTCTAAACTTTTATGTTTATTCCATTTTAGTATTTAGACTTTCAACTTTTTTTCATTTTGATCCTTATTTTTCAAATGTTTAATTTTAGTCCCTAGATTTTAAATATATTGAAAATTATCATAAAACAAAGTTTAATATGAATGTGGAATAGAAAGCAAAGACCCAATTCATGAGCTAATCCTTGGTCAATTATTTCTCAACCTCTCCAATTCAACCGTCCTATTAAAGCTCAATACTTGAAACATTGTTTTAGAGAAAGAGTGCTTACGAAAAACTCAATAATAATTTCTTTAAAGGAGTACAACATACAACACCTGCAGAAAGTAACGAGCTACTAGACATGCAATGTCTATTAATTTACCAGTCAATACATCAATATCAACATCAATCACAACAAATCATCAATAAGGAAGTTCAAGTTCTCTAAAGTCATCTCTATATAGCCATTCACATAAGTATAGTTCCCATTTGTTAGCTCAACGATATCTATCTAGAAACTACAAATGCTACATGGTTAAATAGAGCTCTTCATCTTTGCCTGTTAAGTCTCTATACTCTCACCGTATGCAATTGCTCATGTGTCAATAGAAGGCTTACTCTCTGACCAATAGTTTAAGTTTACACATGCCTAAACAAGATAGATACATCATTTAACAACTTGTCTAATGGTAGCCCTCACCATAATATGACCCAAGGGTGTATCACACGCGCAATAAGCTCAAGTGAGAAGTAGGCTTACATCCTGATCACGATCCTGGTTTATTGTGCGTCTCTATATACTCACCGTATGTAATTGGTCTCGTGT